>JAQMWT010000324.1:0-165927 GCA_029834535.1 Chrysophaeum taylorii
GAGGAAGCTATGACACTTACCCTGCACCACGTCCCCATTATAGTTCTCATCCCCATTTCAGTTCTCATGGTACCAGGTGCTCGTTCACGATCGAGCCTGTGCTTGCGACTTCGTGGCGACTCCTCCTCGGCTTCAGTTCATTGCTACGTGTTCGGTTCGTTGTCGTCTATCATGTCCTCGATCGAAATTCAAGCTAGCAAGCTTTCGCACAAAACCTTGATGCCTTCAGCGGTGAGCGACATTTTTTTTTTCCACCCATGGCCACGTCGTCTCGCGAACATGATCATCTCTACCGGCGATCACATTATCTCGACCAACGATCCTTGGACTAGCATCTCAGCATCTCGCTGCTCTGCAGAAGCATCTCGCTGCTCTGAAGACTTTCGCGTCAAGCAACAACGTTGATATCCATGAAAACCGCGACATGAACTTCACGCGAACAACATGACAACCGCGACATGAATTGCGACTTTCAAGCGCATCACCGATGTCTACATGGGCCGTGGGGATCGCGTAGCGAACTTCCTCAACAAGTTCATCATCGGAGTATACAAGTTGCTCGGCATTGTACCTATCACCGGAGTTCAAGTTGCTCGGCATTGTACCTGATCCGACGTACCCTCGAGTGTGTCCTCGCATTTGACTACGTGCATCGTGCTTCAAGCCTTACTGGCTTTGTTTTATCGTCTCGCGTTTCGTACCGACGACTGTGGTTGTACCCTTGAGAAGTTCAACAACAATCAATTTAGATGGCATGCACAACCACTTCCGCCGCGCTATCCGCCGCGTCGTCAGCCACGACTTCAGACTCTTCCAACTGACCTACCCTAGACGCTCCCCTTTCCCACAACCTGGCTCTACGATTCCGACGCACTACCCAATGTCATTTGGCGGCTGCAAGGATCACTTTAAGAGGGACTGCCGCACGTTTCAAAGTTCCTAGCTATTCCACGACAACGCTACCCACCATCGCCGTTCTTCTCAACAGCGCAACACTTCCAATGACTCCAAAACACAACAACACCAACCCAAACCCACCACCACTAACACTACCTTTTCTGCTCCTATGCCTACTCCCACCTTGACTGATTCTAGTTCCACTCCGCCGCTTTTCTTAATACCACCATCTATTCCACCTTCACCGCCTTAAACGGCCACCCACCGTCTCACATCCCCCTCCCGATACTCTGTCTCATATAATCAAGATATTAAGTCAGCAGTGTACCGCCGAATGTCTGATGCAAGCACATCAACAACCCCATCCCACGGAAGCCCCTCGTTTTGTTTTTATCCCATTGCACAGGCGCCCTTCGTTCTGTATTTTCCTCTTTCGTTGCTCCACCCCTCGTTCTGTATTTTCACTCGTTGTTGCTCCTCTCGTTGCTCCCCTCCTCGTTCTGTATTTCGCCTATTCGTTGCTCCACTCCCCGTTGTGCATTTTCAGCTATTCGTTGATCCACTCCCCGTTCTACATTTTCTGCTATTCGTTGATCCACTCCCCGTTGTGCATTTTCACCTATTCGTTGATCCACTCCTCACATTGTGATTGTCGGTTTTGGTAAAACCAGCGAATCACGTTCCATCGCGCATTTCACCTGCCACAACTAAGCTGTGCCTGTCAATTTTTCGCGTGCGCAGTTTTCGTGCTTCCTATGTGGTTGGATCGCTCATCTTCGGGATCCTGGACAGACGCTTCTTTGCTGTGTGATTTGTGGTTCTCCTTCACGCACTATCGCTTTTCGCCGCTTTTCTGACCTTTAAAATTCGGTTTTGCTATCGACGTGAATTCCGTGCTCAGCACCCGCGACGCTATCTGCAATGTTCTTACGTGCCACTGCGACGCTATCTGCAACGTTCTTACGTGCCACAGCTGTTTTGCCATTGTCGCCAACTTCTACCGCAGTCTATTCGAGTATGACGAGCGAAGCTCGCCGCTTGCTCCTCCAACGTTGGCCCATATGGCAACTTCGTTCTTGCGAATGCGAAAACGGGCCACTTTCTTATCTGCCACCGCAGGCTGGCATACAGCAGGACGCGGTCGTGCCCATGGCAACTTGCTCGCGCCACAACAACCAAACACCCAACGTTCGCATCAACCCTGTTTACGCCTGTTTTGGATTCTGTCGACTCCGACCATCGTCATACCCTGGTCACCATGCAACCTATCTGCCCAAAGGCCATGTTCTCATCAGACGTCTGGTACACCGCCATCATATGTACCAGCTTGTGTTTCCGCTTTCTTTGCCCCGCTGCGATCCTCAGTGGCAACAATCGTCTAACGCACGTCATCCCAGGTACTTTTGTCGCTATTGTTCTTCAGACCTCGATTTTGCTGACAGTTTCACTTACCCGATTTCCTGCAATGTCAACCACCGAAGGAACTTCAACGTTGTTCTGACTTTCTCGAATCACGCTTCCAAGCTCTCGTCTATTGTTGCCCGATTGTCACCTGTTCTTCCGCTGTTCTTCCGCTGTTGCCCCCTTGTCCGCTGTTGCCCCCTTGCCCCCTGTGTTTGATGAGAATGCGCCGGTTTCACTGGGACTGATCACCCCATCACGTGAACCGACCATTCTACGAGCTCATGAACTCCGACGAACCAAAGAGAGAAAACAAAAAAAAAGTGCACAACAAAGTCGAGCCAACCAGAGCCGACAAAACAACAAGCATGCAAAACAAAGTCGAGCCAAACGGAGCCGACCGCGCAAAGTCGACAAAAAAGCGCACATTATTCAGAAACAAATGGAGAACCAACTCAAACCCTCAATACTGGCGTTTTATCACGCACTGTCGATTCTGTGTCATCTTGTCATTCCCTTCAATTCTGTGTCATCTTGTCCTTCCCTGTACGTTAATTATTCTAGCTTTCGTTTGTTAGTTCATTATGTCTTCCTTCCCCTCTGTCTCGCCCAGCCCATCCAAATCCTGCACGTCGGTTACAAGTCCTTGCCACAGAATATCATTCCCTCGGTCAGGTCGGTTGCTCGGATGTTGTTTGCGTTCCTTCTACTTTTTCTGGCACCATCTGCCCTTTGAAGTGGGTCCACCGCACGAAGTATGAATCTGGCCGCTTCAAATCGTACACTGCTCATCTCGTTGTCCGCGGTTACACCCAGGTTCACGGCATTGCTTACCACGACACGTACCGTCCTGTAGATGTCATCTCTGCTTTCATACAAGCCCCTGTCTGGCGTTGCTGTTCGCGACTGGGATTTGCATAAGTTGGATGTCAGCTCCGAGCTCCCATTGACGAAGAAGACATCTATGTCTGGCCACCCGCAGGTTATGCTCCTCGCCAACCCACCGATGGTTTAAAAATAATCATTTACACGCTCCGTCGCTCTTGGTATGGTTGCAAACAAGCTTGTCGCAATTGGTGGCTTTATTTGGAACGCTTCCTTCTCAATGATTGTGGCTTCGTCCGCGGATCTGGTGACACTTGCCATTACAAGCTCGTGCTCAATTCTACCGTACTTACTTGCTCGCTCTTCTTTTGAAGCTGAATTGCTTGCTCTTTACGCTGCCACTGCTGAGCTCTCTTGGCTTCTCAAACTTTTTGATGACTTCGATCTCCCTCGTCACACGGTCCCAATGTATGTCGATAATAGCACCACCGTCACCCAAGTCCGTCTCCAATGTCTCACGCGCCGCACCCGCCATATTGATATTCGCTTTTACAGCACCGCCGAATATCATCGCAACCACATCATTGATCTCGAACACATCACCCGCCTTGACAACCTTAGCGATATCTTCACCCGCCGTACGGAAGCTCCTTCCTTCCTCCGGCTTCGTGCTCGTTACCTCACCTCGTGACTTCGCCCGATATCTCATGTCTCTTTCTGCCACAATGCCTCTCCTGACGTCTGTCTTCCTTCAAGCTTCTCCTCTGTAAGCGTCTCACTTACCCCATTTTCCTTCTTCCTTTTCTTTCTTTTCCAGCACCTGTGTGAGGACCTCACTTACCCCTATTTTTTCCTTCTCTTTCTTTTCCAGCACCTGTTGTGTGAGGAAGCTATGACACTTACCCCTGCACCACGTCCCCATTATAGTTCTCACATCCCCATTTTCAGTTCTCACACATCCAGAGAGGCCGCGTCGACCTTGGTCAATATTTCAAGGAGGTCGTCGTGGATGCGGCCGTTGGTCGCGACGAGCTCGCGCGTCGCAGCGGTAGAAGGCCGGCCCCGGGCGTCGGTGACCCTGCCCCCCGCCTCGCGGACCAGGAGGGCGCCCGCCGCCGTATCCCAGGGGGCGAGGTCCGGCTCGAAATAGGCTGCACCCCGGCCGTCGGCGACGTAGGCAAGCATGAGGGCCGCGGAGCCCAAAAGTCGGAGGGTACGCACCCTCGGCGCGAGGGCAGCGATCCCCCGGAGCGAGGGGGCGAGCGATAAGGGGTTGGGGGGCGCTCCGGCGAAGACGATCGCGTCCTCTAAACGTTCGGCGGCAGAAACCGCGAGCGGTCGTCGGTTTTTTCGTGGCCCGCTGGTCACCGTCGCGCCGCGACCCCTGGCGCCGGCAAACAGCTCGTCGCGAAAAGGGTCATAAACGACGCCGGCCAAGGTTTCGCCCTCGCGCGCGTAGGCGATCGACACGACGCTCAGCGGTAACCCGTCCACGAAATTCGTCGTGCCGTCGATGGGGTCCACGACCCAGCAGTTGTCCAGGGGCTTCTCGACGCCACCTTCCTCCCCCAGGAAATCGATCTCGGGACACCGCGACGCCAGCACCGACTGGATGAGGTCCTGGCTTGCGAGGTCCGTCGCCGTCAACAGGTCCTTCGCGTTCGCCTTCGTCGATGCGACGGCGCGCTGCTCGGGCCCGGCCTCCACGATCAACTGCCCGGCGGCGCGCGCGGCGGCCGAGGCGGCATCGACCACCGCCTCCAGCTGCATCGCTTCGCCGAGCATCAGCCACAGGAGCATCATTGTTTTAAACAACGGACCGAACGGACGAAAACGAACAGCAACGTCCCTGTCGTATTGGTGGCGCGAGAACGACGACGACGTTATGTGGGTGTAGTCCGCCACTTGAGCGTTGACATCATCCTCGGGATGGCAACGATTCCACTTGTGGGGCAAGCAGATGACGGCAGCCCGACGCCCGAGACTTGAATAACGAAATGTAGCCCCACCAATTGCGAATTGCAGAGCGATGGCGCAACACCTCGTGGGCGGGCTTTCGCAACGGTTGGCTTGGAGACGCGGCAACCTTTCGACAGCAGAAAGGTTTGCGTTGTGCCGCTCGGCGACTTCAAACATCCGCAGGAGCTCGCCAACACGGCGTGGGTTCCAGTTTTGAATTGAAACCGCGGGTGCTCGGGCCCTCGCTACGACGAGATGCGCCTCGACTCGCAGGTGGGGGAGTTTAAGCCACCACAGGATCTCGTTGTGGGCCTCGTCAACGGCGCCCGTAGAGTCGTTTGCCGTTCCTTCGCGCGCGGCTGAGCTCTCAAGGCGCAAAACATCGCGTCGGGCCCTTTCTTTTTTGAAAGATTCGGGCATCAACGCTCCCCAGCCTGTTTTGACGCGATCGGCGACGCAGCAATGTCGCGGCTTTGCGCGCAAGACCTCGCCAGCGTATCGCGGGCAACGGCGAAAGTGGAGGCGTCAAGCCTTTTTGACGCGATCGCTATACAACTCGGTCTTGGATTGGTGAGTTCAGCTGGCATCAGCAGCAGCGTCGTGGCACCTCAGCTTTTCTACGCGATCGCCGTCTCCGCATGGTTGTGCCTGAGTTATCTCAACACGCAAGGCCTCGCGAAGCGGGGATCGAGGTGCAACAGCTCTTCTTCTTCTTCGACGCGGTTTCTGATCGCGAGATTGCGAGTTTAATAACCCGCCCGCAGAGCTTCCCTAACGCGGCGCGAGCCTTTGCAACGGCCGGCGTCGAGGCGCCTCAGCTCTTTGGACGAATCGCGAGTGCCTCTGGGTATTGCGAGTTCAATACGCAGAAACTTGCAAGCACAGTGGAAAGCGGGCGCTATTTGACGCCCCGCGGCTTGGCGAGTTCAACGCGCTGGACCTCGGGCCTTCCTTCGCAACGCGGGCTTTTGAGGTTCGTCGTCTCTTGGTGCTATCCTCGACGTATTGCCCGTGTTTTGATCGCGTTCCATCGAATTTGCTGGACGAACGTCTCTTCGAGCACGCGGCGTCCTATAGCTCGAGAAACGACGCGACGTCGACGTGCCGCGATATCAAAGGTAGTGCAGACGAGAGGATTGGATCGCGAGCGGTTTTTCAGGCTTTGAGTTTCGGTTGCTGGATATGCTTGGTTGGAGTGTCGTACACTTGGGGTTCTTCGAGTGGGGCTGCCTATACGGGGAGCTGGACACTTATCTCGGTGCTACGAGGTCATATCACCACCATCCGCGTAGGAACCTCGCTCTTTAATATGTCGGTCATACATACTTTTTCGAGCGAGCCCGGGTATAATAACCCGGATGGTCGGTTGGCTAACTCCGGGGAGGAACTCGAGCGACCGCTCTTAAAGAAAATCATTCTACCAATAGTCAAAAAAAGTATTAGGCACTGATAGACAACAGCCGCCACACTCCCATTTCTCGCGAAATGTAGTACCAACAGTAGTGTCTAGTAGTAGCAACATAACCACGATGCGCTCTTTCGCCGCCGCCGTCGTCGATGCGAGAATCCAGGAAGAAGGCGAAGAAGAAGAAAAGCTCGTAGAAATAAAAAATTAATTAATTAAGTCACCCCCCCCCGTTAAAAGTTAAAGATAAATTAGTGTGAAATTATAAAATCATATGAGCGAGAGCTGAGAGTGACCTCGAGATAACCTCGGGTCGGAGGCTGCGGAGACGCCGTCATCATCCAGGGTCTGGCGGGTCAGGAAAACAGCGGGGTCTGGTTGGTTTTGGGGGTCCCTTCTGCCACCGGTCGAGCTGGGCGTCGGGGGCACGGGATTTTGCGAAACAAGAGGTAATGCGCGGGCATTATTGCCACTGTCGAAGGAGGAGTCGGAGTCTGAGTCTGAGTTTGAGTCTGAGTCTGAGAGCGCGGGCTTGGTGGTGCGACGAAAGGAGGCGACGATACGACCGGCGGACAGCAACCATCTGACGAGCGCGTGGCGAGCGGGCAGGAGCCATCGGACGACGTAGAGCGTCGCTAGGAGCGGGATGACCGCGAGGCCGAAAAGGGCGACGTTGGCAGCGTGCATCTTGACGACGTCGAGCTTGAGGAGCAGAAGAAGAAAGAAGGTGAGAGCCGCGGCGAGGTGTGCCGTGGAAGCGAGGAGATCGTCGTCGTCGAAGACGAAGGGCTTGAATTCGTTCTGGCACGCGGCAAAGAAGAGCGCGATGAGGAAGCCGACGACGAGCTGGATCGGGTTGCCGGCCTTGATGATGCTAATGACGCCCGTGAGGAGGACCTTGCTGATGGTCGCGACGACCTCCCAATAGAAGCAGCGCGGGAGGTAGTCTTGCCAGAGCACGCGCCAGGCCCATATTCCTTCCGTTCTGATCGAGGACTCGCGACGTCGGAGCTGGCACGCCGAGTCGCTGCGGCGATCGTCGACCTCCTTGTAGTTGAAGTAGAGCGCGTTGCGCGCGCTGAAGAGAACGACGGCGTAGAGCGCGGGGACTCCAACCGGGTAGACGGCGATGGAGAGGAGGCCCCAGGTACGGATGACGCGTTTGTAGAGCTTGCCGTCGCACGAGACTCTGGGCGCGACGCGCAAAAAGGAGCGTTCCCCTTTGGCGGCGCCAAAGTCGTACGTGTTGCAGGAGAGAGTCTGGAAGGCGGCGAGCGAGGTCATCGGGAGCGTGAGGTGGACGACGAGCAACATGAGCTGCGACGCGAGCTCTTTGTCGGATTGCGCGAGCTGGCCGCGGAGTCGCTTCTTGAAGCGCGTCAATAAGCAGAGCAAGACCAAGAGCGCGAAGGGCGTCAGGGTCGCGGCGAGGACGCCTCGGAGATAAAAGACCTGGTTGGAGACCGCGACGAGGCATCGGAGCGGAAGAACTCTCACGAACATGAAGCTGGAGGCGTCGGCGACGTACGAGGTGGCGATCGCGTACGCGTTCGGAAGCTCGAGATCGCCGACGGCGATCGGGAGGTTGGCGATGACCTGGTAGAACGACAGCAAGGCCTTGACCTTGACGATGACGCGCTGCGTTTTGACGAAGAGCGGAGCGCCCGCGAGCGTCGCGTCGTCGATGTCGACGCCGCGTGCTTGCTGCGCGACGGCGACCAAGTCGGAGGACGCGCTGCCCGCGGCGACGGCAAAAGACGTGAACGTTATGGCCGCAAACGTCGAGAAGGTGATCCAAATCGCGAAGCATACGAGGAGGATAAAGAAAAGGACGTAGACGAAGATCGCCAGGAAGCGACCGCTCGCGCTGCAGCGAGCGCATCGGCGCGCGACGCCGTCGGCGTGATACCACCTAGCCCGACAAGCGGCGCACCGCGCGCCCGTGTAGCCTTCGCCGCACCCATCGAAGCCGGTCGTCTCGGGGCCGCCGCCGCCGGGGCAGGCGTCGCGGCTCAAACATTCGTAGACTCTGGGGGAGTCGACGGCAGGCCGCCACCAGCCTCCCTCGACCGCGAGAGTCTCGAGCGCTGTCCCCGCCTCGCAGACCATGCCGTTCGAGCAGCTCACGCAAGTGTCGACGTAGAGGTATTCGCCTTCCTCGCAAGGATCGCACCGGTCGGCCTCCTCGATTTCGTTCGAGGCGCAGCCCGCGACCCTCACCGTCGCGGTGGTAGAGGTGTTGGCGAGCGACCCGACGGCCGTAAAGAGCTCGAGGCTCACGTTTTTGCCCGGCTTTGTCGTGATTTCCAGCGTCTCGAAGGTCGCGACGCCGTCCACGAATTGCGCGAGCGTGTTCGCGAGCCGGACGCTCGCGTCGTCGTCGTCGTCGTCGTCGTCCGAGGTCCGCGCTATCGCCGTCGCGCCCTCGAGCGGCGGCGCTCTTTGGCCGGTCTCGTCGACGAGCTCGACGCGCAGCGCTTGTCGCGGCGACCTTCCGCTGTCGGCAACGTACGAGCCGGGAACGAGGCGTATCGAACGCGGGGGCGTCGCGAGGTCGGGTCCGTACGCCGCTTGGTTTTCTTTCGACGCCCACGCGCCAAAAGGTGCGAGCCCGTCGTAGTAAACCGCTCCGCCGCCGCCGCCGGCTCGGTTCGCGATCGTCGTCGTCAGCGGCGGTTCCGAATCCAAGCTCAAGCGAATCGGCGGCGCGCGCGCGACGTTGTTGACCCCTTCTTCGAAGGCCGGCCCTTCGTAAAACCTCTCGCCAATTTTCACGCCGAAGCGACCGCCCCACCATTTGTCTCCGAGGAGATCGACGGCGCGCACCTCGTAGTCCGCGTCGTCGGCTCGGAGACACGCGGTCTCCAAACGGACGGCCGCGGCGCGCGGCGTGGTCCGGTGGACCTCGGAATCATCCAACGACGACGAGACGGCCACATACCTCTCGGCGGCGGCGACTGGGATGATGTCGTCGCGTGCGGGCCGATTGCCTCCGAAGCACGCGCACCCCGCGCACGACAGCGGGCCCCACGATCCCGTCAAGTCGGCTTCGATCTTGGAGCACGCGACCTGCCAGTAGTCGCAGGTGTACTCGAGGTTGAGGTACGGGATCGGAACGCACGCCGCCGTCGTGTTTGTCATGTCGGTCGCGATCGCCACGTCCCAGCACTCGCGGTGCACGAAGGTTACCGCAGAATCGCGCGCGTACACGGCGCCGCCCGACGCGGCCGCCGAGTTGCCGAAAAACGACGAATTCTCGACGGATACGGTCGCGTCGATCGCGGCCACCGCGCCGCCGGAAGCCGCCGCCGAGTTGTTCTGGAAGACGGTCGTCGTCAGAATGGTCGAAGTCCCGCCGTCGACCACCAGCGCGCCGCCGTGGCCTCGCGATGCCCGGTTGAACGCGAGGCGCGTCGATTCGAGCGCGAGGGTTTCGACGTTATCGAAGTATCCGAATCCGCCGTCGTCGGAAGCTAAATTCCTGGTCGCGACCGAGTCCGAAATCGTCGTCTCGCTCAGCGTCGACGCCGACACCCCGCCGCCGAGGTGCGCCGAGTTCGCCTCCCACAGAATCTCCGACGCCCCGAACCGCGACAGCGCGTCGACGAAGACGCCTCCGCCGCGGTTCGCACGGTTCGATCGAAACGCGACGCCGTGGACGAACGCCGTAGCTTCCGAGCTCACAAACAGCCCGCCGCCGTCTCGGAGTGCCTCGTTCGACTCGAACGCGGCGGCCACCAAAGACTCTTCTTCTTCGACGTCAGCAGCAGCAGCGGCGGCTTCTTCTTCTTCTTCTTCGTCCGGGAGGTCGACGCGGACGGCGTGGACGCTCGCGGGCACGTCGACGAGGCCGGATTGGCGGGTATCGACGAGTTCCCATTCAAGATGGCCGCCGTTCCAGCCGCTCGAGGTGCCGGAGTAGGCGTGGACTCGACGCGATGCGGCGTTCGGGAGACACGCGGCGGTCTCGACGACGTGGCCTCCGACCGCCTCGAGCTCGACGACCTCGCTGGTCCCGGCCAGGACGGCGTCGAGGCCGTAGTGGTCGAAGGCAGGGTCGAGGGCGACGATCGCGGCGCGCGACTCGATCGCGACCGAGGAGGGCGAGGTGAAGTCGAGGGAGAGCGCGACAAACTGGCACGCGGCCGGCGAGACGAAGAGCCGCGCGGTGCTCCCCACCGCGGCCAGGGCGCCGCCGTATGCCGCGCTGTTGCCGACGAGCGGCGCGGCGCGAAGCGTGACGAGGGCGTCGCCGGCGTAGACGCCGCCGCCCGCGCCCAAAGGCGCCGAATTTCCGACAATCGCGCTCCCGGAGGCGACCCTCCCCTCGCAGCCGTCGCTGAGGTAGGCGCCGCCGCCGTCGCCCGCGGCCGCCGAGTTGTTCGCGAGCAGACTACCCCCGCTCAGAGAGACCCGCGTCGACGACGACGCGAAGATGCCGCCGCCGTCGCCGCCCGCCCAGCAGTCGGTGACGACGAAATTGTTTCGCACAATTACGGATGAACCGATGGTGGCGGCGACGCCGCCGCCGCCGTCGACGCTCTCGCAGCCCGCGATCCGCCCTCCTCCCTCCAACACCACCGAGGCGTCGCTGAACGTGTATATTGCGCCGCCGTTTTGCGCCGAACTGCGGCTTATGGTAATCGCGCCGTCGACGTAGAGCGAGCTGGTGGCGAAGAGCAAAATGGCGCCGCCCGACTCGACGGCGTGGCAATCGAGGATCCGGGAGTTTTCGAGGATTTCCGCGCGGACGCCCGCGAACAACAACAACCCAGCCCCTCCCAGCGTAGCGCTGCAGTTGCGGACTGTGGCGGCGCCGCGGATGACAACGATGGCGTCAAAAAAGGTCGCGACGCAGCCTCCGTTCTCCGACCGAGCGTTCTCGACGACCGCCTCGTCGGCGAGCGATAGAGACGACGATTTCGCCGCGAAGATGCCGCCGCCCACCGTGCCCGCCGCGCTGTCCGCGATGCGCGCCTGCTCCCGCACCACAATATTCGTCCCCCTGTCGCTCCCGATGCCGCCTCCGTACTGCGCGGCGCTGCACAGCCGTAGCGAAGCGTGGCCCCTCACGTCTAGGGTCGCGTTCTCGTACGCGAAGACGCACCCGCCTTGGATCGACGCGCAGTTGAGGACTTGTGAAAACCCGGCGAGCGTCGCGTTGACGTCCGACATCACAAACACCCCGCCCCCCGCGACCTGCGCGTTCGAGTCCTCGATAATCACGTCGTCGCGTACGAGCAGCAACCCCGACCGCGTCACCGCGACGCCGCCGCCCATCGCCGCGACGCTTCGTCGGATTCGCGTCCGTCCGAGCAGCGCCACGTGGCTCCCGGGGAGCCCCAGAATCCCGCCTCCGAGCATAAACTCGGCGGCACAATCCGAGACCTCCACGTCGCGGAGCACCAGCGACGCGGACCGCATTACCAACACGCACCCGCCCCCCAAATCGTCGCCGTAGCCTCCGACGATCGAGAGGCCCTCGACGCGCAGCGCCGACTCCTCTTCGAGCCGCAAGAGCCGTGTCGACGAAGACCCACGCAGCGTCGTGTTCCGAGCCCCGCCGCCCGCGACCATCGCCCGCGATCCGCCCGAAACGACGACCTCGCCGATAGAGAGGTTCGCTTCGACGACGACGCCGACCGGCAACGACTCGCAGGCCGACCGCCGGTACTCGCCGAGGTAATCCCGAAGATCTGCTTCGGTCTCCACGTTAATAACAACAATCGTCGCGTTGTTGTTGTTGTTGTCGTTGCCTACTACTGCCAGTTTCTCGTCGTCGTCGTCGTATATCCAAGCGTCGAAGCACGCGTCGGGCCCGACCGGCGCCGCGAACGCCGTCGCGCACTCGCACTCCCCGCACTCGCACCCCGTCGAGGTCAGCCACTTGAACGGGTCCTCGAGGTCCCTGCACAACACCTCGACCTCCCTGTTGATGTAGTCGCACGTCATGCCGCGGCACGGGCAACTCTCCGTCTCGTTCTCGGCAAGTTGCCGTCTGCTGCTGCCGACGAGTCCGCCGCACCCCTCGCGGCATTGCGGACACTCGCATTGCCAGGGGTCTCCCTGGACGAGCAGGCACACCAAAGGGGTGTCGCAGCTCAACCCTTGGCAGACATCCGTGCAAGGGGTGCCAGCTGCGATGCTGACGACGCCGAACAGTAGAGCCAGCATATGAGGAATTGTGACGCGCTCCGAAGAAAGTTACAGGATACACCAGTACATCTTTTGGGAATGTTTTCAGGAATTCCGCAATCGAAAATATGTTCCGTTACAATTTTGATGACTTTCGGCGTTTTGGGGACGGCATTCAGTGGACGGAATGTCCCAAAATTCTTAATAATATCCACGCGACGCGCGCACCGCGGACATAACACACGTCGTCGTCGTCGTCGTCGTCGTAAGGATGCCATCTTGGGCACGTGTTCCTTGCTTATGCCGCTATCGTGAGGACGCATGGGTGTCAGACGCGGGGTAGTCGTCCGAAGGCGGGGTTCGGGTGCCCGAAACTGGCGGGGTCCTTTAATATTCTTCTTCGGGCTATGTGGCCAAGTCGTCGTTGGTGGAATCGGGGATGTCAGGGTCGCGATCGGTGTGGTGTTTCGGAGGTGGGCTTCTTCTTCGAGAAGAAGCTTCTGGCTCTCGATCTGGTCTCACCCGACCGCCGTACGGCGCCACAGCCGCTCGTGGCCCGCTTCCAACTTTATATCATAGCTGCGCAGCCTTCGGCACCACTACCAAATTCGCCCTCCGAGTTCTCCGTCTCGTCATCTGCCTTGCGCCAGCATCTTCTTTCTCAACGCTGTCCTCCTTCGCACGTGTCGCGATTGGCTGCTGCGGCACCACTCACACCTTGTCGAGGCCGTTCTCCCATGCTCCGGCCGTCAAACTCGGCCGCCGATCTGCTGCCCAAACGACGCACCGACATCTGAGCCCAAAAGCAGTTGGTAAACGAAATCACTTGAGCACCCATAATCTCGTGGCTCAGGCGACGACGCGCCGAAGACGCCGCAGGAACAACAACCAACGACTTGGCAGCCGGAGGACCGGAGCATTTTGGGACCCGCCAGCTCTTTCTTTCTTTCGCGTTCTTCAAAAAAAGAGCATTATAATAATTAAAAGCATTATGATTATTTTTTTACTTATTTTTCGAGCATACGTACATTATACTATTTTGTACGCGATCAATAATTCGGGCATCGATATGGTGTGTTGAAGAGGTATCCTCTTCGAAGCGTTGCAGTTGGAAGCCGGAACGTTTGCAGCGGGACGCGGGGACGCAGAAGGAAAGGACGACGGTAACGACAAGGTGTTTGTCTTCTTTTTTAAAGGTCGACTGCTAAGAGGGGGGTGTGTGTGTGGTGCATGAAGGATGTGGGTGGTCAGTCAAATCGCGGTCTCCGCGCCGCATATGGCGACAGGCGTCAAATCTCCCCCGACGCTCCTTGCAGCGCCCCTCGTCTCTTTCCCCATTGATTCTGATCCAGCGCGCGTGGGATCAGCCCCATGCACTGGGCTGGCAATAGATAGTTAGTTAGCCGGCTTCGAAGCGCTGGTGGAGCGGTAAAGTTGACGGTTTCTCCGGATCAGCCTGATGTCATTTCCGCTACTTACTGCCGCAGTTGTGGTTCTCAACGACTCTGCACGTCATGGCCGTCTCTCCATACCTGCCAGCCCGATTCTTACCTTCCCAGACGTCTCTCGATGCACCCTCCTCCCATTTTAGCACTAGCATTTTAAAAAAGCCTAGGTGTTGTAAAACCGCCTGAGCCCTCGTCTCAGCAGCGGCCCGAACGAGACCCGGGTTCGTTCGGTTTTCGACCAACGTCGGCCGTTCCGACTCTCGGACGTTAGGCCGGCCCATAGGGACGGGCGCGCAAAAAAAATGTTCCGCCTTTCGTTTCCTGTTCGTATCACGCTTTTCGTATCACGCGAGGATGTTCTTGCCGTGGGTTTTGTCCCAAGACGGGCACAGGCAATTTAGGACCCTCCCTGTTTATATCATCATCATAGCTCCTCCTTTGGGGCCGAGGTATTTCGGCGCGCTAACACTTCCCGAGCGAGCGAGCGAGCGAGCGAGCGAGCGAGCGAGCGAGCGACGGGGGTGTCATAGCCGCCAGCGCTCGTGCGCGCTCTAAGGCAGACATCGTCTGGGCCGACAATGCTCGACGACACGGAGCACGCACCGTCGGTGCCGCAGGAGCATGCGGCAAGATTGCGTTGTTAAATAACAGTTTGGCCATTGCGGTGAAGAAGCAATCGCAGGCGTCAGCATCTTGATCGAGCCATTCGAACTATAGGTTTCACGACGATCGCCTTTGCGCACACACCCATGCGCATGGCCAGGAACTATCCGCTTCTTCTTTTTTTGCGGTCTTCTACGATCGATCGATCGATCGATCGTGGGGACAAGAAAGTCGGCAGAGGCCTCTCTTAGTATATGTCCCGCGACGCGAGCGCGTGCTCTCCGAGCGACACCCAACGCGTGTTCGGAAAAGAAGATTTGGTTGAAGAGAGCGGCAGGAAGGTCGCCATTATTTGCTGGGCCCACAATGTCGACGTGCCCGAACTTCCTTCCTTCCGGCGCGACAGTTCGCCGCCATCCCGGTCGCCGCGGAGGCGCCACCTAAAATCGGAGTAGTAGTAGTAGTAGTAGTAAATGCACGCGAGGTGCGCGACGACAAAATAGAAAATCGCGTGCCCCCTCTCTCTGCGCGCCGGTGGTCTATTGCGCCGCCGCCGCCGCCGCCTATCCGCGCTCCGGTCGCCGTCGCGTCCCATCTCTCTGTCGACGACTGGCCGTCGTTCTTGCACCCCGGTTCCAAAAACGACGACGCTAAAATCAACAACCACGATGATCGATCGGCATGCGTGTTTAAGTTTAACAGAACGAAAGGACCGGCAGGACGAGTGCCGACCCGTTATTATTATTATTATTATTAAAAAAAGCATAACACAAGAAGAGAGAAAAGAAGTACAACAACCTACAAGAGGGAGCCCCCCTTGCCGGCCTCGCCCTCGAGCTTGGACATTTCCTTCATCATGTTCATGAGGTTTTGTGCTCCGCCCATTTGCTGGAGCATGCGGGGGTCCATCGCCTTGTGTAGCTGCTGCATGACGTTGTTCGGGTTGCGCTGCATTTGCTTGGCCATGTTCGCGTCGCCGCCCTTCATGAGGCCCGACTTGCCCATTTTTGAGACGACGCGCTCGAATTGCTTGTGGCACTTGAGCAGCATGTGAACTTCGACGGGATGCGTCCCCGAACCTCGCGCGACGCGGTCGAGGCGGGAGGGACACTTGTCGAGATCGACGCGGCCGTCGAGCTCGTCGTCGGTCATCGAGTCCATCATGTACATGAAGCGCTTGAGTCTGTTGCCTCCCTGGTCTTCCCCCACGAGCTGGGGGATCCCCGGTATCATGGCCATCACCTTGTTTAGCGGACCGAGTTTCATCACGTTCTCGAACTGCTCGTACATATCGCGGAGCGTAAAAGTTCCCTTGGCAAACTTGTCCATTTGGTCCTTGTTGTCGACGGTGTCCTTGATTTGCTCGACGAGGCCGCGCATGTCGCCCATCCCCAAAAGACGCGACACGAAGGACCGAGGATTAAAAGGCTCGAAGTCGTCGAAGTGTTCTCCCGACCCGAGAAAGACGACGGGGGCGCCCGTCGCCGCCACGGCCGAGAGCGCCCCGCCGCCTTTGGCATGACCGTCGAGCTTGGTGACAACCACCGACCCGATATCGACAGCTTCGTGGAAGGCTTTAGCTTGGTCGCCGACCGACTGTCCCTGAGTCGCGTCCAGCACGAACACGACGTCGTCGGGTTCTACCGCGGCTCGAATCTCCTGCATCTCGTCGAAGAGCGCGCTTTCCTGGCGGTGGCGACCCGAGGTGTCGACGATGATGACTTCGTACTTTTCGCGGCGGAATTGGCGAACGCCTTCCTCCGCGATCTTGACGGGGTCGGCCTCGCTGAAGCTTCCGTAAAACGGACACCGCAATTTGGTCGCGTTTTGCCGGAGCTGGTCGTAGGCGCCCGCGCGGAAGGTGTCGGCGCACACCATGCAGCACTTCCAGCCCTTTCGTTGATAATGGTGCGCAAACTTGGCGATAGTCGTCGTCTTGCCCGCGCCCTGCAACCCCACGAACATCACCACGTTACTCTTCGACTTTTTCATATCGTACGCCTTGGTCCCCGGGTCCAGCATCTTCGACAACTCTTCCACGAACGCGCGCTGGATCGTCTTGCGCCGGTTCGTGCCCGCCGCTTCTTCCTCAAAGTTCAGACGCGTCTTTATGGCCTTCCGCAGCTCGCCGACGATCTTCACGTTCACGTCCGCCTCCAACAAAGCCCGCGCCACCTCCCCCAGCATGCGGTCGATCACCTCCTCGGACACCACCGTCACCGCCTGCATCTTCTGCAGCGCGGCCGACAGCTTGTTCCCGAGTTCCGCGAGTACCATGATGGAATGGATGGATGGATGATGATGATGATCTAGTAGGGTGGCTTGAATTGAAGACGACCCTTATACCCTCCCTCAGTTCTTGTTCTTCCTCGACGAGTAGAGTCTGAATGAGTCCGCAGCAAGGTTAAGGGCGGGGGCTGCGTCGGGAAAATCGTCCAAACGCGCCTGCGCCGTGAGGATGTAGAGGCGGCCGTTGGCGACGGTGACGCGGGCGAGAAAGTGGGTGTCGCCTCTCGAGGAGGCGTTGGTGTACTCGAGCCGGTAGCTCCCATCGGGCAGGGCCCTCGCGTCGAGGAGGTCGGCGGCGGTGACGCCGTCTCGTGCCCGTTCGGCGGCGACCACCCTGGCGCCGACGTCGCCGGGCGAGCCAAAGTCCGCCAGGCTGGCCAACTTGACCGGATCCACGACGACGCCGATTTGGCGCTTGCCGTTCTTCACCAAAACCTCGTCGAGGTGGGTTTTGACTGGTTTTGGCTTGATCTCGAAGTCCGACGTGTACTCGAACTCAAAGTCCCGCGAGGAAAACTTGTTGGTGGTCGGGTTTGCGGCGATGGCGACCAATAGGCCTCGTCTCACCTGCGTGCTCAGCTGGAACGTCCGGTATTCTACAGCGTAGTTCGGTTCTCAAACTATACACAGTCATCACAGCACGCGCCTCGCTCCGAGCAACAACACACGCAGGATCTGGCGCTAGGCCTCTGACGACGACGGCGAGGAGGAGGAGAAACATAATGAATAAACGCTAACCCTTGGTGGGGGTGGTTTTTTGTCGTCATTATTACTATTAGACTTATCACGTACATATATTATGGTGCGAGTCGTGCGGCTTCGCGTTTTGGGGTCGAGGGAGACGACGGTTTTGATCTCCTCCGAAACTCAAAAGTTTGGGAGTCTCCTCGAAGCGGCCACGCAGCTCGCATCGTCTCCGCGGGGGGTCTCGCTTTTGTGGCCGCAGTGCAGCGCGTTGACGGAGCTGGACTGGCAAGTTCTCATGGATTCGGAGGAGGCCTGGGAAAAGGTCGACCACACCGAGCTCATCGACGACGTGGCGTGGGAAGATGCAAGGACCGAGTGGGCAGAAACGACCGCCGCGCGCCGCAGAGGGCTCGTCCTCTCGAAGTTCGATTCTTTCGAGGCCGAGATCCGGAAGCCCGACCGCCGCGCTGATACTCTTGGTGACATCTGGAGCTTCGTCCACGACCAACAGAATCTCGAGGCTGGCATCCCGAACTCGCTCGTCGACGCGCTGGTCGCCGCCGTTGGCGTCGACGTCGACGCCATCCGAGTCCTCTGGAAACTGCTCGAGAACGAGACGGCGCGGCCGCGGATCCTCTCGGTAGCGCGGCCCGCACTCCTAAATGCCCTGCGGCGACACTGCACCGGAGAGAGTCGTTTCCTTGCCACGGGCTGTCTCGTCGCGTGCACGCTCCTCGTCGTCGGCGAGACAACGTCCGACGACGACGACGATCGAGACGCGTCGCGACTGCTTCTCGCAGCAGAATTCGACGCCGAGTCCCGCGTAGAAACGCTAAGACTCGCCCTCCTCGGCACGTGGGTTATCTTGCAGCGCTCGGCACGGGCGCAGACGGACTTTTTGTGCGCGGGTGGGTTAGCTCGCCTCGCCAAGGTCGTCGACGACGCGTCGCCGAGTATTAAAAAATACGAATCCGTCTTGGCGCTCGCGACCGCCTGCGTCGAGCTCCTGGGGACATCCGCCGCCGCCGCCGCCGCATCCCGCGCCCACCTGGGGGCAGGCGCCGCGGTGCGGGCGTGCGTCGCGTTTGCCATTCGGTGCCTCGACGACTCTGCCGATGCTGCTCTCGTCGACGCGGCCGTTTCTGCCGCGAGCGCGGCTATCGGGCTGCGCGGCGGAAACGAGGAGGACGACGGGTGGAAGGCCGAATGCCGGCGCGTCCAACTCTACGAACTGATCTTGAGACTCGATGGTCCCGCGCTCGACCGGCTCCTGTGCGCGGCCGCGCGCGTCGCGAAAGACTACCTCCGGTCGTGCGACGTCGGCGTCGTGCTGAGGCACCTCGAGTCGCGCGACCGGAGCGCCGAGGCGCGCATGGCTTGCGGCCACATCGTGTTCGAGTACGTTTCTCACGGCGACGCCGCCGTGCTTTTAGAACCCGCGAACTTCACCAACTTCGTAACGTTGCTCGTCGACGACTCGCTGCCCGTCGAGGCCCGCGCGAGTCTCGCGCCAGCCCTCTCGAGACTCTCGAAAATGCCCGGGTACCGCTGGTCGGCCGACCACGTCGGTCTCGTCCAGGCGCTGTGCCGGTCGGTCGCCATATCCCGGGAGACTCGCACCGTGCCCCGCGGAAATTTCTCCCACCAATCTCCCGCCACCGTCGTCCTCTGGCACGCCTTTCTCGCGCTTCTCCGCGGCAAGATTCCGCGCGTAGACGACTCGACGTTCGACGCCGTCGCAGAGGTCTTGCGGGTCGCCGCCCGCGACTGCCGCGACGAGCTCCACGCGGGCCTCGCGCACATGTCGGCGCTCTTGCTCTGGCGACTCTTCTCGAGCTTCCCGGCTCGAGCGGCGAGCTTGGCGAGCGGCAAAAGTCTCCAAGACTCGTTCGTCGAAGTCTTGATGCGCCACGGCCGCGACACCGACGCCCACCTGAGACGCCCGCGTCTCCTCGTCGTCGACGCAATCTGGCGCGTTCTTCCCAGCACCACTCCTGCACTTCGCATCGTGCTGCCGCTCGAGCGAATCGTCGGAGACGACGAGACTCCACTCGGGGCAACGGCGGCGTGGCTTCTCTTTAGGCTCGCGGTCGAGTCCCCAAAGCACCTCGCCGCGCTCCGGCACCGCCGCGACGCCTCGCTCGTCGATATCTTGCTGCTCGGGCTGCGACCGAACGTCGCACCAGAAGCGACGCGCGCCGCGCTCTTCGCGCTCGAGCGCGTCTCGACGCGCTCCGACCGCGACCGCGCCGCCGTCGCCGACGCGGCTGCCGCGCGCCTCGCCTACGTCGTGACAAAACTCCCCGATCATCATCTCCTCGATCTCGCGCTCCGCGTCGTCCTCAACGTCTCCACCACGCTTCGGGCGGCACCCACTCTCGCCGAGCACCTCCTCGACCCCCTCCTCAAACTCGCGAACGATCTCGCTCGGCCCGCGGCCCGCGCGCTCGCCGTCTCCGCCCTCTCGAACCTCGCGAGAAACCACGAGTGCCGCGCCGCGCTCTACCTTCGCTTGCTCGAGCGCGAAAACGCCAAGGCTTACGAACCGCGGCGAACCCATCATCATCATCATCATCATCATCGTCGTCGTCGTCAAAACCTGTGGCTCGACCTCGCGTCGCGGGCGGGCCACGATTCTCGCGCGACGCCGGAGCTGCTGCCGCCGACGCAGCGCTGGAAGAATAAGGAGGTCCCGTCCGACGGCGCCAAGCACTTCCAGGCGGCCATCCGCAAGTCGCTGCACTCGCTCTGGCACCACCACCACCACCCCGAGGAGGAAGACGATCGCGAGCCCGTAACGCCGGCGAAGCCCCCGAGGGGGAGGGGGAAGCGCGCGCCGCCGCCCCGCGCGCGAGTTCACAAGGCGGCGGCAAAGGCGGTTGCGACGACGACGGCGACCAAGGGCGTCCTGCCGTTCGGACCCCCCAGGAGTCCGGGGGGTGTCGCCGGTGTTGAACGACGAAGAGGGACCTCGTCGTCGTCGTCGTCGCCTTGGACGCCTCGATTCGAGGCGTGCGTGCTGTCGTCGGATGGGATGCTCAGGGCGATCGTGGCGCCGGGCGGCGGCGCGCGGAACACGTTCAAGATTCGGTGCAACACTGATGATGATGATGATACTTTGACGTACTCGAAACGAGTTGCCGCCGAAGAAGAGACGCAGTTCTGCCTCTTCAAGCGCGTCGAGGGCTCCAAGGTCGGCGAGCTCGTGCCGACCTTTGTCTTCCACAACAAAAAAGGGCTCGCACAAACACCATCGATGAAGAAGAAGAAGAACGGCGAGTACCATTGCTTCTACGCGACGCGCGTCGCGCACGAGATTCTCGCTCCCAGCAAGTGGCCATCCTCGATCATTCCCGACGACGAGTTTGACGACGAGGCGAGGCGATGGGATGGAGCCGAGGAAGCCCCGTTTTTTGCCACCGTCGCCAACCAGCAGCAGTCGTGGACGACAGCGGAGAAGGAATCGAGAAGAAGAAGAAGAAGAAGGTCGACGCCGCTCCAAGTGGTGATACCCAAGGTACCCTCGGGGTGGCGCCCCGCGAAGAGCCTCGAAGAGCCGCCGCCGGTCGTGCTCGCGAGGCGCGTCGAGGCGCCCGTCGCGCTGCGCGATGCGACGGCGCTTGCGGAGGAGGAATGGACCTTCCAGGTGTCGGTGTGGTCGTCGCGCGCCAAGGAGTCGTCGAACGGCTTCCTGGCCGCGCCGCGGATCGGCCGCAAGATGTTTGTGAGGGACTGGAACGAGCTGGAAAAGCGTCCGCGATTCGCCAACGGCTTGCTGTCCAAGTTGGGTGGAGGCAAGAACGGGCTATCGACGGAGACCGTCAGGTCCATATTCGTCGTCGCGTTGGCGCCTGCCTACGCGAGCGTCTTGTTTGCGCTGGATTTTTTTGTCGCCGAGGCGACCGCGAACCATCACCTCGACGCGGAATCGTTCGCGGCTTTTTGCGTCGCCGCCGGCCTCTGCGAGAAAGAGGCTGCCAGCAGGATCTTCGAGCAGTCGCAGCAAGCCGCCGCCGCGTTTGTTGCTGGTGGTCGGGACAACCTCGACGACGACGTCGTCGACAGAGCGGCCGTCCTGGAGGCGCTGGTGCGCGTCCTCGACCTCAAACACGGCTTCGCGTCGAAGGTCGCGAGGGCCGCCGCCGCGGCGCAAGAGACGCCCGACGCTGCGGCGAGCATGTGCGACGCCGCGCTGCGGGGACCCCTCGAGCGCCTCAAGCGCGACCACCTCGACCGAATCTCCGAGGCTACCGTGGATCCGGACGTCTGGCGCAAACGGCGCATGTACTTGGCTTCGGTCGACGCCGCGATCCGTCCGTTCGCGAAAGTCCTCCGAGCGCTCTGGATGGCCATCGGGAAACCCAGCAAGCGACACACTCACCTTCGCGTCGACGAGTGGTTGAAATTTCTCGACGCCGCTGGTCTCCTGCACTCGGAGCTCTCTCGACGCGACGCGAGACTAGTCTACTTCAGAAGCAAGACGGTCGCGACGGCGGAGGACGTGCCGAAGAGGAACCGCACGATGACGTACGCGAGCTTCCTGGAGGCCGTGTGCCGCGCCGCCGACAGGGTCCGCGTGCCGTCGCAATCGAGTCTCCGAGCAGTCAACGCGCGGGGCCTCGCCGATTTCTACGAAAAACTCGCCTTGGTAAACAGCAGGAGACCGACCGCCGACGACGAAAAAAGCGACGACAGGGCGTTGGATTTGGCGCAGGACGCGGCTCCGCCCGACACGCCGCTGGCTGCCAAGCTCGACCTTGTTTTGCCCTACATGATCCACTGCCTCGCCGCGGGTTCATCAGACGGCCGCTTCAAGGGTGGTAAAGTCGATTTGGTCGACTACCTGGATCCCGACCAGCAGCGCCGCTGGCTCCACCAGATAACATTCCCCTCCATCAAGCGCGCCCTCGTCGCCCACCGTCCAGGGATCCTGCACAATATCGCCAAACCCCCTCGAAACGACGACGACGACGACGACGACGACGAGGCTCGCCGTCGCGGCGCCAAGATTGTGAAAGATTGATAATAATAATAAGTCTCGCCACGAGGTCATTATTGCTATAGCTTCTTCCTGGTGATGAATACTACTTACTACACACTATGCGGCGGTTTGGTGGTGGCGGTTAGGTGGCGGCGGCGGCACCGTCGACGTCCCCCTCCGACAGGGTGTCATCGATGGTGGAAGCGTCGTCGTCGTCGTCGACGAGCGACGCCTCGAGGAGGCGGAGGTCGCCGGACTTTGGTTTGCGCGAGATAGCATAGGATCCGAAGAGGAGAGCGAGGTGGGCTAGGAGCACGACGGCAAAGACGAGGGCGGCGAGGCGAAAGAGGGAAACCGCGCCCTCGCGACACGCGGGCCGCTCGCGGCGCCGCGCGCAGACGTACTGCCAGTACCATCCTCCCAGAGAGGCGCCGAGACCAGCGCCGAGGCAGGATCGGACGGCGTTTTGGATAGTCTGGTAGGTGGCCTCGCGGCCGGGCGGTGCGAGGTCTGCTGCCTTGTCGACCGCTGCCGCGAACATCAGGCCAAAGGTGGGCCCGTGCAGCAGCTCGATAACGAGAATCCATCGGCGCGATTGGCGCTCCAAAAGCGTATACCCGTAGACGCGCGGGACGTAACACGCCAAAGCCAGGACGAAACTCGCCTCGTGGCCTATAGTCGCGAGGATTCGCTTCGCGGAGGCAAATATGGGGATCTCGATCGCCACCGTAGCAAGGACCGTCCAGCCGCACAAGGCGTACGAGCCGCCGAGGACTTCGACGATATACACGAACAACAAGCGTTCGACCAACCCCATTCCCGCCCCGATTACCGCGAGCTCGACGAAGAATACGACGGTGCGGAGCCGGACGGGTCCTATCGGAAGAACGACCCGGGTCGTCGTCGTCGTCTTCGTTTCGGGGACGAGGCCCGCGATTATGGCTACGGAGATAATCGTGCACGCGACGAAGCACAAGAGGTTAACAAAAAAGGACCGCGTCAAGTCCGCCACGTAGCCCATCGCGACGTTCGACACGCCCCAGCTCACGGCGCTCCAGAGCCGGATTTCGCCAAAACGGGACTTTTCAGCTCCGAGGGCTTGGACGGCGTAGGCGTCGAGGACTCCAGAAGAAGCGAAGCACGCCGACGCCGCGGCTACGGCCCACAGCGAAAAGAACCCGCGAATGCCACCAAACGCATACAACGCCAACGTCAGGGCGCTCAAGCTCTGCGTGACGAGCGCCACTTTCTTCTTCGAGCTGCGGTCGGCTATGGCTCCCCAGGACGGCATCGCAACGGCGCGAATCAACGGCATCGACCCCGTGATCACCCCCACTTGAGCGGGCGTCAGCCCGACCGAATCGTAGAAAAGCGACGCGTACCGGCCCCACGAGCTCGGACCGACGGCCTGCCAGAAGTACAACACCTTGAGGCGACGGATTGTCCGTCGCTTCGCTTCTCGGACATCATCGGACATTTTTTTTTTTTCGGTCGCTCGCTCGGTTGCTCTTACTTACCCTTTTGAGATGTTTTGCTTACCCTACTACGACTATCGGGGCGGTTATTATTGGTTACGTCATAGCTCCTATAAAAAAGTCTGCTGCTGGTGCTGGTGCTCCAAGAATGGGCTGCAGGCCGTCGAAACAGTCGTCGGCCCCAGAGAAACAAGAGAAAAGCATTCGCGAGGTCGCGTCGCGGCCCAAGAAAAAGCAGCAGCAGGAAGGGCTGTTGCTGGACTTGAGGGAGGAGCTGGTGTGGGAGCGCCGCGGACGGCGGTTCGAAGAGGTGTACGAGGGGCTGGGGTACCTCGGGTCGGGCGCCATGGGCACGGTGCAGGTCGTTCGCAAGCGACGCGACGCAAACCTGTCGGTGGGCCAAAATGCCGACAACGCGCATCGATACGCGGCAAAAGTCGTGGTATTCGAGGAAAAAGGACGGCGACCGCGGCGAATCTTCAAAGAGCGGCAAGCCGAGCTACGACACGAGATCGACGTCCTGCGTCGGGTCGACCACCCGCACATCGTGCATTTGAGGGAAGCATTTTGGGAGGACACGCGGCTGGTGCTGGTGATGGAGCTGTGCGAGGGGACGGCTCTTTCGTCGCTCGCGGGGACGCTCGAGGAACCAACCGTCGCCTCGGTGGCCGCCCAACTGCTCCGCGCGCTGGCGTACTTGCACGCGCGCGGCATCGTCCACCGGGATTTGAAGCTCGACAACGTCATGGCCACTCGAGAGGACGCTCGCGTGTCGGCGAAGCTCGTCGACTTTGGACTCTCTAGGCGGACTTTGATCGAGGTGTGGTGTGTTGACCAGCAGTGGGAAACCAAAAAAGTCGCCGTCAAGGCCGCCGGGACCCTCTCGACGGCGGCGCCCGAGGTAGTCGCGGGCGGACCCTACTCGTCGTCGGCGGACGTGTGGTCGCTCGGCGCTTGCGTCTACAAGCTCGTGTGCTGCCGAGATCCATTCATCATCGACGGAGTCGAGCCCATCGACCCTTCGATCGTAAGGCGCCTCCAAGCCGCGCAGATTCCGTGGGATCCCGCAACCCTCTGGCGCGCCAAGTCCAAGCCGTGTCGCGAATTCGTGTACAACTGCATGCGCGCCAAGGCGCCGACGAGATGGACCGCCGACGACGCCCTCAAGTTCGTCACGACCGACTGGCTCGAGGACGACAGTCTACGCGAACCGGAACCCGCGCTGAGGACGCTCTACGCGACGCTCAAACGGTTTGCGAGCTACTCGGACCTCAAGCGCGCGGCTCTCGTCGTCGCCGCGCATCACGTCGACCATCGCCGAACGCTCGACCTGCGACGAACTTTCGAGGCTCTCGACGCCGACGATTCGGGGGTCGTCTCGGCGAACGAACTCCGGGCAGCCCTCGAGCACGTCACGGCGCCTTGCGAGATCGATATCCTCTTCGGACGTCTCGACTACGACCAATCGGGGTCCGTCCACTACCACGAGTTCCTCGCCGCCACCATCGAGGACGACCTCCTCGACGACGAAGTTCTCCGCGACGCATTCGACCGCATCGACGCCGACGACACCGGCACCATCACGCCCGCGAATCTCCGCGCAATTCTCGGCCGAGCGGCGACCGACGACCTCGTCGCGTCCATGATAGCCGACGGCGATTTAAGGAGAGACGGCGTCATCGATTTCGACGAGTTCTGCTCGCTCATGCGTTGAAATAAGAGCCCTGGGGCAGGAGAGGGATCCAACGTGCACAACAGCCGTGCAGCTGTCGGCGCGGCGTAGGTATCGATAGTCCCGCCAAGAAGGGTTCGAGGAGGTTTTGACATCTCCAGGCGCTGTCGCGTTACACATCGCGGCGCGTGCACTGTGCGCGAAACCATCGTACGTCAAGGTGAAGACAACACCACCGTGGAGAAAGATGGCGATGACCAGACTGGCGTAGGCTGCTCGCTTGGCTCGACCGCCGGAGACCGTCTCCGAGTGAAAACGTGAGAACGAAGCGCACCGACGAGAGTCGACATCCTCAGAATCACTGCAGTTGTTGCGAGAGACGGGTGCTTTTATGTCGCACAACCAGAATTTTTTGTCGGCGGTCACCAACATCATCGTCTAAGTCGGAGCGCCGTCTTCGGGTCGTCGTCGTCGTCGTCGTCGTAAAGAAATCTTCTGCCTCGGCAACGGAAAAAAATATCTCGACTCTTTCCCGGCTTGGCGGTCACCCGTGTGAACTTATAAACCCCATTCGGCAAAGCACTTGTCGAGGCGTCGTCGCCTCATCACTCGCGCGGCGACGAGCTTTTACAACGGTAAAGGGCAAGTTGCCGCGTGCTGACTCTGCTTCGAGTGCGATATCGTTGCCGCGTCTTGAAATTGTAAAGAAAGAGAACGTCATCCTGCTTCGTCTAGTAACGTATGTTGACTTCCGACCTGTCGCCATGATATGGTCGATGCCGCCGTATACAGAAATATGGAAAAGAACCGATCGAGGACACTGCGCAACGCCGATAATTGAGTCGATCGAAGCGCCGAAAACGGAGTACTGCAGTTGTGTAAAGTGGGGGAGCCCTTGGATGAGGCGTATGAGTTTCGGTAGCACGTTCGATAGCACTTGCTTCGCGCGAGACCCGCGGTCGAAAGCCGCGAAAAAAACAACGACCGCGTTTCCATACCATGCTCACGACGTTTTTTCAATACCATCTTCGGGCAGAAGGTCGCATCGGCATCCGTCCAGGCTGAATGAAAGCCACACTGTGATTTGTGGTCGAGCTCGCGTGCTCGTCTTATGCCGGATATGACCTACGCGCGCGTAACCTAGCGTCGCGATTCGCTTATAATAACTTTTTCAGCGAATCACAGCAGGTCTTTATCACACATCGCTCCATTGCATTTGCGACAGTGGTGGAAACTTCAAGACGATCAATCCGCAGAGGAGCGACTACTTAACGGCGCGCGGCGGCGGCGGCGGCCGGTAAACGCGGCCGCGAAAAACCGAATTTCGCGCTTGATATATATATAGAGAGAGGTGATACCGTGTCTGCTGCGAACCATCTCTGGATTCGTTGCGTCCGGTTGAGCCTAATGGCAGAAGCCGACATGCGCGCGCCGCTTGCTCCAACTTGGAGTACGCAGACGTTTTGTCCGCCGCGTCCGACGGCGTCCCGGCAACGCGCGGTAGTTACCGTGCACGCCGCGGCAATATTTGCACCAGCGGAAGTCTTCATTCAGCTGGGAGTAGTCTCCTCGGCGTGTTGCAGACTGTCACTTGGCCTCGGAAGTCGCATCTGACTTTTGACCGACGCTGACGCTCGAATAATTATCGGTTGTGCTCTCCGTCATCCAAAATCCGACCTAACTTGAGGCGGGCGGGCCACAGTGATGTTGAAGAATTGGTCGGCCAAACACGAACGACGGCGGCTGCCAGCTCCCTCGTAGTCCACTACATCCTGCAGTTAGTTACATTCGCGTGCCGGTGTACCCCATGTGACGTCCGTCGGTCATCCCATATCAGCAGCCCGAACGCCGATGATAGTGTTCTCATCCATCCATCCATCCTCCCAATTAGGTAGGTAGAACGCTGTTTCAGTCGCAGCGGAGCAGTGTCCACCTCAGGTCCACGCTTCGCGCACAGTAGGCACTCCTGACAAGGCCACCACGACGTGTTGTTGAAAAAAAACGGATCCACAACGGATTCGGTGGTTGTTATCTTGCTATGTCGTCCAGGTCGTCGTCCAAGCAACGCGCGCGGCGCAAGGCTCGACCCGAAGTGTCGGCGACCGAACGCGAGGTGCGCGCGTTGATCGACCGGGTGCAAGCAACGCCACCCCCGCCGCCCAGTTCGAAGGAAGAAGAAGAAGGAGAAGACTTGGATGCGCGGGAGCAGCGATTGGACGAGGAGCGGGTGGCGCTCGAGCAGCAGATGGAGGTGATCAAGAGGCAGCGCGCGGCGTTGCATCTGCAGCGGCGCGAGCGCGAGTTGCGGGAGCGAGTGGCGGCGGGCGCGCGGGCCGAGGCGGCGCGGCGAGAGACGGAGGCGGAGAAACGGATCGCGGACTTGCGACTCGAGCTCGACCGCAGACAAAACTGCTGCGAGTCACACCGCGCCGACCTCAAGGCCAAGATGGAGCACTTGTGTCGCGAGTACGAGGAGACTGGGCGACAGGCCGACCAGCTCCGCGTCGATTTTGAGAGCGCGTGCTCCGCAATCGGGGCCGAGGTGGCCCAGGCTGCTGCCCTGCGCAAAAAGCAGGCCGAGCACGCGATTCGTGCTCAGCTCGAGCAGGAGGCGAGGGCCCTCGGTTTTAAAATTTCCCCGAGGCCCGAGCGACAGAAGTTGTAAACTCCTATTTACCTAAACTATGCGAGGACGCACTCCTGGCGGAGGTTTTGGGCGGTGATGGTGAGGGGTTTGGGGCGCGGCGAGGGGTCTCGTTCGATGAAAAAGGACTCGGGCTCGACAAACTGTGACCATCCCGAGTTTGATTCGGCGGTCGCGTCGGGTTTGTGGTCGGGCTGAGGAGCGTAGCCCGAGGAGGACGGGTCGGGTTGTTTATTCTCGGCGGCTGTGGTCGAGGGAGAGGTGGGGGACTCCTCGTCGGCGGCGAGCTTTTTCTCCCCGAGAGTGGTCGAAGAGGCGCGGCTCTTGCGACTGTTCGACGAGGAGTTCGAGGATGGTCTGAGTCTGTTGAAGCGCTCTTCGGGGACGAGCGACTTGAAGAAGGCCGAAATTCGTCGCGCGATTCGGTTGGGTACCATCGAAAAGACGATCACCCAGACGCCGATGTGGTACCAAAAGACCCAGAGGATACGGAGGGGATAGGAAGCGGGCGCGCACGCGGGTTGTTCGCAGAGGAATTTTCCCGACGTCGAATTCCGAACGGCGGCGAGGACGCCGAACGAAAAAACCAAACCCATGCACGCGCAGAGGGCGATGATGTGGGTGGTGAGGGTCTCGACCAGGCGCTTGTCGGCGGCGAGTTTTTCCGTTGGGAAGCGGGCGAAACGGTCGGCGATCGCGTTCTTCGCCGACAGCGCGTATCCGAATACGGCGAGGAAGAACAAAAGATCAATCAGCGCCGTTCCGACGTTGCGGATCGTGTTGGCCGCCGACAGCAGACAGGCTGGGCGGTCGCTTGGGGGGACGCTGAGGAGTTCCCACAGTGCGATCCCGCCCGAGAAAACGGTCGCGAAAGTCCCTCTGAAGAGAACGCGCATCGAATTCGGGATTCGCGGCGAAGGGCGGTCGATCAACTGTCCCAGGGCGTGCGTGTAGGAGTCGCCCACCTCGAACAACGCGAGTTCGGTGAGGACGCGGATCGAGACTTGCAAGCTCAGTCTAGGGCCGACGGAGAGAATGCGGTTGCCCCCCTGGATGTCAAGGGATGCCCCCCCGAGCGCGACAAAGCCAACCATCACCACGAACACGAGGCGTTGGTAGGGCTTGCCGTCGCGGCCGCACGCGTTTTTCCGCACGACAGCGTCGATGATAAACGCAGCGGCGACCATGATGTTGCATTCCGACGCAAATATGATGACGAGGTGCCAGGGCGAGACGAGGTCCCCCCAGGTCCGCGTGCACCGTTGGCCAGCCTTGAACCAGGGGCACGGCCTGTGGTGGATTGTCCATTCTTCCATGCACGGCCGTTGCTTCCACTCCTCCTCCGACGACATATTGTTGTTATCCGTATCCACCCATTATAAATACAATTGCTGCTAGGAATGAATTTTTTCACCTGACGTGGAACCTCAGGGAATTTCGATCCTTCGGCGCATCACCTGTGGGGAGGGAGGTCTCTCCCTCCCTCCCTCCCTCCCTCCTCTCTGGTCCGTTGGACGCGCCGTTGGACAGGCTGATGTGGCTCCGCGACGCCATTTTCGGCGTCGACAAGAAGGCGGCGCCGCCGCCAGGAGGCTTGCTGACGATGCACCCCGAGTACGGCTACGCGTATCGCCTCGTCCACGGCATCGTGTACCCGCCGTTCGCCGAGGAGGCGGCGATCGACGAGTTGCGGTCGCGCGACTGGAGCAGGCAGGGAGATGTCCTCGTCGCAACCTACCCGAAATGTGGAACCACATGGATGCAGCAGATCGTGCTCCTTCTCCTGGCGAATGGCGACGCCTCAAAAGTCCTAGATCCGATGGAGCAGGCGCCCTGGGTAGACCGCGAGGCGTCGCTTCGTCGTCGCAAAGGCGCGTCGATCGATCCGGTCGTCGATGCCGAAGCCTCGCCAGATTTTTCGAATCGACGATGCTTCAAGACGCACGCTCCCTACCACTTGCTACCCTGCGCCGACGGCTTCTCCCGGGGCAAGATCATCGTAGTCGTGCGAAATCCGAAGGATGCGGCCGCATCCATGTACTCTCACTATCTCGGCCTTCCCCAGTTCCGCTACTCTGGGCCCTGGGACCATTTTTTCGACCTCTTCGTCAACGGCAACGTCGGCCACGGCGACTACTTCGATCACATCCTCGGCTGGCGCCGCGAGGCGTGCGCCCCGAACATTCTCTGGCTCTCGTTCGAGCAGACCGCGTCCGACGTCCGCGGTACCGCCGTCCAGGTTGCCGGTTTCCTTGGGATTGACCTCGACGACGCCGCCCTCGACAACGTCGTCCAGGCGGCCTCCTTCGATTCGATGAAGAAGGCGCACCAACTTCGCGTCCAGACGGGTGCCCAGCGGATGGGCTCCAAGTCCCATTTCCGCTCGGGAACCTCGGGGGGGTGGCGTTCTCGATTTACGGTCGCCCAGTCCGACCAGCTCGACGACATATTTCAAGCCAAAATGGAGAACTCCGACATCATCACCGACTATGGCAAAGGGCTCCGTTTTCGAGGGACCGCCCGCATCCCTCCAGACGGCGATGACAATCAAAAGCCCGGCGCATGACGCTGCGCTTTTGCGTCGTCGTCGTCGTCGCATGTCTGGCGGCGGCGGCGACCATCGGATCGACCGACGCCTCGGAGGATAAGAAGAAGAAGAAGAAGAAGAAGGATAATTGTTTTTTATTTCTGTGCCGCGAGGAGGGCGAAGCGGCGTCTGCGGATCCATCCAGAGGAAATAAAGGTCGTCTCGCTCGTCGCCATCAACGGGCTGCTCGGTCGACTGAGACGCAAGATGTGCGTCTTCTATTAGGACGTCGCCGCGGCGACTGCAACAAGGGGACGCACTGCGGCAGTTGGTCTTGAAGGCCCTCTCACCTGGCTTTGCGCCGCGAAACCCCGATTCGACTTCAGCACCACCACCACCGGACGCGAGGAGGAGGCGTGCTTTTTGATATGATGCCTGCGCACTTAAAAATGCGGGTGTGGTGGTGGAATGGAAGACCGCGCGCGACTTGGGATATTAGAAAGAAAGCAAGAAAGAAAGATATCGAGGACGATGATGATCAGTTCAGATGATGATGTCGCGAGACGAGATGAGATGATTGTTTTGTGTGCATCATCAAAGAAAGGTAAGGAAGGAAGAAATGAGAGAAAGGGAAAAAGGTTCGGCGTCGGATCGCAAGATAGATCACAAGGGCGAGTCTTCCGGGGATAGCTGCTTCGGGGAGAGGAGGGCGGCGTGGGCCGCCATCCACGGGTGGGTCTCCAAGGCCTCGCGCGCGGTGATTCTCTCTTTGGGGTCGGCTTGGAGCATCTTCGCGTCGATGAGGTCGCGGAGGGGCGGCGATGCCAGAATCCAGTCCGGCTCGTCGAGCTGAATCTTGCGGTCGAGAATGTTTCCGATGGTCTCGGACTTGGTGTCGCCGCCAAAGGGCTGACGGTTGAAGACGATGAGGAAGCCGATGACGCCGAGCGCCCAGACGTCCGCGGGAAACGAGGATCCCTTCTTGAGGTAAACTTCGGGCGCCATATATTCGATAGAACCGGCGGCTTTAGTGATGACTTCGTCGGGCTTGAGGATCTGCGAGATGGAGAAGTCGGCGAGGCGCAGCTTGGTGAGGTCGTCCTCGTCCTCCATCAGGATGTTGTCCGGCTTGAGGTCGCGGTGCGCGACGCCGAGATGGTGAAGGTAGGCGACCGCGCCGAGGATGACGGGAAAACAAATTTTGGCTTCGGCTTCGGTCGTGGGGTTGTCGGCGTGGAGACGCTCGGTCATGTACTTGGCGAGGTCGGTCTTCATGAGAGGCATGACCAGGTGCAGGTGCTTGCGGTCCTCGAACACGGCCAACAGCGGAAGGACGTTCCCGTGGCGCGCGAGGCGCATCACGGCAATTTCGCGACGGAACATCTCGCGCTCGTGCTTTGCGAGATCCTCGCCCTCCCGTTGCTGGCGTTTCTCGATGGATTTGATGGCGACGCGCGACTTTGTCGCCTTGTCGGTCGCGACTCTGGCTATCGCGAACCGCCCCGACCCCAGCTCCTCCCCGAGATCGTAGTGCCGCCCGATGTCGAACGTGCCTTGTTTCTGCGAATTTTCCAGCGTGTCGCAGATCACGTCCATCCACGCGTCTCTGTCGGATTCAGAGGACGAGTAGAGCGAGTGCTGGCGCTGGCCGAGTCGTTCGCTATCCAAATGAACGATTCGGAATCCAAATTTGCCGTGAGGCGCGATCGACTCGGGCAGCTTCTCGACCTGACACCCCCCCAAAAAGATCAATCCTCGCGGCTTGGAGTCCCCCTTGTGCGCAAAGTAGTACAAGCAGTTTCCCACCAACACGAAGTACCTCGTCGTGAGGTGCGAGGTCTTGTACCCGAGCTTGGAGAGGTGGCCTCGGCGCCTCGGCTCCTGCTCCGGTTCCTCGGGGAGCAGCAAATTCGGGGACTTGCTCCTCTTCATCGGCAGCATGTCGAGGTCCGAGCTCTCCTCGGACGTCTGCCGGCGGTTCCCGAGGGCGGGCTTGCGCGGACGCGCCGCGGCCCGAATCGCGCTCTCCAACACCTCCTCGACGAACTCGAGCGCCTGCGGAGCCGTCGTCTCGATCCAGGTCGAGAACTGCTCGTAAGACAGGCGCCCGTCCCTGTTGAGGTCGCACTTCTCGAACGCCTCCTCCACCAAGTCGTCGTTCGTGTTTTGGAATAGCCTATGCGTCGCGACGCCGATCGCGGGTCCCTCGCTCGACGCGGGTCCCTCGCTCGCCGCGGCGATCCGCGCCTCGCCCTCCTCCTCCTCGACCCTTACTCCGCCGCCAAACCGGTGGTCCCTCACCCCAAAGCTCGCCGACACGCGCTGCTGGGGCTTGTGGAGTCGGTCGCGCGGCACCATATTGATCATCTTCTGAAGTTCGCTCTTCGATACGTAGCCGTCTCTTTTTAAGTCGTAAATTTGAAATAAAAACTTTACTTTCTCCTCGCGAGTCCCGCGCGCAGACCGCGCCAGCCCGCTCACGAACTCCTCAAAGTCCAGGTTACCCGTCTGCTTGGTGTCGAACGCCGTAAACACCTGCTCGCCGTGCAACCCAGGAAACCCGCACACGTACTCCCCAAAGTGCTCGGGATCCACCGTCTTGTTCGGTGAACGCCGCGCGAGGTCCTGGAAGATCTGGTGCAGCAGCGCCATCTCCGACGCGGAAAACCGGTCGCGGTACCGCGCAGGAATCCGCGACACCTCCCGGCTATTCAGGCTCGAGCTCTGGTGGTTCCCCATCACTCAACACCTCGCGGCGACCCCACCCACCCACGTGGATCTTCAACAAAACATCGACATGGAAATCAATTTCTTGCTTACATTGCATTGTAATTGCCCCCAGTTGTAATTTAATTGCCCCCACATCTCATCTCATATCATCTCATCTCATCTGCGGATTTAATATCTCACTAAATAATCTTGACACTACATCCTAACTACTAATCGACAGATGTTTGTCTGTTTGTTTGTTTGTTTGTCTGTCTGTCTGTCCCTCGATTTAGGGTAAGGATCAGGTAGGCGCGAGAGTAAGGATCAGGTAGGCGCGAGAGCCAGACAGTGATCCTCCAAGCCGTCTATGGCGACCTCGCAGACTATTTCCACGAGCCGCGGCGGCTCTTTCAGCCAGCGCGCCATTCTCACGCCCCGTCGAAACGATGTTGTCGATGCTGACAACGCGCGCATGACCGCGGCCTTTTTTTCCCGGAGACGAAGCGTCGGAGTTCTTTTCGGCCGACTAGGTTGGGTCGGAAGACGACGCCTCGCTCTTTACAGTCGAGTTTTCAACTCCCTGACAGCCAACGGCATGCTGACTTTGATCGCGAGCTTAATGTCTTCGCAACCTCGACCCGTCGCACGGCCACTGCAACGGTACTAGATAAATGATCGATCGTGTCGTGTCACCGAGGCTCCTCCAACCTGTATCCCTTAAGGCCCGCCGACGCCAAACGATCACCAAGAGCCAGGGCCAGACGCCCCGCGAGGTCGGCGTCCTCTCGCCCAAGCCCGTCTTCTGTCACGTCCAGCTCTACGTGGCTCTCTGTCGATCGGCAACCCCGAGGATATCCTCTTCTGGGTCGACGACTCCACCCTACCCCACACGTGCTGCGCAATACCGATAAGCGCCCTTTCCGGCGTCTACACGCGCACTGTAGGTGAACTTACTGGGACCACGTGAACTTACTGGAACCAGGTGAACTTACGGAGGTTAGAGATTGGGATTAGGTGAACTTAGTGACCAGGTGAACTTACTGAGACCAAGTGCAAACTTACTGAGGCTTTTAGAATAAACTCAAAGCTTAGCGGCGTGTGCGGGTCAAAGCAGCTTATTGGCGGGGGTGACGGCGACGAGCTCGAAGGAAAGTGGATGTGAGCACGAGTGGGTTTACGCTGAATTTACTGGGGTTAGAGATTGGGACTAGGTGAACTTACTGGCGAACTTACTGGCCTGCACTTGTGCTCTAATAATAAATGGCGGGCGGCGGCCCGTAGTGTAAGACGACGCTTTTCGTCGAGGTGGGTTTTTTGGAGTCGCTCTTTCGGGACGATTGGCCCTGGCAGGTGCCGCCGAAGCTGTCGTCGGGTTCGACGAATGGATGAGGTGGACAACTTGGCGCCGGGGACCGACGACTACTTCAAGGCCGTCGAGGAGCTGAAAAACGGATGCGCTGCTACCGTTCACGCGCTTGAGCTGGCGCCGCGCGTCAGCAGAAAGAGCTGCTGTAAGAAGGAGTGCATCTCTTCGCTATTCCGCGCGTCGAATTAAGACGACGTCGTCGCGTATCAAGGAAGCAGCTCGCACCTCGTCGCGTATCAAGGAAGCACCTCGCAGCTCGTCGCGTATCATGGAAGCAGCTCGCAGCTGGTCGCGTATCAAGGAAGCAGCTCGCACCTCGTCGCGTATCAAGGAAGCAGCTCGCAGCTCGTCGCGTATCAAGGAAGCGCTGTACTTCCTGGGCGCACGCGCCGCGGGTAAGCCACAATCGGGACGGTGGCGCGTCGAGAGCACGCACAGGGACTCTCGAAGAAAGATGCCGAATCGCAATTCGAGAAACTTCCGGTCGAGTATCCGGTTGCTGTGCTCGCCGCCAAAGCTGCTTACCACATCATGCGCAGTGTGTCTCTGGTTGATGCTTTTTCCACGATGTTTTTACCTCTTCGACCTCGGCGATTTTTGAGTTGGCGCGTTTTGACACGCGTATTTTTGCGTTCGGGGGGACGGGTCGACGGCGGCGTTTAGGATAACGCGATGACATCGTATGCTGTGGTGAGGGCCAAAGCAGCCACAGCAGGAAGATGCGCTGCGCTTCAATCAGGTAGCGCTAGAGCTCAGTTGTTTCGAGGAGCGGCGAAAGCCCGGCCGCGTTGCTTGTTTCAGAGATACGCGGTCTCGTGGATCTTGGCGGGGATGCGGGCGTCTCGATTATTTTCCTTTTGGGCGGCGAAGCGGAACCAGCTCGTGCCCGCTTCCAGCTGTCGCTGCTGAACCGGTCCGCTCGAAAGGCAGTTTGATCGTCGATGGCATCGTCGTAGATCGACTCAACCTAGGGCCCTGGTGTCGGTGGCAACGCGGGAAGGATGGAACACGAGGAAACCGGAGTCGGGGCGAAGTTGAGGTCTTCGCCGTAGGCGACTGCGACGGTGAGTGTGTTCTTCAAGGTAAGCAGAAGACCAAGTTATTCTCGTTGGGCACACGCGGATTTTCTCGACGAGTTGGTTGACCCAGTCCCGCGAAGAAATCAAAGGGCAGCGACGCGGCGCCGCAATTCGCTGGCGGTTGTCCGTTCCGGATGTGACGGCGGCGCGACTGTCTGCGGAGGGGCGTGTTCAGATGTCTGCGGAGGTCGCCGGGGGTGCGAAGCCGGCTCCGAGTTTGACACAGAGTGCGCAACCCGGAAATTGGGTTCTCGCCTTGGCCCGCGATTCGCCGCGGAGAGAATCGGAGTCTATCGAAAGCGCTGACGATCAAGTAGCACACTGTTGACTCCCTGCTGTGCAGAAGATGATTTATGAAGGATATGTCCTGCACCGACTCGGTCTTGACAAGCAGAAGGTCTCGCTCATTATTGAGACCGCGGCGTCGTCGACGGCGGTCGGGATGCTGCCCTCGTTGAAGCTGCGCGCGTCGTCTTCTGGCAGCAAAGGCAACTTGACCGTCGTGACGGAAGCAGGCTGCTCCAAGGCAGGCGCCGGCTGCGCCGCGGGAGCCGTGTCCGAAGACGGAGCCGGGTCAGCCTCGCCCGCAGAAGCCCGTATCAGCCTCGCGCGCGGCTGCGCCGTGGGTCATCTGGCCGCAGTCGTTTGGCCACGACCTCCCTCGCTCGACAGCCGGAGGGCACGACAGCCGGAGCCCAACCCGCGTGGAGCTTCGTCGTCGATCTGTCGCGAATTTGATCAATGCGACCCGGCAGAAGCCGGGTTGGCTGGCAAGCGGGGCTTGGCTGTCGGCAGGCTTGCCAGGATTCCCACTCCCCAAAAATGTTCCGTGCTCTCGGCGCGGGTTTGCTGATCGCTGCCCTCCCGGATAAAACAAACCTTTTTGACTTTTCTCCCCACCATCCAGTCATCTTTCTTCATTAGATGAGCTGCTGCGTTGACTTCCCTATCTAGGCTAGATTTCGTCACCGACCAACGTTCGAGGCACAAAGCTGAATGCTGTCGGCTCGTGGCGGGCGCTGTCTCTCGCATCCTTCGGCGCGGGAGCCGGGAGCGGCACGTAATCGAGCGAGCCGCCACATTGCAGCATCCCCCCGACAAGCTCGGCGGCGAGCAATTTTTGCTTCGCTCGGGGCCTTTTCAAGACAAACGGCAGCTCGACTTCGCCCGTCGCCGGCACCGACATGATCGCAAGTCTCCGTCGCTGCCAGGACCCCCGCGAGGTCCACCGAGGGCTTGGCAACCCGCCGCACGGACTCTGGCCGTTCGCCACAGCTCTGCGATTCTGGATTCCTGGAGTTGCGAGTGTGGAGAAATTTTAAAAGAGCCGCGTTGTTGTAGGCACGATTGTTGCCGAGAATTTTAAGTCGCGCGACCGCTGCCTCAGATCGTGCAAGACGGCCTCAATCTATTCCGGAGGGCCCGGGAGCGGCGGCATCACCACCGCTCCCCTTGAACAGCACTTTGCGTACTAAGACATCCTCTGCCATGGCCTCGTCGTCTCAGTACGCGGCGTGATAGAGCGTGCGAACGCTCTTCACCGACCATGGTCAGCAGCTCTTCAAATGTGTCAATCGCTCGCGATACCGAAGTCATTTGGACGTCCAGCGCTAGCGGTCTCCTCGCGCGCCTCTCGCTGGCGCACTCTGTCTCGAACCAGCCGCGTCTTGCAAGGCATCTTCTCGCCCGCGCGCCAATGATCGCGCTGGTGAGTGGAATTTCGAGCTCGCTTGGCGTCTCGCCGCTTTTCGTCGTCTGCATGCTGGTGGTTGAGATGAAACCTCCGCTGGATCTACGGTGCGAAACTTTTTCCACAAATGCAATGAATCTTGTCGCGACGGAGGCCATCGCAGCCGACGGCAACGGCAACTCGAGTAGCGAAAATTCCCGCTCCGCTCAGAGAGCTTGACAACCCGGAGCGCGTGGCTTCGGACCGGATTCGTCGACGGAGGCGTGAGCCTTAGGTTATCTTGGGGCAGCGGCGCGATATCGAAGTCAAAAATTGGCTGCTGCTTGTTTTTTGCAAATAATAGCCGGCAGGACTTTGACGTCCTCGTGGGCCATCGACGCGGGCGAGCACAAGACCTTTGACTCCGACGACCAGGTCTTCTCCAATGTTGAGTGTCGGTCGGACGCGCCGACCAAAATGACGGACGATAGGTCTTGAACTCGCGCGCCGTCTGGACGACGACGACGCCACTCGCGCGCTTTTGGACTTGCATCTCGATGTTGATCTCGGCGACTGCTTCGAGCGCGTCGAAGCACAGATGCACCGTTTGCGGCCTGACGACTATATGACCATAGCGCTGACACGCTGCAGCTTCGAGCGCGCGAAGCGATCGTGCTGCGCATAGCCCAAGCGGCGAGCTGCGACAGCAATCGCGAATGACAGCTGGGTTACGATGTTCGCCTCACGGCCCAGATTCGCAATCTCGCTCCGGTTCGAGCTCTCGAGAGCGAAACGCTCTTCGTCCTCATCCGCCACTTGTCGATCTTGGCCAGACGATGCCACGTCCTTCACCGCGAGTTTACGGCAGGGGGGACGCTGCTGCCAACGGTGTCACTGCCCGGCGCAACGAGGCCAGCATTGATGATGATGCCGCGTGTGCTCATCGCATCGTTTGAAGCGCGAGCTAATGACGTGGCCGGTGCAGCGCTCCTGGACCAGGCATGGCTGTTGATCTGCTTGAATCGCACGCACGACGACACTTTTTACTACTCCAGCCTCCTCCTCGGGGAGGGCGAACGTCGCTTCCGTCCGCTTACGTCGCTTGGCAACGGAATCGAGTTTTGGCAACTGCACGAAGCGGCCGTCAAGGAGGCGCTCGTATTTGCGGCACGCGCTGCGACATCATCGATGCTGACATCAACTTCATGTCGCAGCCGGTGATACCAGTCGATGTCCTGCAGCACCGCGGCGTCGATGGCGGGGTATGTACGATCGCTCTGGCCTGGACCTTCTCCCTAAATCTCCGTCCACCTCGGGCCTTAAGTAATGCCACCGAGTTCGCATGGTGTGCGTCGCGCTACATCTCGGAGGGGAGCTTGGAAACTCAGCAGCGTCCTCGAGTCAATCCGGAGGACGCTGCGGTCAATCCCGAAATCCCTCAAGACTCCTCGACTACGAGCCCATCAGGCCAGGGCGCCACTTGACAATTACGACGAGGACACGGAGGACAAAATCGATGAGGATGAGGATAAACGAGAGCGCGAGGACGACAACGATGAAGTCACGCCTTCCAGCTGACGACGAACAGGAGCCGCCCGCGCCGCAATAACGACGCAGACAACGCCGAGGACTCAAACGACAAGGATGCAACGATGCCGCCGGCCTTGAGAGCCAAACGCAAACGGGTGCATGACGAGGTCGAGACGCCGGTGGCTAACGAGGCCGATGCCGAGCGGCCGGGCCGGTCGACGAGCAAGAGGCAACTCGAGCACGAGCCGCCGAATGTTGACGACGACGACGACGACGGCTTGCACGCTCCACACGCTCTGCGCGCCCACCTCGCTGCATCTGCAACTGGCAGTCACGAGCCTGTGTTCGTCGACTCCGTGGCCTACACATCTGCAACACTCGCTGCTCTCCTCGGCGTAATCGGGAAGCACGACGCAGCGGCCTCGCCAACAGCTTTTCCCCGTCGACCTCGCGCGAGTCGCCGAGGCCCTTGCGCAGGCCCTTCCCCCTCGACATGATTTACTGACTGAAATCAAGGAGGACTTTCATCCTGGTGCCTTGCGCTCGAGCTCATGCTGTTGGCAAAACAACGCGAAACCCACAACATCCCCGATCTGCGGCCCTTCGTTGCGGCCTTTTGTAGCTCGGAACTTTTCTCTCGACTGCCACACCGCGCTGGAATAAGCACCACCAAGACTTTGACCCTGTTGTTTAACCGTGGGACTGTTGTTGTTGGCTTTTCCTTGCTGCCTCTGATAGCAAAACAGTGTTTGAGCCGCGTTTTCATCGATCGATCGCGCCTCGACGACAACAAGATCGCCGCCGTCTTCGCCACCCCAGGCGACCCCAAAGGCGTCCTCGACCTGCCCGAAGGCCAAACGCTCGGAGAACGCAACTAGTACACGACGAATCAACCACCGCGCGCCTGATGGCGAGCGTTAAGTTGCCGAGCTCTTCCACCTCCGAGCGCGAGGAATGCAAGGGGGACCGTACCTCGTTCGCGAGCGCGCGATGCTCCGAATGATAGCTTTGCGCTCCATGACGTTCCTCCGCGATTCCACGGCTTCTTGCGCGAGGCGTTGACACGGGCTGGTTTGCCCGCGCGTCGCCGTGTCCGCCGATCCTCTACGTTTTATTGTTTGTCGTTTCATGGCCGAGCCTTTCCGTCGGCCGGCAATACTGAGCGACAAGCACACGGAGGCACTCACTCGGCGTGTCTTCCCGCACACCGATAAACATGGCGCTTTTGTTCCTCCGTGTGGACGCCCTGCCTGCCGGTGCTGCTCGTGCGCGTAAGGGTCGAAGCACTATGCGTCACCGTGACGTTGACTATCCGAGAACGAATGTCCACAGCGATGTGAAGTAACCAGCAGCTGCGAACTGCGAGTCCAAGCACCTCTGCCCCCGGACGATTGCTTTTTACGAAAATGTGCGAGCTCCTGTCGTATGCCACTTGTCCAGGTCCATCGTCGTCGCCGTTCGGTCGTTGGCTTCATCGGCTGGATAACAGCGATGGCGGGCCAATGGAGACCCCCCTGAAACGCGACCAGGTGGTCGCGAGGTACGAGCTGCCAGATGTTTGGGTGTTGGCAGTTGACGTGATTTGGTTCAGTGACTATAACAACTCATTTGGCTAGGCTGGGCGAGGGGGGGGGGTCGCGAGGACAACGAGATACTGGGCGGGAGGGGTGGGGTTCCTGGCCACCTACGCCTACGCGCCTGTCTCTAGCCCTCGCTAGTCGCGAGGAGGTCTCATACGCGAGGGTAAACCTGCCTTGCTTGCCAGGCGCCCCGGTCTTCAGAGCTACCATTCTACGGACCGCCGCTAAGTGAGGCTCGGCGGTTCTGTCGGGGGGGGAGCGCCTCTGAGAGCCTCGCGTTCTTCTCGGGCACGGGCGTTGAAGGCTCGGAGGATCAGAGGGAGCGCCGCCGCCGCAGAGAGATCACTGTGCCGTAGCCAAACGCGCGACTCCCAGCCGTAATACTTGAAGAAGTACCGAATGCGACCTGTTTTCGGCTCGGACCGCCTACTTTCTACATTTTTTTTGGGGGATGCGACGATCTGCCGCGATGCATGAGGGGCATGCATAGCGTCCAAGTGGGACATCGGCGAGCCCTGAGCACTCGAGGTGTGCACCCGTCGGGCTTCCTCGTGGTTACCGTCCGCACGCCAAAACCCTCCCTCCAGCCCCAAATGTTGATCTGTAGCTTGACGAGTAGACGCTGTCTGGCGCTGGAATGCCAGTCGTCCCGGGGGTGGGGTCCGAGACCCCCAAGCGCCACTGACAAGCTCCAGGGGGGAGGTCGCCTACGACCTGGTCTAGAGGCCTGCGGCCGCAAACCCTCTAGCAACCACGCGAAAACTCGTTAATCACTCCACCAATTTTGGTTACAATTGGACCGTTGGATGAGGGCGAAGTCGATGGGGCGACACCAAAACTTCCACTTTTTTTGCCAGGGGCTTGCGGATACCACAAGCCACGGTCGCCGACACGACCAAGGACACCTCGGACAATTTCCCCGTATGGCCGGGGCAGCTAGTACTCCGAGTTGGACGAGGTTCGACGGGCTGATAGGAGTTCCTCGGCATGTGGGAAAACTCGAGATTTTGCTAGCGCCTCGAGAACCGGAGCAAAGGGGCAGCGCCGCTGGGTTGAGGGATGTGGACACGTTTGAAAGCCGCTGCACAAGGGCTAGCTTCGAGACAGACATCTATCTGGTCGACCTAGCGGGCCTGTCACCCCCGTAGACTTCGACGGCGTCCGCAGGCCCGTCATCATCGACGTCGAAGTCGACGTCTGCAGCGGCGGCCGCCTCGCGCTCGGCTCTTCACTTCTTCCAGCAGGGCTTTATGTCGAAATAGGTCTCACACCTGATGAGGCGGCTGGCGTCGCAAGCCTCCACGCCTACCGGAAGATCCACACAGATGCAGCCGTTCTTGAATCGCGGCCAGGCGGCCAGGAGCTTCGCGTGGGCCGCGTCCTGCTTGGTGCGCTTCTGGGCGCGGTTCTCGGCGCGCTCGCGCTTGGTCTCGTCCTCCTAGCCTCCTGGGCTTTACGCTTGCGCAGGAGGTCCAAAAGCTCTGCCAAACCACTCCCGTCGGTGATCCGAACGTGGGACACGTTACTCTTACTGGTCGGCTTAGTCACCTCCAGGCCGCCCGCCTCCTTTGGGTTGACCTCACGCTCGGACTGCTGCTTGATGATGCACTGGGCCTGCTCGAGCTCGGACTCAAAGTACTCGACCGCGCGCTTGGGCATGCCCGCCGGTGACGTTTTGGTCAGGTCGACAAAGTCATTCTTGTCGACCGGCGGCGACAGCGAGTGCATGTCGAACTTGGACTGATCGACGTTGCCCGAGGTGAGTCTACTCGATCCCGACCGTGGAGGAGTTGACGCGGTCGGGTGGAGGGCTCCAATAATATCTGCGGTGGATTCGACCGACATTACGCACGGCCAAATCTCGGATCTTGAGTTGGTTGGCGGTGTTACGATATCCTTCTTGTGAACGTTTTTCGCCTTGATATAGGCCTCGTGGAACTTTTTGTTGGACTGGTCCTGGGCCTCAGAGGAAGACCCACGTGTTGGATGGCTAATTGAAGAGGCGGATGCACCGGTCCAGGCACCACTTGACGACCCTGGGGTCTTTGCGGCTGGCGTGGTTATCCGAGAGGACGATGACGCGGGTCGGGGACTCCGCGCTGCGTGAACTCCTTGTCCAGCAGCTTCATCCGGTCGAGGGAGGACGCACCGGTCTGGACGCCGTACTCTGCGTTCGATAGGATTCGATAGGATGGCGTGTGAGCTGAACTTGAATTCCTCGCAGATCTTGTTCTCGAACACGGCGAGCTCGTCGTGGGCGAGGCTCTCCGTGATTGTCAGGCACGCGACAACAGACTGGAGGTCTGGTTGAAGCCAGCACATCATGACAGTATTGCACTCGCGGTTGATGGTGGCCGCCGCGATGCGAAAGTTGTCGACGCAGGCCGCGTACTTCATCTTGATAGCCAAGTAAGATCGTGATCATGCAACTCCTCCTTGCTCATCTGTCTTGATGATCACGAGTACCTGACGGACAGCGTAGTCGGCTGGACGGACGCGCCTAATTTGCGGCTCATAATGGCCAGGCGCTGCATATATCTCCACGTTAAAGGCTGAAGTGTCGTCCCAGGCATTGGGAACGACAGCAGAATTTGTCGACGGAAGGACCGTGTTCGACAAGCTCGTCATCATTCACAGGCCGGGGATACGAGTCCCCATACGTCATGCTCAAGTTTCTGGGTTTTTGGCCGCTGAGATGTTCGTGGAATATCTGGGTACCTGGGTAATCTCAGGCCACGCGTGGGCGGGCCTTACATGCCGAGTACCTGTTGCCCAACCTGAGTCCCCATTATTGCGGTAGCACCGCCGGCGATGCCGCAAGTGGAGTAGACTAGTTCGATGACGTGCGTTGATGCTAGGGTCGTCAAACTTGTCCCAAGGCGCCGAACAGAACGGCATTGTGGCCGGCATGCGCGCCTGGCCCCGCGGCGAGCTCGTTGACGGCCTCCACGCGCCCCAGCATGGCAGCGTGCGGCGCAGCCTGCCAAACTGCACCTGACCTGAAACTCATTGAATCTAAGCACGACCAGGCGAGTTGATCAAACTCGTTTGAGACCCCCGGAACTCGTGAGTAAGCTCAGTCAGCGCTCTGGACTTGAAGAAGTCGCAAGCCCAAAATGAAAATCGCAACAAATCTGGTGCCCGGCGCTTCGAGAAACCGAGCGGCGTGCACCCATCGGAGGAAGCGATCAGCAGCGCGAGCACACAACACTATTGAGGCGCGGCAGAACAAGTTTGATACGCAGGGTAAAGAAAATGAAAAAAAAGTCTTTCGTTATGTTGATTTTGACACATCTGTCGAGCGTTGTACCCTGATCGCTGACTGCACGGTTGCGATGGAGGACGGTGCCTTCTGAACCTGCTCCTTGCGAAGGCATCCGTCCTCCCGGCGATAATAATGGTTGTAGCTTTGGTTGTTCTTCTCAGTGTTGTTGTTGTTGGCGTCGGGGCAGAGAGGAAGCAGGTGCACATCACGCTCGGGTCGGGTCCGGGCGAGATGATCGTGACGTGGGCGCTCCCCAGTCCCGCCGAGGATGCCCTCGAGGTGCTGATCGCGGGGGAGTGGACGAGGTTCCCGGCGTGGTCGGTAAAGCAATATTCGACAGCGTCCAATATGTCGCCGTTTATTCACCACGCGACCGTGCGGGGCCTCTTGGCGAATACGAGCTACGAGTACCGAATTTCATCATCATCATCATCATCATCCGAGTTGTCTTCGTACGTGATGCGAACCCCCGACGGTTGGCACCTGTTCGCCCCCCCCCGGGCGGGCCGGTTGGAAGCCGGAACGTTCGCAGCGGGACGGGTTATGGTCGGGGGACGCAGAAGGAAGCGTTAACGACGAGATGGGTGTCAGTCAAATCGCGGTCTCCGCGCCGCATGGCGACAGGCGCCAAATCTCGCCCGGCGCTCCTTCTCCGCGCTGCTCGTCTCTCGACCCCGTGACTTCTGAGCCCACGCGCCACGGCGCTAGGATTAGCCTACGCACCGTGCACTGAGATGGCCGATAGGTAGTTAGTTAGTTAGGTAGGTCGAGCGTTGCCGAGGTACGTACGCCCCCGACCCGAGATCCATTCTACCCCAGAGGAGGTAGATGAGACATACGTGGTAAGCGAACCAGCCGAGGAAAACAAGACCGTAGACGACCTTGTCTACCCAAAGGTATGGGTGCTTCAACAGCACGCTGTCAAAAACATTGACTAAAACGAGGACGATGACAATGAGGGCGCACGCCTGCGCGTGCATACTCAGATACGTCGCGTAGGGTAGCTTGGGCATGTTCGATGAGACACTTGTCGAGAACGAAATCGTCGTAAAGAGTACCGTGACGGTGGTAGCGAGACGGGTCGAGAATTGCTCAGGCTCGACGAGAACGAGCGCAAAAGCGACGGTTGCGATTAGCGACTCCATCATCAAAATGGTGGTCACGTAGTAACGCGGCTCGCGCTTGACCTTAATGTGGAATTCGACGCGTGGTTTTGATTGCTGCCCAGGCTGTTGGTCGATCTTCGTTGGCAGCCCAAGATCGAACTCGGGGCCACAGGTAAGCCAAGGGTCGAATTCAAGGGCAGGGTCGAGTTCCAGGGTCCCGTTCTGGTGCTGCTCGACCATGGCATTGGACGCCTCTTCGTTGTGCTCATAGTATGGTATCTTCTCATCTTGATCTTCGATGCACAAGCCGTCTGGGTCATCAAAGTTCCCCCCAATTTGGAGAAAGTACTCTTTGCGAAAGGGGAGCTTGTTGAGCCGATAGTCGAGGACGAAATCATGATCATCAAACGGGAAGTCACGCAAATCGAATTGGTGTTCCAAAGTCATGGCGACCTGCTCCGTGTAACACCATGCTCCGAGGTGCGGTTTGTAGATAATTTCAGCCGGACTCGTTACATCGAGCGTGGCGATGCGATTCGCAACGGTCGGAATTGGAACGAAACGTTTAACGTCGATCGGTAGTTCATCCACATACCAGCGTGTCTGCTCTAAACTGTCCATTTGACTGTTGATGTCGTCGAGGTTGACTTTGGTTTCCTCGACGTCAGTGTTGTCACAACCGGTGTAATCGACGAATTTCCTCGTGAGCTCTTCGCATTCGAAATAAACGAAATACCGCCAACGCAGATCGAAGCTATTGGTGAGGGGATTAATACAACGCAAGTTTTTAATGCGAACGAAGAGGAGACATGGGCGGCGCTCTTCATCACGCTCTGCCATTGACCCGTATTTCTCGTGCGGCTGCACGGTGTCAAGGATTGCCACACGACCTTTATGTGGACGCGGATGTTTCGGCACTTTTTGCGGCAATCTAGGGTCAGCTCGTGTCTAAACCCTACTGCCCTCCAGCTTATTGCCGCACTGGCTCTTGACGCCCGCTTGCGCACGTGTGGCGGCTACGCACGAATTTGCGTGGACGACGGCGTCATCTCAGGTTCACCTCGTGATGTTGTCAACGTTCTCTTGCAGTACGCCCGCGACATCCAAGCTAGCGGCGAGGAGCTCCGCCTCGACAAGTGCGTGGCGTTCTGTCCGGCGCTTGGCATAGGTCTCCTCGATCACCCCGATGTCCAACACCACGTCCAAGCTGTGCCGGACGGCACCCGCTCTCTTGCTGGCGGGATTGCTGGAACCAGCGCCGCCGTGGGAAGCCAGCGTGGTACGGAGCTCAGCGCCGAAGCCCGTCCCGCGGGGTCTCGAGTGCTCGCGCGATGCAGCAACCGGATGTGAGGAGGTGGTGCCAACGGTGCGACTCGTTTCGTGTGCGATAAGAGGTGGCACCCAGGACCGAGGCGAGGCGGGGGAGGTAGCCAGGGACCTCGACGGCACCCGTTGAATCGCGAAGGTCGACGAAACGCGGGAGGGCTTGGGCCGCCGTGCCGACGAAGACGACGGAGCTGAGATCGGCGCAGGAGCGAATGCCGCCACACCAATTTCGAGCGGGAAGGTGGAGGAGGAGGATGTTGGGAGATTCAAATGCCTGACGCGGGTCAGCGCCAAGTGCCGTGGCGACGAATTTGAGAACGGCATCGTCGAAGCGGCGGAGCGCGCTCGAGGCATTGGCGAGGTAGTCCATGCGCGGGGCGATGCAGCAACGGCCCAAGGAGTACATGCAGTGGAGAGAGACGTTCTGGAGCTTGGTGCGAATGGTGTTCATGTAGCCAACCTGATCGTCAACCTCGCGTTGCAAGGTAGAGTCGACGTAGGCACCTCCGGCGTGTCCGGCGGAGCCGATGGGCACGCCGTAGGTAACGAGGCCGCAGGCGACAACGGGGATACCAACGTTCATCTCGTCGACGGTCCTCTCGCCAGCGAGTTCGCCTCCATGGGCGTCCGTCCTCGTTGACTCCACAGTCACGACACCCTTGCTCATACCCCAGCTCGAGCGTGCTCTAACCTCCCAGCGCGAAACAGCTCGGGCCACTGCACTCCAGCGACTGGTGGCCACCTTTCCCATCACCGATGCTCGTCGGATAGCGGCGTCCGCATCCTTCTCGACTACCTTTATCAGCTCGTGGCCCAGCTCTTCCCTTCCAGTTTATTCCATACTGCTGCTGGGCCGAGACGTGCGCCCAATACTTCGGCTACCCTCTCCAGCTTGTTTGGGCCTCGTGGGTACTCGTATTCTGGGCACTGATGTCGTTCTTGACGTTCACGGCAAGGCAATCTTGCCCAACGCTACGACGTCCCGGACATCCTCACCACACTCGACTTAGAGCAACTCTTCGACCTCAAAACCCTCGCGGGGCGTTCGCTCTATACCGCCCACGCCCCCCATCCTTCCCATCCGTCGCCTGTCGATCGGCGCGCAGCGCAAGTCCACTCCGAGTACCTCGCCCGTGCTCGCATCATCGTAGCCATCACCACCCAGCCTGGCGCGGCACCCCAGCCCGGCTTCCCGGACCCTGTCGAGCAGCGGCTACGGCACCGTCGCCGGCCTCGTCTTTGGTGCCTTCGGTGAGGCCAGTGCGGCATGCCATGCCCTCGCTGAAACCTGCACAGAGCGCATCGCTACGCGGACCTGGGTGGAAAGTGGCTGTGCCAACTTCGCAGAGGCCACGGCGGCCCAAGCTCGCCGCATCTACCGCGAGTGAGGGGTCGCCAACGCCGTGGGCCGGGCGCGCTGTGCCCTCACCGCCCTCACCCTGGCCGCAAGCACCCAGCGGAACGTCACAGTTCGTCGCACATACGTCCGACGGCATCATGCGTGTGACCTCCGGGTGGAGCCCGCCCTGCCTTCGTCTGCCCCGCGGCTCGGCGATGATCCCGATTAGGCCCCGCCTTTAGGAAGCCCTCACATTTTTGCCCCGAACACCTGAACGGGAAGCCCTCAGATTTTTGCCCCGAACACCTGGACGGGAAGCCCTCACATTTTTGCCCCGAACACCTGAACGGGATACCCATTTCCGCCTTCCTCGCAGATCCTCAAGCGCCCCCCCCTCGTAGTCGTCGACTCTTACAAACCCTTGCACTCTTACCCTAGTAAAGTCATGCTTACCCGCCGTACTCCTGTTTTCCGAAAACGGTCGTACACGACTTTATTACCATAACCACATCTCGGCTCTGCCTCAAGAGCAGCAAGGAGCCAGAGTCTGTGTGGTAGTAAAGACCTCTCCCGGTTAGTCCTCAAGCGGCGTTCTACGGGTTGTTTCGGTCCGCGGTCGACGCCGGAAGCGAGATGGAGTTTCGTGCCGCCACAACCCTAGAGTCGGCTTATATCAAAAAACCTCGTTCGCAGCAGATTTGAATCGGAATCGTCGATAGATCATGGACGTCATCGACAAGCTTCGGACTGTACAACCGCGACTCCGAGCTGGACGAAAAGAGCGGATTCCGCTCGAGCATCGCGCCGCGTCCCTCCACTTTCTACGCGACTGGTATTCGGCGCTCGAGAAGGAGCTTGGAGACGATGCAGCAAACAAGGTCGATTCCTTCCAGATCGTCGGGGAGAAGAGCGTCGAGACGGACGAATGGTTCGCCGGATCTCCAGAGAAGAAGCTCCCGTCCGCGAAATCTCCGCCGTGGTCGATCCGATTTCTGTCCGGCGGAACTGAGATAAGCCTCGTCGAGACTTTGCTTCTGGCGGCAGAAGTTACCGGGGATCGGTCCTTTACGCACGACGCCAACGGCCGGCCGTACTTTGGATCGACGACACACTTTTTGAGTCACACTTGGACCTCGAATTTTTCGACGATGCTCGCGGCCGTCGCTCAGCAGGATCCTCCCGAGGACAACTACTTTTGGGTCGACATGTTCTCCGTCGCGCAAAATGATTTGGTCCCTGGAGCCAAGGCCAATAAGAAGGAAGATCTCAAACGAATGGACGAGGGTTGGCCCATCCGGACGAGCGGCGCTACGTGGATGTTGGCCGAGCCGTGGAAGAAGCCGGCAGCTTTTGGGCGCGTGTGGTGCCTCAACGAGTGTTTCTTGACGGTGCAATGCGAGAACAAGTTCGAGTTAATCATGTCACCCATCGAGTCTCGGGACTTCGAGAAGTCCCTCGTCGAGTACTTCGACTCACTCGTGAAGGTCGTGTCTGAAATAGACTTGCAACGTGCCACGGCCACGAAGGAGAAGGACAAGACGCGTATTATCAAGGCCCTCCGGCAATCCGGCATTGGTTTCGTGAGGGTGAACCAAATCGTCATCGGCCAGTTGAGGGAATGGTTTGCGAAGACCGGAAGGGCTGCCCTCGACCGACTTCCGCCCGGGGAGCGAGAGGTTTCGCCGCTTATCAACGTGCTCGCGCTGTTGCTGATAGATCAGGTCGGTAAGAGATGCACTCTGGCACACGCATTTCCGTGGATAACAAAATGACGTGTGCGCCGCCAACACGTAGGCGAAGCACGATGAAGCTCGTGGTCTCTTGGAAGGAGCGCTGGACGCTCGCACGAAGCAGTTCACTCCGGAACACGTTGCCACAGTTCTCTACAACCTTGCTGTGTTGTTAAGCAACCAGGTGAGCTGTTGAGCTTCCAAGTTGGCTGTTGAGGTTCCCAGGTGGCCCTGAGACGCGACACAGGGCAAGCTCGAAGAAGCCGAGCCGTTGTATCGCCGCGTCATCGAGATCTTCGAGGGAAATCTCGGCGGGGCTCACGCGTCATTGGCCATCGCGCTAGACAATCTTGGTAACTTGTTGCGCAACCAGGTTGGATTGTTGAGGTTCCAAGTGTCACTGAGACTCGACACAGGGTAAACACGACGAGGCCAGACCGCTCTACGAGCGCGCGCTCAAAGTCCGCCGGGAGACGCTCGGCGACAGCCACCCGGCTGTCGCTAAGTCACTAAGCAACCTCGGGGTGTTGTTGAGCCACCAGGTTGGCTGTTGAGTTTCCATGTGGTCCCGAGACGCGGCACAGGGCAAGCTCGAAGAAGCCGAGCCATTGTATCGCCGCGTCATCGAGATCCTCGAGGAATCATTCGGCGGGGCCCACCCGTCAGTGGCAACCGCACTCAACGAGCTTGGTAACTTGTTGCGCAACCAGGTGGGATTTTTGAGGTTCCAAGTGTCACTGAGACGCGACACAGGGTAAACACGACGAGGCCAGACCGCTCTACGAGCGCGCGCTCAAAGTCCGCCGGGAGACGCTTGGCGACAGCCACCCGGCTGTCGCCGAGTCGCTCAACAACCTGGCTGGGTTGTTGAGCCACCAGGTTGGCTGTTGAGTTTCCATGTGGTCCTGAGACGCGGCACAGGGCAAGCTCGAAGAAGCCGAGCCGTTGTATCGCCGCGTCATCGAGATCCTCGAGGAATCATTCGGCGGGGTCCACCCGTCAGTGGCGACCGCACTCAACGAGCTTGGTAACTTGTTGCGCAACCAGGTTGGATTGTTGAGGTTCCAAGTGTCACTGAGACGCGACACAGGGTAAACACGACGAGGCCAAACCGCTCTACGAGCGCGCGCTCAAAGTCCACCGGGAGACGCTTGGCGACAGCCACCCGGCTGTCGCCGAGTCGCTCAACAACCTGGCTGGGTTGTTGAGCCACCAGGTTGGCTGTTGAGTTTCCATGTGGTCCTGAGACGCGGCACAGGGCAAGCTCGAAGAAGCCGAGCCGTTGTATCGCCGCGTCATCGAGATCCTCGAGGAATCATTCGGCGGGGTCCACCCGTCAGTGGCGACCGCACTCAACGAGCTTGGTAACTTGTTGCGCAACCAGGTTGGATTGTTGAGGTTCCAAGTGTCACTGAGACGCGACACAGGGTAAACACGACGAGGCCAAACCGCTCTACGAGCGCGCGCTCAAAGTCCACCGGGAGACGCTTGGCGACAGCCACCCGGCTGTCGCCGAGTCGCTCAACAACCTGGCTGGGTTGTTGAGCCACCAGGTTGGCTGTTGAGTTTCCATGTGGTCCTGAGACGCGGCACAGGGCAAGCTCGAAGAAGCCAAGCCGTTGTATCGCCGCGTCATCGAGATCTTCGAGGGAAGTTTCGGCGGGGCTCACCTGTCAGTGGCCATCGCGCTAGACAGCCTTGGTAACTTGTTGTGCAACCAGGTTGGATTGTTGAGGTTCCAAGTGTCACTGAGACGCGACACAGGGTAAACACGACGAGGCCGAGTCACTGTATCGCCGCGCCATCGAAATTGGCAAGGTCGCGCTTGGCGACGACCACCCGCTTCTCGCCCAATGGCACAGCCACCTCGGTATGTTGTTGGCAGACCAGGTGGGTTCTTAAGGCTCCAAGCGGCCGTGAGACACGACGCAGGGCAGATACGACGAGGCTAAACAGCTCCACGATCGCTCGCTCGAAATTTTCCAACAGGCGCCAGGCGTCGGCGACAGCCATCCGGTTGTCACAGCTCAGCTCAACAACATCGCTAATTTGTTCCAAACCCAGGTTTATTGTTGAGCTTCCTAGCGCCACTGAGAAGCGACGCAGGGGAAATACGACGAGGCGCTGAAGCTTCGCAAGCGCTGTCTCGAAATAGTGAGGCAGACGCTGGGCGAAGAGCATCAGCAGTATGCTGTTTCGCTCAACGACTATGCTCTGTTGTTGAGCACGCAGGTGGATTGTTGAGGTTCCAGGAGATGGCCGTGAGACACGACGCAGGGCAAGCTCGAAGAGGCCGAGTCGTTGTATCGCCGCGCCATCGAGATCTACGAGAAAATATCTAGCGGGGCCCACCCGTCAATGGCCACCGCGCTCAACAATCTCGTTACGTTGTTGCGCAACCAGGTGCGGTTTTGAGCTTCATAGGTGGCACTGAGGCGCGACGCAGGGTAAAGACGACGAGGCCAGGCCGCTCTACAATCGCTTGCTTGAAGTCCGCCAAGCGGTGCTTGAAGCCAGCTACCCGGCTGTCGCCGAGTCGTTTAAAAGCTTCGCCCTGTTGCTGAGCAATCAGGTGCGTTGTTGACTTCCCCTTTTGTCATGTGTTCTTTCATAACAATGTATGTATGTTTTGTGCTCAAACCAAACGGACTGTTTCCTGTGTGCTCATTTGCCTCGCTTGGTTGTTGAGCGCTTTTATTACATTTTAGCTTCAAGTGGCAATGAGTCGCGGAACAGGGCAATTATAAGGAGGCCGCGTTGCTCTACGATCGCTCTCTTAATATTCGCGGAGAGGCGCAATTGCGGGAATATCTTCATCAAGAGGTCTTCAAACAAGCTCTTCGTGGGGGCAGCTTACCATGGCGGCGTTCACGCCTGATGGTTGTTGGAGAGGGACGCGTGGGGAAAACTTGTCTCGTTCGGCATCTCAAAGGGGAAGACGTCGACTCGAATCAGCAGAGCACCTGTGGTGCTGACACGTCAGACGTTGTTGTGCCGGACTTTGTGGGGCTACGGGACCAGGGGATTGACCAAACTGCGCTTGAGACAAGAAATGATTTGTGGTTGGCGCCTGATGAGGCAGGAACGGAAGCCAGCGCAGCTCTCGCCACTGGCCACTTGAATTATTACCCCAGCACCTCGAGTTCTAAAATACCGCCATCACATCTGGAGTCGAAGGACAAGGAGGAAGACTCTACGTTATCTGCTGGGTTGATGGGATCTCGCACGGCTTCGGGTCTTCGTCAGGGTGCTGCAGCCATCGAAGCGGCCTCGAGGCCTGCCTCGCCTTCCTCAAACGACTCTCGACAGGATGTTGCCACCGATACTGGCACAAAGACCAAATTCGAACGCCATCGGTTATCATCAAATACTGATGCATCCGGTAATGCAGGGTCCATGTTTCTGGGATCATGGACTGGAGATGTGAGGCCAGAGTACGACGAGGACGCGATTCTGCGCGGGTCTGACCATGCGCGCAAGCTTCGGATAAGCATCTGGGATTATGGCGGGTATAATTGGAGCGTAACTTCCCCAATGTGTGATTTCTACACATTTATGTACTATTGTTGTGTCTCATCGATAAATTGTTTGTCTACCCTTCCCTGCTCACCAGCTTGAACTCAGGCAAGAAGTATTCCACGTTGTGCACAACAAGTTTCTCTCGCGAAAAGGAGTTTACCTCGTAGTTTTCAAGGTGATCGACTGGCTCGGTACGGAAAGCATCGGGGGTTTCGCCCGCGAGCAGCTTGTCTTTTGGCTTAATTCGATTTCGATTCATGCGAGTGGTGCACCGGTGCTCTTGGTCGGTACGTACTGCTGCGACTCTAAAGTCACGGATGCTGACCTCTCGAGGATTTCGGGCGAGATGGATGATTTGGTTGCGAAAGCTAATTTGAAGAGTAGCCTGAAGCGCTGTGAGAAGACTGGTCGTGTGTTTTACGAGGTCGACAATCTACACATGAAGCAAGACAACCCTGTCTTCAGGGACCTGCGCATAGCAATTGAAGACGCGATCTGCAGCGACAGTGACCGGTACATCCACACAGAGGTGCCTCTCGCGTGGCTGCAAGTGTGTGACGAGCTGCAAAAGGCCCATGTCGAAGATGATCTATGTTTCGCTGGGATCGGCGCGTGTTTCGAGCTGCTGCAAAGTTGCTACAAGGGAATGGGGAAATCACTCGTTGACAAGGATGAAGTCTACAGCATGCTCTCGCTTTTTGATGAGCTCGGTGTTATGACATATTTTGGCTCGGACTATGGCTCGTTGGCTGGTAGTGTCGTTATCTTGGACCCGCAATGGATTGTCGATATGTTCACTGCCGTGATCCGCAACTTCGAGTGGCACAGATTGCGGCGCGACGTCGCAGCTTGGCTAGGAGGGCTCGGAAAAAGCAATACATACGCGGCTTCCGTTGGTGAAGTGTTGTGGCACAACTTGACGCGAACCGGCATCCTGGATTACCGTCTCCTAGAACACCTCTGGCCAGACAACGAGTGTCATGCTGATGTCAAGCTGACACCCAAGGACGTGCGAGGCGCAGTGTTGGAGATCATGCAGAGTCTTAAACTCGTGGTAAAGTGCGCCCCCATTGATGCCCTGAGCGACCCAGGGCTAAAGTCGGAGCTCGTCCCACAGTCACATAAAGCCAAGGTACACTCTGCAGCAACACAAGACAAGTACTTGGTACCGAGCATGTTTGAACTCGAACCTTCACAAAGCCCCTTAACGAAAGACCATTATGACATGCAGGCGGCGCTTCAGTTCGAACATTATCTGCCCGACGCCCTCTTTAGCCGCTTGGTAGCATCGCTGATTCCAGATTGTGAACAAAAATTTGAAGAAGCTGTTGCACCCGGGGACCTATTTCGGACGGCGGTGCGCCTCAGCTTTGACAACCGGTCCACGATAGTCACGCTCATGGAAGCACGTACAACGGGTGGACAGCAGAGTATCTTCATTGGGGTGTGCTTTGAAGGGGACGAGGGCCACAAGGAAGGCTACAAAGCGAAGGGCGAAATGCTCGTGAGATGGGTGCGTGCAGCGCTTGACGGCGTTTTGGCGGCTTTCTATGCCGGTTCAGGAAGCTCAAAGTCCTCGTCGATTCCTCAAATCCTTGAATATGGATGCGTCGTGGACGTTGACGCGCCCTTTGCTGCTAATAATCTTATCGCCGATCAAAAGTCTTCTGTTTACTTGGGAGACAGCGATGGACGCCGCGCTGCTCCCCCTAGCGAGGAGTGTCGGGACGACAGGAGCATAGTGGACGAAATCAACATGCGAGAGTTGCGGTTGTGGCTCGAGGATGTGGTTGGCATCCCTTCGAAGAGTGCAGATGACGTAGTTGAAGCGATCTGGAAACATGATAGTTCCCTGTGTTCAATGGACGCCCTGCATGATCTTCACCTCGAGTGCTGTCGTCAAGAGCTGGACAGCTGCGACAACGACAGAGACGAGTGGTGGTGCCGAGAGCTATGCGACGCGCAAATCCAAAAGTACGTTCGAAGGAAAATTGGCACGGAGATTAGGTCATGGAACAAACGCGAGGTGCGCGTACCAATTCTTGCGTTCCATGTCAAGTCAGGACATGACGATGTTGATTCCAAGATTCTCAAGACACAACGGGAAGCACTCGTGAAAGGATTACTGCAACATTCCCGGGACGTACTTCGGCCGAAGCTGACCTTGGTAGATCTTAAAACTGGAATATCAATCGCCAACTTCCAGCATGCGCTCGACTGGCGGTCTCAGAATAAAGGGAAAGGAAACTTAGAATTAGTGCATATTGCCGCGCACAACTCTCGCGAGTCTAGCTTCTTCGATGACTTTCAGGTTAGGCACCTTCGTGAACTCGAGGTGAAGCCAAACTGCGTGATCCTCAACTCGTGTTCATCGTTCAAGGTCGGGGAGCGACTAATCCATACCGATTACCAAGAGTGCAAACACCGCTGGGTTGTGGCCTGGGACGCTGATGTGACGGTCGACGAAGCTGCAGCCTTTACCGAGGGATTTTACATGAGATTCGTAGGTAAGTATCCAAAGGATGATGATCTCCGGGATTCCACGAAGACAGGCCGCGGCTTTGCGACTGTTAACGCAAGTTACCGAATCAGCGACCCTGACAATCGATATGTCGCTTTATACTTCAGCGGCCTACATTACATGAAGTCTGTGAAAATAAATCCACCCAAAGATGGAAAACCATATGGGAAAGTCGTCCTGCTCCACTGTCGCCTCAACGAGAGATTTCTCGTGTGGCAAGACACTGCACAGCCCAGCCCTTCACTCTCGCAGCACGAAGCCGGTTCATGCGCGATGACAACTGCGCGTTCGGTGCCTTCGGATGACTTCGTGCGACGGTTCACCCGCAGCGAAGATCTCGAACCAGGCCCGCAAGTCGAGCTGAAGCCGTACTACGCGCGCTTGTTTTTTGGTCTCGGGCCGTTGGAAAAATACCATGGTCACCGACCTCCTTTGCCAGAGGCTGACGACTGGAAAAAGATGCCTCAGGACCACCCTCCAGTCCTCTGCGTGGTCACGACTGCTGATAGCGAGCATGAGGCCGTGTTGGCTCGCCTTGAACCGGCCTCTGGTCATGAAGTAGTGCTCCAAATCGTGTGCGAGTGCATGCCGATGCTTGTGGGAAAACTCGGCAATTATGAGACCGCTCTGCTCCAGACGCACATGGGGACCAACAAAACACACAAAGCCCTAAGCCGGGTCCTACCACTTATGCCATCTGTGAGAGTTGTCATGGCCATTGGGTTCGGCTACGGCTTACAGCCCGCTTTGGGGAATGCTCCTCGCAACGGGCACATGGTCGGTGATGTGATGGTGTCGGCCAAGTGCGTCGACATGGCGCACTACAAGGCGTCAGGCGAAGCGATCAAACCTCGCGGCAACATAACGTCCGTGATGGATACCATCGCGAATGTCATGACCAAACCTGTGAGAGATGCGTGGACTCGGCATCTTGAGTGGGAAAGTGAGGAAAGACCGCGCCCGCCTAGAGTGTATTTCGGGACCTACCTGTCGTTGCCTGTTTTATTTGATAACGCTGAACACGCTCATCCATTTGTCGAGGCGGTGAGTTATCTCAAGCCGATTGGCGGTGACATGGAGCTCTTTCAAATAGTCGAGGCTGTCGACGAGCTCGAGCACCAAAAAATAGCCTGGCTTGCGATCAAATCGATTTCCGACTTTGGTGGCTTAATAAAGAAAACCAAGGACGGTCAACCACTGGCTGCTGCAACGGCCGCTGATTTTGCCAGATTTTTCTTGTCGATTCCGGGCGTGCTCGATCGACTCCTCGGTTCTCAACCGCCAGGTCTACCGGCGTCAGATCAAGAACCCCTGCCGGAACAGAGCCTCCACGGATCGAGACTTGACCGACCTCAAGTTCGCGCTGTTCGTCGGTGACATTGAGGGCGTCAGACAGATCCATAATCGGAAACGTGCTCTGCTCACGAAGTCGTTTAGCATAAAGCGCGAGGGAAAGTTCTTGAGAAAAATGCAAGCCATCCATTTTGCCAAGCTTGATTGGTGACCTCGTCATGGTGCGATTCCTGGTCGAACATTGCGGTATTCCCCACAAGAACGCGATTCGTGGGGATACGCTGCTATCCATGTCGCGGCTTTCGAGGATCATCTTCCTGTTATCAGGTGCTTTATCGAGGAGCAAGAACAGTCCCCCAACATCCGCACGATACTGCAATCGAATGACCAGCTTGGGAAAACACCGCTCGCGGTCGCTGCGTGGAGTGGCTCGATCGAAGTCGTAAAATGGCTTTGCGCTTTATGCGACGTTGACCCCGATGCTGACCACGGCAGCGGGTTCAAGGCGCTTGACTACGCAACCGACGCAGGTCCCGAAACACCCGACACGATTGACATCCAATGTTATCTTAAGAACCCACGGGATTCTAACGTGAAATCAACTAAACCCCGCGCCAAGATAGCTCCTCTTTATTTGGAATTCGATTGAGGGCACGAGGTTGAATTTCTAACACCGCTACAGCGGTTGCAAGGAAGGACAGCATCCCCAAAGAACGCGGCGCAAACATCCCTCGAAAAAAACTCGTGCGCTTGATTTGTGGTCAAACCAGCGCAGCAACACGTATGTTTCTGGTGTGTCGCCTCGGCACAACCTCAATTTTTCTCATGCCCCTGAACTCAAACAACATCAAATTTCCTTATTGTCTTGCCCGAGAACTCATCGAAAACCTCTTGGACAGTTTCCCCAAACCCCTGAACGGGATACCCACTCCCGCCTTCCAGGCACATCCCATGTCTCCACACAATCCAAAGCCCCTCAAGCCACTCACCCTCCTCTTATTATTATTAGCAATCGACCTTCAAATTTCCTCTCGGACTCAACCCACATACTAGCAGTCGACTCTTAAAACCGCATTTCCCATGTTTGACAACTTAACCATTTTCGTTGGGAGCGGCGTTCCACGCAATTGAAGGTGATCACGATGTATTCGCTTTCCAGTGTTGTTGATAAAGGAAGCAACAAACCCAGGGTTCGCGTTCGCTTCGAGTTCGAGTTTGCTACTGGTTCGCGTTCGCTGCCGGTTCGCGTTCGATTAGTCGGTTCGCGTTCGCGGCGAGTTCGGGTTCGCTACGGGTTCACGTTTGCGGCGAGTTCGCGTTCGCTCGGGTTCGCGTTTGCGGCGAGTTCTCGTTCGCGGCGAGTTCGCGTTCGCTGCCTGCCCGCATTCGCGATTGTCTTCCCTCTGCACTAAGTCTTACTCACTTTTTGATAGTACAACTGCGTTGCCGCAGCCCGCAATTTGTGGACGAGGCAGTTTTGAAAGGTCGACTGCTAAGAGGGGAGGGGTTGGTTACAGAGTTAACTCTAAGGATAAGGCGGGGCTGGCGAAGAAGGAAGGGGGGGGGGATCAAAGCCGGAGCGTTGAGTGAGGCGAGAGCAGAGCGAGGGGAGGGGGGTTGGGAGTAAAGGGCGGGGGGGTAGTAGGGAGGGTGGTGGTGGTGAGAGAAGCTGCGGCATGTCCTATAGTCTTCGACGTTCCGAGACACGGCACCAGGAGTGCTTGCGAGAAGAACAAGGCGGTCATATATATCGTGTTGTTTTGATGCCTCTCGGTCGTCGTCAGAAGTCGTTGTCGTTCTCTTCCTCCGCATCTTCGCCGTCATCATCATCATCGACGTCAGTTTCTTCGCCTGGAAAATCATGATCGCCTAGTGTGTTTGGCGTCTTCTTGTAGATTTCCCACAAGCGGTCATAATCAACGTCGCCATGCACGTACTTCCAGAAGGGGTAGTTGTGTTTGATGACGACAAACAAACCAAGAATTAATTATCGGCGATAGACTTGAAAACTGAGCGCGCTTTTCGTCAGTTTCCCAAATCGGAATACACGTTCCTCGTGCGCCTCAGTTTCAGTCGCGCTGCCTTTACTTTCGAACATGAGCGTCGCAGTCGGGTAATCTGCCCGGATCTTGGGATCAGCGTACATATGAAGCAGGTCCATCTCGCTTGCCTCGAATGCCATCTTCTTTGACGAAACGTGACCATTCTGTCCTGGGCATAGCGAGGAACTTCGCCTTCTGCGTTGTGTGCTTGCGAAGCACTCGCGGCCTTCGAGTTGTCGCTGTCGTCACCTAAATCTAGCAGATCGTCGTCGTCGTCGTCGTCGTTGTCGTCACTATGGCTCGTTTTGCGTCGCTTTATTGGGGAAGGCAGCGTTGGATCCGCTGCTTACATCAAGTCCAACGCGCGCGCTGCCTCTCTCCATGTACTGTCGAACCGAGTCTCTTGACTAAAGTAGCCTGCGCAACAGGGAGCACTTTTTCAATATTGATCGAAGGGCTCAGCATCATCAGGTTGCCGACACCACCGTGCAGCGCCTCTCCGGTTCTTTTATGCAAATATCTCGAGCAGTTGAGACCAATCCATCGCATTCGCCCCATTCCACCTCATGGAACTTGCGCTTGTTCACGAGGCCCGTCTTGCGCATCGGTACCTGAAGTGTGTCTCGTTTAAGCTTGTTGAGTGGGCAGACGGTGAAGGCGCGAACCATATCGACGACGACCGGGACGTCGCCTTCGGTTTGGAGTGTCAGCATATGCAGAGGCTTCATGAAGGCTTCCACTTGAGCACTACATCGCCAGTCTCTTGACGACATCGCAGGGACTCGGGGCTCTGATGGCGGATTCGAGCTGAATGATGATGGCTTAAATGGCTTCTCCTCGTCATCCTCGGACACGTCACAAGATTTTGTGGACGAAAATTAGTATACCCCGTTGATACGTGCGACGTCACATAGTTACGGTGTTGAAAACGGCCATCGCTGCGTGTGTGCCTTCGAGTGCCTGCTGGCTGCGCGGTGAGTTCGCGTTCGCGACGGGTTCGCGTTCGCGGCGGTTCGGGTTCGCTACGGGTTCGCGTTCGGGGCGAGTTCGGGTTCGCTACTGGTTCGCGTTCGCGGCGAGTTCGCGTTCGCGCGCTGTTGGGATGCGAACCACAGCGAACGCGGACCGAGTTCGCGCGTCGAACGCGAACCATGTCGTGGTTCGTTGCTTCCTTTAGTTGTTGATCGGCACTTACCATCACCAGGGTGCACTGGCGGCCCCATCCCATGCTCCCACGCTGGCACGCCTCCACCTTCACGCGCCATCTGCCTCAACTACGGTCCCGATCACCTCAACTAAGTCCTCATCATGCGGAGGTAGTACTCTATAGAGTAATAAGTGACAAGTGCAGGCCAGTAAGTTCACCTAGTCCCAATCTCTAACCCCAGTAAGTTCGGCGTAAACCCACTCGTGCTCACACCCACTCACCCCACTCTCCTTCGAGCTCGTCGCTCTCACCCCCGCCAATCTAAGCTGCGTTGATCCGCAGACGCCGCCAACCTTCGAGTTTACTCTAAAAGCCCCAGTAAGTTCACACTTGGTCTCAGTAAGTTCACCTGGTCACTAAGTTCACCTAGTCCCAATCTCAAACCCCAGTAAGTTCACCTGGTCCCAGTAAGTTCACCTACAGTGCGCGTGTAGACGCCGGGAGGGGGCTTATCGGTATTGCGCAGCACGTGTGGGGTAGGGTGGAGTCGTCGACTCAGAAGAGGATATCCTCGGGGTTGCCGATCGACAGAGAGCCACGTAGAGCTGGACGTGGCAGAAGACGGGCTTCGCCAAGAGGACGCCGACCTCGCGGGGCGTCTGGCCCTGGCTCTTGGTGATCGTTTGGCGTAGGCGGGCCTTAAGCGATACAGGTTGGAGGAGCCTCGGTGACAACGACACGATCGATCATGTATCTGGTACCGTTGCAGTGGCCGTGCGACGGGTCGAGGTTGCGAAGACTTTAAGCTCGCGATCAAAGTCAGCATGCCGTTGGTTGTCAGGGAGTTGAAAACTCGACTGTAAAGAGCGAGGCGTCGGCTTCCGACCCAACCTAGTCGGCCGAAAAGAACTCCGACGCCTCGTCTTCGGGAAAAAAAGGCCGCGGTCATGCGCGCGTTGTCAGCATCGACAACATCGTTTCGACGGGGCGTGAGAATGGCGCGCTGAAAGAGCCGCCGCGGGTCGTGGAAACAGTCTGCGAGGTCGCCGTAGACGGCTTCGAGGATCACTGTCTGGCTCTCGCGCCTACCTGATCCTTACTCTCGCGCCTACCTGATCCTTACCCTAAATCGAGGGACAGACAGACAAACAAACAGACAGACAAACATCTGTCGATTAGTAGTTAGGACAAGTGCAGGCCAGTAAGTTCACCTACTCCCAATCTCTTACCCCAGTAAGTTCGGCGTAAACCCACTCGTGCGCACACCCACTCACCCCACTCTCCTTTGAGCTCGTCGCTCTCACCCCCGCCAATCCAAGCTGCTTTGATCCGCACGCGCCGCCAACCCTTGAGTTTACTCTAAACACCCCAGTAAGTTCACCTGGTCCCAGTTAGTTCACCTGGGCACTCAGCTCACCTAGTCCCAATCTCTAACCCCAGTAAATCCACCTGGTCCCAGTAAGTTCACCTACAGTGCGCGTGTAGACGCCGTGAGGGGGCTTATCGGTATTGCGCAGCACGTGTGGGGTAGGGTGGAGTCGTCGACCCAGAAGAGCAAATCCTCGGGGTTGCCGATCGACAGAGAGCCACGTACAGCTGGACGTGACAGAAGACGGGCTTGGGCAAGAGGACGCCGACCTCGCGGGGCGTCTGGCCCTGGCTCTTGTTGATCGCTTGGCGTCGGCGGGCCTTACGGGATACAGGTTGGAGGAGCCTCGGTGACAACGACACGATCGATCATGTATCTGGTACCGTTGCAGTGGCCGTGCGATGGGTCGAGGTTGCGAAGACTTTAACCTCGCGATCAAAGTCAGCATGCCGTTGGTTGTCAGGGAGTTGAAAACTCGACTATAAAGAGCGAGGCGTCGTCTTCCGACCCAGCCTAGTCAGCCGAAAAGAACTCCGACGCCTCGTCTCCGGGAAAAAAAGGCCGCGGTCATGCGCGCGTTGTCAGCATCGACAACATTGTTTCGACGGGGCGTGAGAATGGCGCGCTGAAAGAGCCGCCTCGGCTCGTGGAAATAGTCTGCGAGGTCGCCGTAGACGGCTTGGAGGATCACTGTCTGGCTCTCGCGCCTACCTGATCCTTACTCTCGCGCCTACCTGATCCTTACCCTAAATAGAGGGACAAACAGACAGACAAACAGACAAACAGACAAACATCTGTCGATTAGTAGTTAGGAACACAGGGGTATTATAGCCCCGTGCACTCGCGCACACCAGGACCGGCATTCCTACCCTCACCTTTTGGTTATGGGCCCTTAAAGCGCTCGAGGTGGATCGCGCGTTCGAATCCGCTCCACCGCTGCGTCGCAAGGAGTGTGTGAGTGTCTACGAAGCAGTTGCCGTCGCCAACTGCTGGAGCCCCATCGTCTAGCACAAACACTAGACCCCCCTCATCTGGGCGCTTTCACTTACCAGGACCGGGTGTTCATCTCCGACGCAGATGTTCATCTTAAGCAGATGGCGTCGTCGTCTGCTGGGTGGGTCCCCATCGTCTCGCATACACATACATGCTTGACTCGCCCCAGATGTTCACGTTTCAGTATGATGGGGAAGCACAGGGGTATATATAGCCCCGTGCACTCGCGCACACCAGGACCGGCATTCCTACCCTCACCTTTTGGTTATGGGCCCTTAAAGCGCTCGAGGTGGATCGCGCGTTCGAATCCGCCCCACCGCTGCGCCGCAAGGAGTGTGTGAGTGGCTTCGACGCAGTTGCCATTGCCAACTGCTGGAGCCCCATCGTCTAGCACAAACACTAGACCCTCCTCATCTGGGCGCTTTCACTTACCAGGACCGGGTGTTCATCTCCGACGCAGATGTTCATCTTAAGCAGATGGCGTCGTCGTCTGCTGGGTCCCCATCGTCTCGCATACACATACATGGACCGGGTGTTCATCTCCGACGCAGATGTTCATCTTAAGCAGATGGCGTCGTCGTCTGCTGGGTCCCCACCGTTTCGCATACACATACATGCTTGACTCGCCCCAGATGTTCACGTTTCACTATGATGGGGAAGCACAGGGGTATATATAGCCCCGGGCACTCACACACACCAGGACCGGCATTCCTACCCTCACCTTTTGAGGAAGACAAGTGCAGGCCAGTAAGTTCACCTAGTCCCTATCTCTAACCCCAGTAAGTTCATCTGGCTCGTGGGCCTACTTGATCCTTACCCTAAATCGGGGGTCAGACAAAGAGACAGACAGACAGACAAACATCAGTCGACATATAAAGACAGACAAACATCTGTCGATTAGTAGTTAAGAAGAAGAAGATTACGGTCCGGCGAAGGATCTCTGTCGGCCGACCAGAGGACGGGCTTCGACTGGCCGTTTGGGACTCGGCGCGCGAAACTTACATTTTGGCTTCGAGAACGAGGACAAAATACTATCGCGAGGGACAAGGTAGTTTGGGCAAAAGACCCCGCGAGTAGCGTGGTGGCCGAGAAGATTGAGCGCCGACGCGGAGCTACCCTGGGAGTTCGTTCGCACCAAGAAGATCTAGACCATGGCCGATCATATCGGATTGGGAGAGATATTTAAGGTCTCCAACAAAGGGGATGGGTCCTATTTTAAAGGCGAGAGGAATCATGATGACGAGCTACTGTTCGAGCATTCACTTAGGAAATCATGGAAACCGGGTACTCACAAATACTCGGAAACCATCAAAACCCCATCGGACAAGGAAATCAACTACATCGAAGTTGTCGACAATTGGAAAGACGGAACGAACGGAGAGAGGGACGTAACTGTGACGGCCAAGACTGAGGTCCGCGTGACGATTACGGGGGTCTTTGGGCGCGGAGTCAACTGGGACATCCGAGTTTATGCTCGTCCGACGCCAAATCCCACACCAGACCCGCCAGAGCTCACACCAGACCCGCCAAAGCCCACACCAGACCCGCAAAAGCCGTACGCGCCCTTGTGTTTTGATCTCGGGCCGTTCGAGGATTATCAAGGTCGCCGACCACGTATAGCTGACGACTGGACGGACATGCCTCGCGAAAACCCGCCGGTCCTCTGCGTGGTCACGACAGCTGATCGCGAGTACGACGCCGTGGTGGCGCGTCTTGAACCGGCCATTGGTCACAATGTCGTGCTCCAAGTGGTGTGCGGGGGCGTGCCGATGCTCGTTGGCAAACTCGGAAGCTACCAAGTCGCTTTACTCCAGACTCACATGGGCGCACACGAGACCAGGGGGGCGCTGCTCCAGGTGCTCCCTAATTTGTTGTCGGTCCGTTTGGTGATGGCTATCGGTTTCGGCTACGGGTTAAATCCCGCGCCGGCGAGCGCGCCGACGGACGGGCAAATGATCGGCGACGTCATGATCTCGGCCAGGTGCCAGGACCTGTCGCATTATCGAGCCACCGACAAATCCATCCAGCCACGTGGTGACGTTACGAGCACGCAAACCAAATTGGTTTATGTTTACGGAAAAGCTGTGCGCGACGCGTGGGTGCGAAAAGTCGGTAATTGGGGAGAGCGTCCCCGAGCTCCGAAGATCCACCTCGGAACTTACATCTCGCTTCCAGTGCTCTTCGACAGTGAAGTGCAAGCCCGCCCCTTCGTCACCGCCACCGCTCATCTGAATCCGATCGGTGGCGATATGGGGCTCTTCCAAATCGTCAGTGCTGTCGGTCAGCCAGAGCATCCAACAAAAGCTTGGTTAGCCATCAAATCGATCTGCGATTTCGGCGGTTTGATCGAGAAGTCCAAGGAAGGTCAACCCCTGGCTGCGGCGACAGCCGTGGCTTTCGCCCACTACTTCTTATCGATCCCTGGGCTGCTTGATCACCTACTCAATAGTACTTGAACCAATAACTATATGCGTATGGAGATTAGCGGAGGCTTCGTTGAGATGGAGCGATTCGTGCGGGATCACGAAGCCGTGTTGCAACCATTACTTTAGTAATCTGAGTCAAAAAAAAAAACTCGCGGTTTTCTGCTGAACAATGACATATGGTTCAATGGCGCGCCAATGCAGCCAAACTCAAGCACCAAGCCTTAGTATGTCGCACGCACGAGATCAGGCAAAGAGGCGCTCGAGCGACATTTTGTTATGATGTAAGTCAAAAGTCCAGAGAGTTAGGCCCATGTCTTTAAATGTCGACTGCTTAGAGGGGGGTGTGTGTGTGGCCCATGTCTTGCTTAACTCGTTAGGCCCATATCTTGCTCAACTCGATGTAGTCCTTCAACATTCACATTCCTCCTTCCGGCTCTGATTTTGTATTAAGAAGGGCTAACGCTGGGGCTGTTGATGGCGGCTATCCGTTTAGTCATGTGTTGTGTGACCCGACCCGGAAACACACCCTGGCTGCACCACATCTCAACGGAGATCCTGCTGCGGCGCCTCGGCCTCGAGTCCATCGACGTCTACGTCACGCGCCGCCAGCTCGGCTGGAAAGGTCACGTCGCCCGCATGCCCTTCTCCCGACTCCCTCGCGACATGCTCTCGTCTTGGGTCCGCTCCAAGCGCCCACCGGGGGCTCCGCAGATGACGTACGGGAGGACGCTCGCCAAGGCACCCTGGAAATGCGACATCCCCTTCAACTCGTGGCACGACCCCGCACAAGACCGCGCGCAGTGGCGGTCCGCCATCAACGCCGTTTCACCCATCGCCTCTACCCCAACTGTATGTGATCCTGGACCGGCTCCTGTGCCGAAGTTAGTTAGTATCCGTTTAGTGTCGAACATGTCCTGAAACGAGTTGTAGAAGGCGGCCGCATCGACGCACACGATCTCGTACTGCCGATGTCCATCAACGATCTTCTCTCTCACGACTTCTCGAGGTCGGCCTCGAGGTACGAGAGTCGCAGGACTTCTCGAAGAGCGGCACTCGCATCGCAGTCCTAAAGATGCTCGAGCTACCCTTTGCGCCTCGCGACCAGGACGACGACACCGCGCCGCGTTCTTCGCGGGATCCTCGTGCTTGTTTGCCGCCCGACGTTCTCGCGCCCGCTCGCGCTCCTATTCCTTGTTCTCAGCTTCGCTCGGGCGGTGCCGCGCAGGCCGCGCGTGTCTCGCGCGATCGCGTCGCTTTTTTTTCGAGGAGACGTCGTCGTTGGTCCGAGAGTTCCTGTGGTGCTTGGCGCGCGTGTCTCGCGCGATCGCGTCGCTTTTTTTTCGAGGAGACGCCGTCGCTGGTCCGCGAGTTGCTGTGGCGTAGCAATAACATATCTTCGACGCTTCCCATCGTTCTTGGAATTCTTGGACCGTTGTTGAAGGCTTCAACGAAGTGGGAACCTTACTCAAACATATCCATTTAACGGCTCGCAGCATATCTGACACACCGAGATTTTGTGTACTTTATTTCGAATCTATGCTGATTTTGAAATTCTAAACGGCTAGCCACATATCTTCCGGCAGCTAGGGGGGTGTGTGTGGGGAGCATGAAGGATGTGGGTGGGTTTGTGGGGTAGGAGGGATGTGCCTGACGGGCGGAGATATGTACGCGGGACCTAGTCGGGGTCATCGCCGAGTCGTGGGGCAGGCGAAGAGAGGACCGGCCCCGCCCGTAGGTCGTACGCGTGCAGCTGGGGGGTCTTTTAGCCCCTTTTTTCGGCTTGGCGTGACGTCACGATGCCTCCCGTCAAACTCAACCTCGGCACCTTTGAGAGAACGCTCGCACGCAACTGCGCCACGTTATGGTCCGCGTCAAGAATGCTCATCACGTGCAACGATTTGCTGCTTTGTCGAACCAGGGACGTGTCGTCCTTCGCGACGAAATCGAACGGCGCTACAGGTTGCGAAATGAAGAGTCGCTTGTGAACTCTGGAAGCTCGACGGGAATACCGTTGCGTTAAAATGGATGAGGACGCTTCTACACCTCGACTGCGCTGACCCGCATCTGGGCTGACCAACGACGACATCGTTATCACCGTGCAACGCAGAGTAATTTTAGTGTCCCCAAACGCGACATGTCAGGCACGACATGTCAGGCACGCTGCGTAAGCGCATTGGTCACGCTCGGAATGGACCAATGACTCATGATCAGCCGTCAGCGTCCAGTTCTCTGATAGGCCAAGTTCTGATATCCACTCTGGCACACCCCACACTGCAGCGGTGCAGCTCATCTGCCCAGAATGTCGCGCCTGGTGTGGATTAATAGCAAACAACAACTTTTCGGACCTCGGGAACTACACGCGACGGGCATTGATAGGCTCGAGGTCCTGTAAACTGGTGCAAACCCAACCCAATTAGGACCCGATCGCAGATCTCGCGCTTACACCAAACCCCCGCTTGAAGTTCAGCAGCCGACCAAGTACAACCAAAAAAGCCTACTTAGATTCAACCAGCCGCAAGAATTTTGGGGCACTTGAAGGCGGCGAGGTCTGGACTAACTTGCTTCCCTGTCTGCTAGTCTCTGGGTCCCTGAAATCTACATTATATGCCGAGTACGTGTTGCCCAACCCGAGTCCCCACTATACCAGTCGCCCCGCCGGCGATGCCGCAGATGGAGTAGACTAGTTCGATGACGTGCGTTGGTGCTAGGGTCGTCAAACTTGTTCCCAGCCGCCGTGCGTGACAGAACGGCATTGTGGCCGGCATGCTGCGCGCGCCTGGCCCCGCGGTGAGCTCGTTGGCGGCCTCCACGCGCCCCAGCATGGCAGCGTGCGGCGCAGCCTGCCAAACTGCACCTGACCTGAAACTCATTGGACCTAAGCACGACCAGGCGAATTGATCAAACTCATTTGAGACCCGCGGAACTCGTGAGAAAGCTCAGTCAGATCTCCTGGAGTTCAACGTCGCTCTCGACTCGAAGAAGTCATAAGCCCAAAATGATGAGTGAGGGAAGAAAATCGCAACAAATCTGGCGCCCAGCGCTTCGAGAAACCGAGCGGCGTGCACCCATCGGATGAAGCGATTAGCAGCGCGAGCACACAAGACTATTGAGGGGCGGCAGAACCAAGTTTGATACGCAGGGTAAAGAAAATGAAAAAAAAATCTCTCGTTATGTTGATTTTGACACATTTGTCGAGCGTTGTACCCTGATCGCTGACCGCACGGTTGCGATGGAGGACGGTGCCTTCTGAACCTGCGCCTTGCGAAGGCATCCGTCCTCCCGGCGTAGGTTGGCACCTGTTCGCCCGCCGGGCGGGCCGGTTGGAAGCCGGAACGTTCGCAGCGGGACGGGTTATGTATTATGGCCAGGGGACGCAGAAGGAAACGTTAACGACGAGGTGGGTGTCAGTCAAATCGCGGTCTCCGCGCCGCATGGCGACAGGCCTCAAATCTCCCCCGACGCTCCTTCTCCGCGCTGCTCGTCTCTCGACCCCGTGACTTCTGATCCCATGCGCCACGGCGCTAGGATTAGCCTACGCCCCGTGCACTGAGATGGCCGATAGGTAGTTAGTTAGTTAGTTAGGTCGAGCGTTGCCGAGGTACGTACGCCCCCGACCCGAGATCCATTCTACCCCAGAGGAGGTAGATGAGACATACGTGGTAAGCGAACCAGCCGAGGAAAACAAGACCGTAGACGACCTTGTCTACCCAAAGGTAAGGGTGCTTCAACAGCACGCTGTCAAAAACATTGACTAAAACGAGGACGATGACAATGAGGGCGCACGCCTGCGCGTGCATACTCAGATACGTCGCGTAGGGTAGCTTGGGCAGGTTCGATGAGACACTTGTCGAGAAAGAAATCGTCGTAAAGAGTACCGTGACGGTGGTAGCGAGACGGGTCGAGAATTGCTCAGGGTCGACGAGAACGAGCGCAAAAGCGACGGTCGCGATTAGCGACTCCATCATCAAAATGGTTTTCACGTAGTAACGCGGCTTGCGCTTGACCTTAATGTGGAATTCGACGCGTGGTTTTGATTGCTGCCCTGTCCGCTTGCCAATCTCTGTTGGCAGGCCAAGATCGAACTCGGGGCCACATTTGAGCCAAGGGTCGAATTCAAGGGCAGGGTCGAGTTTCAGGGTCCCATTCTGGTGCTGCTCGACCAAGGCATTGGGCGCCTCTTCGTTGTGCTTATAGTACGGTATCTTCTCATCTTGATCTTCGATGCACAAGCCGTCTGGGTCGTCAAAGTTCCCCCCAATTTGGAGAAAGTACTCTTTGCGAAAGGGGAGCTTGTTGAGCCGATAGTCGAGGACGAAATCATGATCATCAAACGGGAAGTCACGCAAATCGAATTGGTGTTCCAAAGTCATGGCGACCTGCTCCGTGTAACACCATGCTTCGAGGCGCGGTTTGTAGATAATTTCAGCCGGACTCGTTACATCGAGCGTGGTGATGCGATTCGCAACGGTCGGAATTGGAACGAAACGTTTAACGTCGATCGGTAGTTTATGCACATACCAGCGCGTTTGGCTGTTGATGTCGTCGTGGCCGGCTTTGGTTTCCTCGCCAAAATGCGTATGCATTTTGCAATCGATGTCGTCGAAAGAGCGTTTGGTTCCCTCGACGTCCATGCTGTCACCATCAGCGTCCGTCGGCCTCGCTCGAATTTTGAAAAACTCCCTTGTAAGCTCTTCGCATTCGAAATAGACAAAATACCGCCAACGCAGATCGAAACTATTGGTGAGGGGATCTATGTTACGCAAAACTTTAACGCGAACGAAGAGGAGGCATGGGCGGCGCTCTTCATCACGCTCTGCCATTGACCCGTAATTCTCGTGCGGCTGCATGGTGTCGAGGATCGCCGCAAGTGCTTTCTGGGCAGATGGTTGGCTCAAGGGCTTCATATCTTGGAATCGCGTAGTTACGTGTTAAATTCTCAAGTAAGAAGCAAGCCCACGTCAGTCCCAACAACATCTGAAATTTTTCGTGGCCTACAAAGTCATACATGTACGTAATATTGTACAATGTACAGAGAATATTACTTCCTGCAACCAATTTCAAGGGCCCCAATCCTACAACCTTCGGCGACTTCAACTTTAGAAAGCGAAGCGGTGACAGAAAGATACATTATGACTTCTCGCTCAACTCTTCGACAGCCATCAAACGCGGGATTGCGCCCTCGGCGGCTGGAGGCGGCAGGTCGAAGAGCTTGGACAACGTCTCCAGCATATCCTGCCTCTTGAGTTTCCAGCCGCCTCGGTCTTGAACCTCGCTGACGCGCAAGTCCTTTCCGCGTCTTCTTCAACAGCGGCCGTGGAGGAGCGACCGGAGTTTGGGGAGCTTTGAGATAAACCAATCTACACGCTCGTCGTCGAAGAGCTTCGGAAGTCCGACGATGCGGTGACTGCGATCACAGCGCAGGCGCGGCTGACGACAGGGCCGGCGCCGGTGGAGCTACAGGAGCCACGTAAGACGCAGCGCCGGAAATGGATCTCCAAGGCGTTATCGATGGACTAGACCGCGCTCGAGGCAACGGGGGCGACGCGCGGGCTCAAGTCGATCATCAAGGAGTGTGACCGGCTCTACGGAGAAGAAGCGGTGTGGACCGAGAACACGATCTACGCCTACGTCGCACACGGGGCCCCTGCGCCCAAGACCAAGGGCCGGCAGGCTTATTACACCAATGAGTGCGAGGACAAGGTCGTGGCCATCGTCATCAAGCTCCGCGTGATGAAGTGTCCGGTCTACAATGAGACTGTCCTCGCGCAGGCCCTCGTCAACGAGACAGTCTGGGCGGATGCCGAAGATCGCGCAGCTTGACGCCTCGGGGAAGATGAAGCGCTACGGCTCCGGTGGTATCATCTGGGACGGCTGCAAGTGGGTCCATTGGTACTATCGGTACTTCCTGACGTACGAGGCTGTCGCCGGCCCTTGCCACTAGCGCCGCCTCAACGCCAACCGTGCCATGTGGCAGACCCCGGCAACATCCTCGGCCACAACGAGTGCTTAGAGACCGAGGAGAACGCGCCGCCCAAGGGGGAAATACGAAGGCGGACAGCCTCGGCACCTTCCGAGTCGACTGGAAGGCCGACACGCTTGCCGGCATGCTCACCGCACCTCCGCAGCGACGGATACCTCTGGCCAACCTTGATGCCAGCCCCCAACACCGAACCCAGCCGCTTGACGCCCTAGACTCGACCCGCCGCAACTAAGCATAGAGTTTGATGGCCCAGAAGGAACACGTGGAACCCTTTAACACGCCGACAGAAGCTCCGGCGTCTGGCGGTCCGTGTGGCGCCGAGGCTGACTACGGAGAATTTCCCGCAACTACCCAGAGATGCCCCGCCGTGTCTCCGACCCCCTGTCTCCTTCGCATCTCCATCGACAATCGAGACTCCTTTTGGCGGCAAAGCGCTCGACGCGGCGCCCATTAAGAGAAAAGTCAAGTCCGCAAGGCAAGACTCCGCCGGTAGTGGAGTAGATCAAGAGGGCCCCCACGATCTCGACTCTCGGCACTTACTTACACACGCTAGACACACCGCCCCCCACGTCTTTCACCGCAACACCCCCCTAATCGTCTTCTTCCTCGCTTACCCCGCTGGCTCTGCCCCACAAGCGGTTCGACCCGATGAGGTCGGGTTTCGCCTATCCATAAGGGCGGCTGAAACGGTTACTCACATAACCACACAGAGTCAGATTCGCCTGTCCGGGCCTGAGTGCATGGTCCGAAATACGTCCGTGCGCGGACGCTGACACCCGAGTTGGCGCTTCTTTCATTCTTTTCTCGTATTCCATCGTTCATTCACTCATTTTTAATTCTTTCATCTTCATCATTGTGTTTCACTTTACTTCACTTTACCCGTCAACTCCGTAATCTAACGGACGTTGAATCAAGCCTTTCCTTGCTTTTTCAAACGACGATGCCCGCGCCAAATCTCCCAGCACGCGGTCCGTAGAAATGCAATGCGAGGAGTCTTCTGGTGGGCAACACGAAATCGTCGAAGTTGAGGGACCATGCTCGAGAATCGTGCAAGGTCTTGGGTCTCAGTGGAATAAATGACGCAACTAACTAACTAACTAACTTCGGACCTCTCCCGGGCATGGGAGCCAGGCTGGGCCGGCAGTAGCCGGTCCAGGATCACAGAGCAAAAATCACACAGTTGGGGTAGAGGCGAGGGATGAAAGGACGTGGATGGCGGACCGCCACTGCGCGCGGTCTTGTGCGAGGTCGTGCCACGAGGTGAAGGGGATGTCGCATTTCCGGAGTGCCTTGGCGAGCGACCTCCCAGGACGACCATCTCGAGCCTACCTTCCTGAGAACAATCCTTCGACGACGTCGTCGCGAACTACATCTACATCTAAAGAGGGCAGGACTCCGGCACTTAGCGGGAAGCTTACGATTGCTCAGATGTTGATTACAGCCTGCTGTGTCGCTACTGGGGGCTTCGCGCATGTCGTTTCTGGGGCGCACGCGACGATGGCAGCGGCGCCTGCGTGGGCGACTTTTTACGCGACGTGCGGCCTGCGTCGAGACGTGTTGGGAAGATCGGCTCGTACCCCTGATCCGGAGGCGTACGCCACAGCTTCCCACGCCTCTTTAAGAGTCCGCACTTCGCAGAAATGGCCGCGTATATTGTTGCGTCTAAGCAACTTCCCCCACACTCCACGCCTTTTTATGCTGGCGTTCCTCATAACGACGACGCTTAATAAGGCTATACGTGCATAGGTCCGAGGGGGATTACTCTCATGCCGCAACCACCATCCCTCGATAAATACACGAACACGGAGACGTGGATACACGGTACGGCCTCATAGGTGCGCGGCGATGCGCGGAGCGTCCTTATGGCGGTGTTCGTCGATGGGCGGGTGCACTCATACATGCGCCCGCATCATGCCCGTGAGCCAAATCGAAATCGGTGTCTTTGCCGAAAATGTCGCGTGGAGCCGCCGCCGGTTCCTCTTACTCTACGCCATTCAGTGGATTTCAGCGCTCGTCGATGCCGGCCGGCAGCCTCGTGTGCGTCCGGCACGCGTCGAGGCCAGCTGGAAGCCTCGCGCGCGTTCGGCGGGCGCGCGTCGATCGGCGGGCGCTAGTCGAGGCCGGCTGATAGCCTCGCGTGCGTTCGGTGGGCGCCCATCGAGGCCGGCCGGAAGCCTCGTGTTTTGGCAGGCGCGCGTCGATTGGCAGGCGCTAGTCGAGGCCGGCTGGTAGCCTCGGCGCAGTTCGGCGGGCGCGCTTCGAGGCCGGCTGGAAACCTCGCGTGAGTTTGGAGCGCGCGCGTCGAGGCCGGCTGGTAGCCTCGCGCGCATTCGGGGCGCGCGCGTCGAGGCCGGCTGGTAGCCTCGCACGCGTTCGGCGGGCGCGCGTCGAGGCCGGCTGGTAACCTCGCGCGCATTCGGCGGACGCGCGTCGAGGCAAGCTGGTAGCCTCGCACGCGTTCGGCAGGCGCGCGTCGATCGGCGGGCGCGCGTCGAGGCCAGCTGATAGCCTCGTGTGCGTTCGGTGGGTGCCCGTCAAGGCCGGTAGGGAGCCTCGTGTTTCAGCAAGCGCGCGTCGATGGGCAGGCGCTAGTCGAGTCCGGCTGTTAGCCTCGCGCGCGTCGAGGCCGTCAGGTAGCCTCACGCGCGTTTGGCGGGCGCGTGTCGAGGCCGGCTGGAAACCTCGCGTGAGTTCGGCGCGCACGCTTAGAGGACGGCTGGTAGCCTCGCACGCGTTCGGAGCGCGCGCGTCGAGGCCGGCTGGTAACCTCGCTTGAATTCAGCATGCGCGCGTCGAGGTCGGCTGGTAGCCTTGCGCGCGTTCGGCAACCGCTCGTCGAGCCAGCTTGTAGCCTCGCGCGCGTTTGGTGGGCGCGCGTCGAGGCCGGCTGGTAGCCTCGCACGCGCTCGGCGGGCGCGCGTCGAGGCCGGCTGGTAACCTCGCGCGCATTCGGCGGGCGCGCGTCGAGCCGGCTGGTAACCTCGCGCGCGTTTGGCGGGCGCGCGGGCGCGCGTCGGAGCCGGCTGGTAGCCTCGCGCGCGTTTGGCGGGCGCGCGTCGAGGCCGGCTTGTAGCCTCGCACGCGTTCGGCAGGCGCGCGTCGAGGCCCGCTGGAAGCCTCGTGTTTTGGCAGGCGCACGTCGATTGGCAGGCGCTAGTCGATTCCGGCTGTTAGCCTCGCGCGCGTTCGGCGGGCGCGCGTCGAGGCTGTCAGGTAGCCTCGCGCGTGTTCGGCAGGCGCGCATCGAGGCCGGCTGGTAGCCTCGCACGCGTTCGGCGCGCGCGCGTCGAGGCCGGCTGGTAACCTCGCGCGCATTCGGCAGACCAAGACGCTCGTCGGAGAGCGTCTCAAGGGACGGCGCTTTCGTCCAGCTTGTAGACGATGGTGTGATTTTTCTGCCGCGACGGCACCGCAGCGACGTCGGTGCTTCTCAGAAGCTGCTCTCGAAGCCCTCGTAAGCCAACGAATACGACCGAACGGTAAAAATCGCGCCCAAATGAGGTCTTGCCATCAACAAAGCGTCGAGACCGGTAGCCCGAGTTAGGACTCGACCGACTGCTTCAGGCATCAGAGTCTACAGTCGCACGGCTCGCGCGAACGATGGATTAGTGGCAGGCTAGGATCAGCATCGTGACGCTTTCGGTCGCGAACATTGTGTTAAGACTGTGAGTCAGCAGCAAGTCTACGTCAGTGCAATTATTTACAATATCATTTTATGGTAGATGACGTCTAGGGAAAGGTCTCGGCCGGCGACTGTGAGAGGAGCTCCGACTTGGCGATTTGGACACGGCGCGCGAAACTGACTCTTTTGGCTGCCGCCGCGAACGAAGGCGAGATAATCGCGAGGGACGAGTTAGTTTGGGCAAAAAATATCCCGCGAGTAGCGTGGTGACAAAGAAGATTGACCGCGGACGCGGAGCGACCTGGGGAGTTCGCTCGCGCCGCGCAGATTCAGACTATGGCGTATCTTGACATACGGGGAAAGGTATTTAAGGCGTCCAATAAAGCGGATCGGTCCTATTTTGAAGGCGAGAGGAATGATGATGACGAGCTACTGTTCGAGCATTCACTTAGCAAATCGTGGAAACCGGGGACTCACAAATACTCGAAAACCATCAGAGCCCCATCGGGCAAGGAAATCAACTACATCGAAGTTGTCGACAATTTGAGAAACGGGACGAACGGAGACAGGCGCGTGGCTGTTGTAGCCAAAACTGTGGTCCGCGTGACGATTACGGGGGTCTTTGGGCGCGGAGTCAACTGGGACATCCGAGTTTATGCTCGTCCGACGCCAAATCCCACACCAGACCCGCCAAATCCCACACCAGACTCGCTAGAGCCCACACCAGACCCGCAAGAGCCGTACGCGCCTCTGTATTTTGACCTCGGGCAGTTCAAGGATTATCAAGGTTGCCGACCACCTTTAGCTGACGACTGGGCAGACGTGCCTCGCGAAAACCCGCCGGTCCTCTGCGTGGTCACGACTGCCGATCTCGAGTACGAGGCCGTGGTGGCGCGTCTCGAACCGGCCATTGGTCACGATGTCGTGCTCCAAGTCATGTGTAGGAGTGTGCCAATGCTCATTGGCAAACTCGGAAACTACCAAGTCGCGCTACTCCAAACTCACATGGGCGCGGACGACACCAAGAAGGCGCTGCTTCAGGTTCTTCCTAGTCTGTCGTCGGTCCGTTTGGTGCTGGCCATCGGTTTCGGCTACGGATTACATCCGGCGCTGGAAAGGACGCCAAAAGACGGACAGATGATCGGAGACGTCATGGTCTCCGCGACGTGTTTCGATTTGTCGTCGTACAGGGCTACAGAAGGTACCATCTATCCACGAGGGGCCGTAACTCGGGTGAAAAGTGTGCTGGCCAACACCTTGAGCAAGCCGCTGTTCGAAGGATGGACTCGGAAGCTTTCAACAGGCGGCCGCCCGCGACCTCCCACCGTGCACGTCGGGACGTACCTATCACTCCCAGTACTCTTCGATAGTGAAGAACTTGCTCGTCCATTCGTTCAGGCTGCTGCCCACTACAAACCGATCGGTGGTGACATGGAGCTCTTTCAAATCATCAGTGCTATCGCTGAGCCAGGGCATCTAGCCACAGCTTGGTTAGCCATCAAATCGATCTGCGATTTCGGCGGTTTGATCAAGAAGTCCAAGGATGGTCAACCCCTAGCTGCGGCGACGGCTGTGGATTTTGCCTGCTACTTCTTATCGATCCCTGGACTGCTTGATCGACTGTTCGAACCTTCTCAGGACAAGAATGATATGTTTCAGGAGATCAGCGGCTACATCGATGAGATGGAGCAACTTATTGAGGATTACGAAAACGAGTTGCAACCATTACCTCAGTATTATGAGATAAAACATGCGGACTTTGATATTGAAAATGCGTACTCACAAGCTCGCCGAACAATCACTTGGTTTAAAGGGACCGATGCAGCCAAACACAAGCAACACGTCTCCGCAGACCGTCTGCAAACAATCAGGAAGCATAGAGACGCTCTCATGGGATTATGTTTCGAAGTGAGACAAAGGCCCCATCGAGCAGCAGCTCTGATTTGTGTCGAGGATTTACGGACTGCGGCAAAAAGAATCTGCCCTCTGTTGAAACCACTCGGGAACATTTGTGTGCCAACGTATTATCGACCAGATGAGGAGGTGTTTGCAACAGTTCGAAATTCTCAACCTTTCGCGTGTTTACTCGTCGGTTGCTACGAAAAGGACGCCGATTTGACCGAGATGAAGAGACTTCGCCTCTGGAATTCAGCTGGGAAAGCACACGAGATGCAACCAAAGCACGTCGCTGATTTCATACAATCGGTGCGGCCCGTGTGCACTCTGCTCGTCGCCGACGAATCGGACGACGATTTCGGTGCAGAACTTACGAATTGTCTTGAAGATGACATGTACTTGATCGCATGGAAGGGTAAAGTGACTCAGCCGCTCTACGAAAAATTCATTGGGAGTTTCTTGCGACTCTGTCTGAGTGACACAACCGAAGGAGTTCTTGGGTGCGTAGAGTGCGCGTATGTCCGATCAGTGATTGAGTTGACTCATGAACCTGGGGCGACTCGACCGGTTATACTGCATCCTTGCACTTCGAGAGTGACGGAACTCCTTTCCCAGAGCAGACTAGAAGAAATTCGCATCAAACTTTCAGGACCTAAGAACTTACTCAACACCGGTGAAGACCCTTCGCTGTTGAGAATAAAAACCCTCCTTTGTCGCGCAGTTGTCAACACGCGAAATTTTGAACACGAGGCAAGGATTGTCATTCACGGATTCGTGTACGAGCGCGACAAGGGCGAGCTAGAGAGACTACTTGATAATTTGGAATTCTTAAGTTTCGGCAAAGTTGAAGTTAACCGCTCCCCATCAAATGGCTCTCTCATTTTCACTTGTATCGTCTCGGATCTGAGCTGGTTCTGCGAATGGGGACGAAAGACTGCCGCTGATCTGCAATCCAAGACACCGCGAACTTTTTGCATAACAGAAATAGCCATCACTGGACTCGTCGTCGAACGGTCAGCGTTAGAAATGTTGCAGAAAGATCGAGAAGTGGTTGAGCCGCTGTGCACGTCCGATTTTGAGGAAGAACGCTTGTTCGCTGGGCTCGTAAAGTCCAATTTGACGTTTGAAGAAATTGATCGAGTCGCTCTCTGTGTTCAGGGATGGTATTATGAAAAGCACGATCTCATCGCCACCGAAGGCGGCCGTTCGATCAACCTCGGAAGGAACCCGCAGACGCGCGCGTACGATATTCTCAGTTCTGGAGAGGTTTCGCGCGTCACAGATGCGGACGTCAAGTACTTTCTCTCGAACCAAGTCACGAGCGTGAATCTTGTTGATTGTCTAAGCATCACGGACAGCGCGCTTCAGGCGATTGCTGCCAACTGTTCGAACCTCACAAATCTAAATGTCTCGGGGTGCGAGAATTTGACGGACTTTGCTCTGGAGGCGATTGCCGCCAACTGTTCGAACCTCACGAAGCTCAATGTCTCGGGGTGTGGGAAGTTGACCGACGACGTGCTCCATGCCCTCGCCGCCAATTGTTCGAACCTCACGAGTCTCGACGTCTCGGGGTGCGGGAAGTTGACGGGCGCCGAACTCAAGGCAATTGTCGCCAACTGTTCGAACCTAACGCGCCTCAAAGACGACCCCGTACAGCGCGAGGAGGATGTTGCTACGACCAGGAAGGTAGTGCCTATGATCGCAACCGAAGGCGTCGGAGTGAAGGGAACCGCTGCCACCGCTCTCGCTTCCGGGCCGTCGTCCACCCATTTTGCGGAAGTCTTGGCAAAACGGAGACACCAAGACCATATCAAACGCAAGCAGCAAGAAGAACACCGACAAGAGCTTGAGCGCGAGAAGGTGGAACAAATGGAAAAGGTTGACGAGCTCATCATGACCGAGAAGAAGAGCCGTTTTCTGCTCAAGGAATTTAGTGCCCTGTTGAAGCGCGCCTTTGAACGCTTCGATGACGCTGCTGTTCAAAATGCCCGCGAGAAGGTGCTTGAGCTGATGGACGACACAAGTTCACTTGCATTGTGTGAAGAAGGCTTCGTCTTGCAGCTGCTCGTGGCGAGCTTTGCTGACGAAACCAAGACAATCGAAGCACTCCTAGAGAAGGCGCCAACTATCATCCACGAGACGTTGTCTGACGTCGGCGGCGCCTGTTGGGCGCTCTCGGCGCTTCACGTCTCAGCGATGCGCGGCAACTTAGAGGCCATCACGAAGCTGAAAAACATGAACGGCGACTTCACCATCTCCGACGCGCGCAAGCGGACGCCGTTGCATCACGCCGCTGCTCGCGGCCACGCCAACGTGGTTTTGTACTTGGTGAAGTACTGCGGTGTCGATGTCAACGCCGTGGACTGCAGCGATCGGACAGCCTTGATGCACGCCAGCTACGAAGGGTTCCTCGACGTCGTCGTTTGTCTTGTTGACGTGGGAAACGCTGATGTGAACGCCGGGTTCGATGACGACTATGGCGACGAAACTGCCATCGACTTAGCTATGTGTCGAGGCCACACCAGCGTCGTGAGATACTTGGAGAAGCGTGGGGCACGTCGACTCTCAAGACCAATCAAGATGAATACTAGCAGCGCCCCGATGATTACGCAGACTCTTCGCCTTGACTCTGTATACGTCGGAGGCGTGGGACGGACCGCAAGGGTTCGCCTGCCATCCTCTATCGCCGAAAATCGGAGCGACCAGCAAAGTTCGGACTTTGTCGCGATGTCAAGTGGCTGCGAGGACCTCGGATTTCGCGTCGATCAACGCGCGGCAAAAAAAAAAAATGTTGTTGCTGCTGAGAATCTCTGGGGCACGCGCCAGTCGTTTTCGGCCAAACACAACCACGTCGTCGATTCTCTTCCCACGAAACCCACCAAAACCCAGCGTTCTCTCGGCGTCGGTAAGCTCGACGTGGGGTACCTCGTTCGCCTGCCCACGACGGGCCGGCCCGTGTTTGAAGTCGTCGACTTCATCGCGCAAGGGGCTCATGGCGAAGTCTATGTCGTTCGATCGATGACTCGAGCTGCGGCGTCGTTTGCGATGAAACGCGTCCGATCTGACGAGCTCCGAGGGGCTTCGGTCGCCGCGAAGAAGAAGAATAACATCGTGGAGGAAATTCGACTCTGTCGCGAGGCCTTGCTTATGGCCGAGCTCGGCACGCACCCTCACATCGTTTCGCTGCACTACTGCGTCGTGTCAGGCAGTAATGCAGAATTCTTGCTCTTCATGACGCTCGTCGACGGGGCCCGCGACTTGGAGCGACTCGTCTCGAGCGGCGACCTTTACGACCGGGACACACGTCTCGTGCGCGCGTCAATCTTCTCAATACTTCAGCAATTGGCCTCGGCGCTTGCATTTTGTCACTCGCGAGGCGTTCTGCATCAAGACGTCAAGCTCGAAAACGTATTGGTCGACACCGTGGGTCGCGCCTATCTGGGGGACTTTGGTCTCGCGCGCCACGGCGATGGGGTCGGCGCGCAGCTCCGAGCGCCGCTCGAGGGTTGCACACCGGCATACGCGTCCCCTGAAGTAATTGCGGCGCTCGACATACCGTCGGGTCAACCTCGCCGGGTCATACGGAGTGTTTCTCCCGCCGAGACTGATATTTGGGCGTTTGGAGTCGTCGCTTTACTCTTGTACCATGGTGACGAGGAGGGGTGTCCCGAAATGCAGACGGCGCTCGAGAGTATCCAGACGCTGCAGGCACCAGAGGCAAGTTGGGGGCGGCTCGAAGTGCGCGCTTGGTTGCAAAAGCACTCGCTCTCCATTCAGGAGGACACACTCGACGGTGCAGCGCTATTCACATTGTCGCCGAACAACCTCCACGATGCTTTACCGTGGCTTCCAAAGAAACGAGATCGAGCACGATTGCGTCGGATGCTCTTGGCGCCACCTCCCGCCGTGAGCATTCTCCTTCGGCAATGTCTCGCCGCTCACATCACCCAAAGACCAACCTGCGGCGCAGCTCTGCTCGAATTGATGCAGGTTCCCGCCACGTCGACAACTCATCATCATCCTGTGGAGGAGGATGTCGCAGGGACGCTGCTCAATATTGGCCGAGCGGTGGTCGAGCTAGAGGATGTCGAACTTGCGTGCAGGGCACTCGAGGCTGCGGCAGCGAATGGCGGCGACGCGGCAGAATGTTACTCGCTCATCGCGTGCGCGCACGTGCGCGCTGGCAGCTGCGAAGAAGCATTGGTGGCGTGCGACCGGGCTTTGAGCCACGACGCAGAGCACGGCGGTGCGCTTTTTGCCAAGGCGGAGGCAACGTATCGCCACGACTCCTCGGACTCGCTGTTTCTCGAAGTCGTACGCCGCGCGCAGCTGTATGATGCGAAGCTCTTTCCCGCACCGCGCGTAGAAAAGGGCGCCGTCGCCTACCTCGAGGCCGCCAAAGACGAAGCGGACTGGGCGCGCGATCCCGTCACCGACGACCGAGTCTCGGTGTCGAAGTGTGTGCGAAACCTCCCGCCAAAAGTCGTCTATCGACGCGACGTGAAGACCGATTTTCGGGGAGCGTCACCGTCCACGACGGCGGAGGGCTCGAGCGTTCGAGGAGCCCTCGCCGACGTCTTGCACACTGGCGAAGGCGTCGAGGCGGCGATGCGCACGGGTCGCGTTGTGATCGAGGGAGACGCGGGCTCGGGAAAGGGGTGGATTCTGCGCGCTGTCGTAGTTGCCCTGTGCAAGAAGCAACTCGATAATGTTTCGGGTGAATCGAGCGAGTCGGAATTCCTGCTCCCTTTGACCATCCCTCTTTCGAGCATCGAAGATCCCAGGAGCGACTGGGTCGGTCGCATGATCAACAATGTTCGAGAGGGTGGCGGTGGCGACGCCCTGCGAGCAGCGCGGATCGACCGACGTCTTGTTCTTTGTCTCGACGGCCTCGACGAAGTCGCGCCGACAACTCGACCGTCGCTCGTCGAGAAGATTGTCGAGTTCGCCCCAGGTTGTGCTCTGACTGTCATCACCTCGCGTCCGGCAGCTGGGAACATCGGCGATCTCGCGCCGCACGGCTTTGCTTTCCTTAGCATTGCTCAAGTCGATCGCAGACGCGTCGAGGCCCTTACGGGTATTCCTCCCGACATCGCGAGTTTCGTCGAGACTCCTCTAGCCCTCCGGCTCGCGTTGCTTGCCTTATCTTCTCCTGGAGAATTGCAGACACCACCTGTTCTTCTTCGCGATCGTTCCGATTTGTTCCGCATCGCGGACGAGGGGTTCATGGCTCGCGCTTTGGCGTCGACGCGACAAGACGGAGCGCTCGCACTCGCGCGTGAAGTTCTCCAAGAGCGCGGCAGTGTGGAAGTGCGCGAGGTCCTCGAGCGGCTGGCGCTCGTGGCGCACCAGGATCGACGAACTTTGATTCAACGTGGCGATCTCGAGGGCCTAGGATCCCCCCGCTTGGCTGCGGCGGTCTGGAGCTTGGCGCGGTCGGGGCTGTTGCCTCCGTTCGCGCCGCGCGGGAGCAGCTCGGTTGCTTTCTTCCACCTGACGTTCCAGGAGTATTATGTCGCGCTCATCCTTGGCCTAGACAGCTTGCTTGTTGGCGACTTGTTCGACCTCGGCGACCCCTGGTGGCAATCACCCGCGCTCTTTGCGTTCCAGCTCGCGGAGCCTGGTGGACGCGAGAGTGCACTCGCCGCCCTCGCTCGGAAGATTCCCGCGATGCGTCTTGGCGAGACGGTCGAAGTCTTTTTGGAAGATTTTCGGAGTTATCGACCACATATTGTCGCTTCTTTGGACGAGTTCGGATCGAGTCGCAAAATTGGTGTCAAAGAATATTCGTGGTCTGAACAGACACAAGCCGTCTCCGTGGAACGCGTGCGGCGAGACGTGGCTGGAGTTGCTGCGTTCGCACGGCGCGCAGCCGCAGAAGGCGAAACTGCGCTCGTGGTTGGACTTGTGGATCACGGTGCCGACCTCATCACGACGGTCGATTCCACGACGAAAGATAGCTCGCTGCATGCGGCCGCTCGGTCTGGTAGGCCTGAGTGTGCTCGACTCTTGGTTCGTGCCGGCGCGTGGACGCGCTCTAAAAATAAGTTTCGTTCTCGTCCAGTCGACCTCGCTTTCTCTCGCGTGGTCCAAGCCGACCAAAGAGCTGAGATGGTTCGTCTCTTTTGGCCACCAAAATGCGACGAGGACCTCGCCGCTCATCCTATCGTTCCAGAAGTTCTAGAGTGGCTCGACGCCAATCAAGCATTAGACGCGATTCCTAAAGACTGGGACGACGAAGTGCGTTTGTACGCGTTCGCTCAAGCGTGTCATCGAAGGCAAGTGCAAGCCGCCGCGACACTAGCGGCCTCCATCGACGCGAATGGTCGTTTCCCTGGCGGCGGCAATAGTAAACCGCTTCATTTCGCGGTCGTTAATTCGTGCATTCCTGCTGTGAGCGTGCTGCTCGAACGAGGCGCGCGATTGCACGACGGAATAGGCGAATCAGCGTTGGAACTTGCTTCGAGATTGTATCGCACGGATGCTCTCTCGATGATGCTTCAAGACATGCAGTGCGACGAGCAAGCGCTCTTGTTGCATCCTGCTGCGCTGTTTGGGTTTATCGAGTGCGTCGAGCTGTTGGTCGAGAAGGGCGCCGACGTCGACAAAGCGGGGGCTAGAGATGGCGTGACCCCGCTTTACATGGCGTCTCTATACGGCCACGTCGAGTGCGTCCAGCTGTTGATCGAGAAGGGTGCCGACTTTGATAAAGCGCGGACCGACAGTGGCGCGACCCCGCTTTATGGGGCGTCTTATAACGGCCACGTCGAGTGCGTCCAGCTGTTGATCGAGAAGGGCGCTGACGTCGACAAAGCGCGGACCGACAATGGCGCGACCCCGCTTTACGGGGCGTCTTATAATGGCCACGTCGAGTGCGTCCGGCTGTTGATTGAGAAGGGCGCCGACGTCAACAAAGCGCGGACCGACATTGGCGCGACCCCGCTTTTCATGGCGTCTGAGAATGGCCACGTCGAGTGCGTCCAGCTCTTGATCGATAAGGGCGCATATGTCGATAAAGCGAGGATGGACACTGGCGGGACCCCGCTTTTCATGGCGTCTAAGAACGGCGACGTCGAGTGCGTCCGTCTGTTGATCGACAAGGGCGCCGACGTCAACAAAGCATGTACCGACGATTGCGAAACCCCGCTTTACGTCGCGTCTCACAACGGCCGCGTCGAGAGCGTCCGGCTCTTGATCAGCAAAAACGCCGATGTGAACAAAGCGCGGACCGATGGCGCGACCCCGCTTCACGCGGCGTCTCGCAACGGCCACCTGGAGTGCGTGCAGTTTCTAATCGCGAAGGGCGCCGACATCAAAGCAAACACCTTCAATCATCGTACGCCTCTTCATCTTGCAAAAACACCAGAAATCCGAAAGAATCTGTTGGAGGCTGAAGCGATGTCGCGCACCTGGTGCGCGCGTCGCTGAAGCCCTCCCTATAATTCGTTGTCTCCTATTCCTAAAGGACACGTACATTGGCACAGTTTTTAGAGGTGGCGAGGAACTGCTACTGGTCGCGGGTTTCATGGTCTAGACGGTGTGCAGGCTGCGCGGTCGATCTAGGCGACACGCTCTTGGAAATCGCGACATTCCGAGAGTCGATCGATGGCATGTCGGACGCGACTCCGCGGCCTCGACTGCTCGCGTCAGCATACTTGGGTCGAAGCTCGGTTTTCATGAAGCGTCGGCTGTGCTGCCGACGTCGACGCTGTACTAGAGCTACGACATAGCCGTGCCCAACGAGCCGATCGTGCCATACACGCAGGCGTGATTCTCCGTGGTGCGATCTGAATTCTGCGCTCTACCGAATCGCTGACGCTCCTGGCTCGTTTTCTGGAATAATTCGTGCACGAACAACAACATTTGTCTCCTTTCTCCACAACCCTCGTTCGTGGGATTTCTGCTCGTCATGGGCGACTACTTTGACGACTCTGCGACGTCTGTCGAGAAGACCTGACCTCGCGTCCGCTTCGAATACCACCTTGTGATGCTCGCGATCTACTTGTTCCAGTGGAAACCAACTGGTTCCCAGCGAAGAGACACTCGTCCAAAAAGAAGAAACGAACGCGTTACAACGCCCCTCCACGACGCCGACGCCGTCTAACACATCTCCCGGACCTGCTCGACGACCTTTCTCGCCCCAGGATTTGGATAAATGCCGGTTGTGGAAGAAAAGAAAACTCGTCAGGCTGCTGCTGATCTCCGGTTTTAGGTTGCACCCTCGTCGTGGAGTAACTAACTAACTAACTAACTTCAGACCTCTCCCGAGCATGGGAGCCAGGCCGGACCGACAGGAGCCAGTCCGGAATCACGGGCCTGTAGACGAGGAGCGCCGAAAGGTCGGTCGGCGGAGAGTGACCATCAAGCTTGTCGCCATGCGACGAGGAGACCGCGATGTGACTGACAACCAACTCGTCGATAACCTTCCGTCTGCGCCCCCCGGCCGTACCCCGTCCCACTGCGAACGTTCCGGCTGCCAACCGGCCCGCCCGGGAGGCGAATAGGTGCCAACCTACGCCGGGAGGGCGGATGCCCTCGCAAGGCTCAGGATTCATGAGGCACCGTCCTCCATCGTAACCGCAGTCGGCGATCAGGGTAAGGACACGTCGTGGAGTGTCGTCGATAAAACCGCCGATTACGCTGCTCCAACTAAGAACTTTATCAGGAGGGCGATGAGAATCACGACGAAAGCCCCGCCAGAGCACAGCTTGATGATCATTGAAGACAGGCACTCTATGGTGAATCGAGGGGAAGAAGCAGCGGCACGAGAGGGATGACAACACATCGATGGTTGTTGTTGTTTTTGCTGTTTTTGCGGGGCGTGAACATTATTGGAAATGCGAGTCGGCTAATGGCTTCACTGGACTATAGAGACATGGTCTTGAGGCTCAAACACAAGGAGAGCCTCATTGTCTCGGTTTTTAATGACGCTCCAGGATATCAAAGAAGAGGAAAGGCGCTGCGAATAACAGCTAAGAGAACTCGAAAGGATCCCAAGCTTGGTCGCTTGGGCATGAGCAGTGCTCGCATTGAGGAGATACCGCTCGTTGAATGATCGAGCCACTGTGCGTGCGAGAACATATCGTACTACTGCTGCGTCGACTTCAGCGTCCACACGTATTGTTGCCGATATTTTGTAGATCGAGGTTGCAACTCTTCGCCTGTCCACGAAGGCCTGAGCATCCTTCCGTGCGTCCTTGTTATTCAAAGTCAGGTGTTGGATCCGATGATGGCCACCACTGTCAATCAAGGTAGCGGCGAACCAAATCTCAAGTTTAATGATGCTGCCGTGGGCGGCTTCCCTCCGACGTTCCGTGTACATGTCGACGATGAATGCTGTCATCGTTGGGTTGCACCTCAACCCCCCTACATTTTTTTTTCTATGGGAAAGTGAAGTTTACGACGACGCATGAAGTTTGATCACCGTTAATTAACCTTCAAAAAGTTTGAGCACAAAGTCTGATCAATCCAGACTTTTGTGTTATTCAAACAAGTGCAGGCCAGTAAGTTCACCTAGTCGCAATCTCTAACCCAAGAAGTTAGTTCACCTGGTCCCAATCTCTAATCCCAGTAAGCTCGGCGTAAACCCGCACCCACTCACCCCACTCTCCTTTGAGCTCGTCGCTCTCACCCCCGCCAATCTAAGCTGCTTTGATCCGCACACACCGCTAACCTTTGAGTTTACTATAAAAACCCCAGCAAGTTCACTTGGTCCTGGTCATTAAGTTCACCTAGTCCCAATCTCTAACCCCAGAAAGTTCACCTGGTTCCAGAAAGTTCACCTGGTTCCAGAAAGTTCACCTGGTCCCAGTAAGTTCACCTACAGTGCGCGTGTAGACGCCGGGAGGGGGCTCATCGGTATTGCGCAGCACGTGTGGGGTAGGGTGGAGTCGTCGACCCAGAAGAGGATATCCTCGGGGTTGCCGATCGACAGGGAGCCAAGTAGAGCTGGACGTGGCAGAAGACGGGCTTGGGCAAGATGACGCCAACCTCGCGGGGCGTCTGGCCCTGGCTCTTGTTGATCTTTTGGCGTAGGCGGGCCTTAAGGGATACAGGTTGGAGGAGCCTCGGTGAAAACGACACGATCGATCGTGTATCTGGTAACGTTGCAGTGGCCGTGCGACGGGTCGAGGTTGCGAAGACCTTAAGCTCGCGCTCAAAGTCAGCATGCCGTTGGTTGTCAGGGAGTTGAAAACTCTACTGTAAAGAGCGAGGCGTCGTCTTCCGACCCAGCCTAGTCAGCCGAAAAGAACTCCGACGCCTCGTCTCCGGGAAAGGCCGCGGTCATGCGCGCGTTGTCAGCATCGACAACATCGTTTCGACGGGGCGTGAGAATGGCGCGCTGAAAGAGCCGACGCGGGTCGTGGAAATAGTCTGCGAGGTCGCCGTAGACGGCTTGGAGGATCAATGTGTGGCTCGGGGGCCTACATGATCCTTACCCTAAATCGAGGGACAAACTCGCCGCATCTACCGTGAGTGGGGGATCGCCAACGCATTAGGCCGGGCTCGCTGCGCCCTCACTGCCCTCACCCATGTCGCCGCCGCGGGGAACCCCACCCATGCCGCCCGATCCCAGCAGGACGTCACCCTTTGTCGCACATACGTCCGGCGGCAGCATGCGTACGACCTACGGGCGGGGCCCGTCCTCTCTTCGCCTGCCCCACGCCTCGGCGATGACCCCGACTAGGTCCCGCGTACTTATCTCCGCCCGTCAGGCACATCCCTCATACCCCACAAACCCACCCACATCCTTCATGCTCCCCCCACACACCCCCCTCTTAGCAGTCGACATTTAAAGACAAACAGATCGCTGTGCCCTCACCGCCCTCACCCATGTCGCCGCCTCGGGGAACCCCACCCAGCCGCCCGATCCCAGCAGGACGTCACCCTTCGTCGCACATACGTCCGGCGGCAGCATGCGTACGACCTACGGGCGGGGCCCGTCCTCTCTTCGTCTGCCCCACGCCTCGGCGATGACCCCGACTAGGTCCCGCGTACTTATCTCCGCCCGTCAGCAGGGTCGGATAAGAAAGTTCGTACGAGCCGTTAACTATGTTTCAGTTTGTACTAAGACATACTCAACGGATCGCTGAGCTATGTTCATTTGTACTCAAGCAGTATGTGCCGCCACGCCGCCGAGATCGTCGCGATGGAACTAGTCCCCATAGTGAAGTCGGCATCCTTTCGTCCCCTCACGCAAAAAAAGGAAAAAGCCCACGCGTTGTAGGACCCGTCGTTGCGGCGCGGGCTAGTCTCGTTTTCTTATCCGACCCTACCGTCAGGCACATCCCTCATACCCCACAAACCCACCCACATCCTTCATGCTCCCCACACACACCCCCCTCTTAGCAGTCGACATTTAAAGACAAACAGACAGACGGGCGGGGCCCGTCCTCCCTTCGCCTGCCCCACGCCTCGGCGATGACCCCGACTAGGTCCCGCGTACTTATCTCCGCCCGTCAGGCACATCCCTCATACCCCACAAACCCACCCACATCCTTCATGCTCCCCGCACACACCCCCCTCTTAGCAGTCGACCTTTATAGACAAACAAACAAACAGACAGACAAACAAACATCCGCCGACTAGTAGTAAAGATAAGGAAGGCAGGGACGAGGCGGGAAAAAGGTGAAGAGAACAGATGAGGTGTTGCCAAGAGTGTGGCGAGGGGCGACACGAGGCAGCAGTAAGACAAGAAGTTGTCCCCGGCAAGCGAAACAAGCTGGCTCCACCACGCTTGGCCAGCCTGGGCGTACTGGATCTCGAGCTTTGCGAAGGTCTCGCCGGCGATGATTGTTGTGCTTCTTCCCAAGGTTATCCGCCCCCTGTCGCACGTTCGCGTCGTACTCGAAGCTGATTGAGATGGCCCGAGTTGAGGGTGACTTCCCCACGAACCCAGTTTAAGTCGACGTCGAGTTCGGCCCTAGCGAGGAGTGGCACACGCCTGAGCACAATCCGGTCGCAATGGTAGAAGGTGGCGCCGCAGTTGGAACAAAGCGATCGGCGCGAGACAACCAGCGTGCACGAGCCGTCGCCCTCGGCTAATTGGACGTGTGGAAAGACCAGTCCTTACTTGTGACCGGGGCCGTGTGCCACGCAACATTCGTGCCGAAGCACTCTGGATTTGCGCATGGACAGCAGGCTAGGCCGAAGTCCTCGCAGACCCTCTCAGGCTCGCTGTCCTCGAAGTTCACAAAGGTGATCCGAAGCCCTTGAAATACAGACGCCGTCCTTGGATGGACGGAGACGACAGCCATTTGGTCTCGCGCTGCAGCGCCCTTGTACTCGTAGACAATCTTCGAGCGGTCCTGCTTGTACACTTGGAATGTCATCAAAATGAGGCGCCACGCCCAAGAGGGTTCCCGTCGCGTCACCAGCACGGAGTCGAAGAAGATGTTCGGCACAATGTCGCACATGGCGCCATCGATCTTACGGGCCGCCGCCACGACTGCAGCTGAGACTCTGGGCGACCTGTCACCACCAGAGATGGCGGCACTCAGCTTATCCGCGGCGTTGTCCATATGCTCGGACGTTTGCCAAGTAGTACGACCTTCTTGTCGTGTGGCCGGAGATGAAGTTGCTGTCGGCCTGCTCCATCACATCCTTGTCATCGAGATCTGGTTGGACTAGGTGGCGGTTCGTGCCAGCCGCGTTCGAATAGTCGCCGTCGTTGTCGTGTATCACGATGACTTCGGGAGGCTCACACCTCCGAGATGTCGGCTGCCTCGTTGAGTCGGCGCCGTCGCAGTCGCCGCCATCCAGCGACGCGACAGGTGGCGCCGACGTCGAGGGGAGGGCAGCTACCTGTTCCACATCAGCGGCAATCGCCTGCCTTTTCTTCTCCTGCCTGAGAGTCTAGCGCTACCTGTCAACCATAGATCTCAACTTCTGGCCAGTCTACTTGCACTTGGTGCTCCACGAAGGGGTCGTCGCCAGCCTGCGCCTGTCGCAGTACGCTCCGCGGAGTTTTCTTGTACGAGTTCGTGGCGTCCTGCGTCGCGTCCAGCTCCTCGGCGAGCTGGGACACCGAACAACTGCCGAAGAACGTCGTCATCGTCAACGAGCATAGCGCTCGACGGTTGAGCGCGTTGAGCGGCCGCGGACTTCCGTACTCCTTGCTTGAACTTCTCGTTCACGCCCGGTTTCTCGAAGGCTTAGTTACGACACTTGCTCATATAATGATCATAGGCGCTCCGCACTGCTGTAATCGTTTGAATGATGGATGGAATAACCCTTATTACGTCTACAGTGTCATTCTTACCCTTATTTCGTGTTTTTTAGTGATTCAAACGAAGCCTGTGCAAATCTGCCAACGCGCGGTCCTGAGAAATGCAATGCGAGGAGTCTTCTGGAGGGCAACACGAAATTGTCGAAGTTGAGTTTGACCATGCTCGAGAATCGTGCAAGGTTGCTTTTTATTTTTGAAAAGGTCTTGTGTCTCAGTAGATTAAAAGGCACAACGGGAGTAACGATGTCGAGCCTACCTTCCTGAGAAAAATTCTTCCACGACCTCGTCGCTATCTACATCTACATACAACGAGGGCAGGACTCCAGCAATTTGCGGGAAGCTTACGATTGCTCAGATGTTGATTACAGCCCACTGTGTCGCTACGGAGGACTTCGCGCATGTTGTTTCTGGACGACGATGGCAGCGGCGCCTGCGGGCGACTTTTTACGCGATGTGCGGCCTGCGTCGAGACGTTTTGGGAAGATCGGCTCATACCCCTGATCCGGAGGCGTACACCACATCTTCCCACGCCTCTTTATGAGTCCACACTTCGCAGCAGTGACCGTGTATATTGTTGCGTCTACGCAACTTCCCTCACACTCCACGTCTTTTTATGCTGGCGTTCCTCATAACGACGCGTAATAAGGTTACACGTGCATAGGTCCGAGGGGGATTGCTCTCATGCCGCAAACACCATCCCTCGATAAATACACGAACACGGAGACGCGCACCTGGATACACGGTACGGCCTCATAGGTGCGCGGCGATGCGCGGAGCGCCCTCATGGCGGTGCTCGTCGATGGCGGGTGCACTCATACATACGCCCGCATCATGCCCGTGAGCCAAATCGAAATCGGTGTCGTTGCCGAAATGGTCGCTTGGAGCCGGCGCCGGTTCCTCGTATTCTAAGCCATTCAGTGGATTTCAGTGCTCGTCGATGCCGCCCGGCAGCCTCGCGCGCGACCGGCGCGCCTCGAGGCCGGCTGGTAGTCTCGCGTGCATTCAGCAGGCGTGCGTCGAGGCAGGCTGGAAGCCTCGCGCGCGTTCGGCGGGCGCGCGTCGTTCGGCGGGCGCGCGTCGATCGGCGGGCGCGCGTCGATCGGCGGGCGCTAGTCGAGGCTGGCTGGTAGAGCCTCGTACGCGTTCGGCGGGCGCGCGTCGAGGCGGGCTGGAAACCTCGCGTGAGTTCGGCATGCACGCATCGAGGCCGGCTGGTAGCCTCGCACGCCTTCGGCATACGCGCGTCGAGGCCGGCTGGTAGCCTCGCGCGCGTTTGGCAACCGCTCGTTGAGCCAGCTGATAGCCTCGCACGCGTTCCGCAGGCGCGCGTCGAGGCCGGCTGGTAGCCTCGCACGCGTTCGGCATACGCGCGTCGAGGCCGGCTGGTAGCCTCGCACGCGTTCGGCGCGCGCGCGTCGAGGCCGGCTGGTAACCCCGCGCAACATTCGACAGACCGAGACGCCCGTCGGAGAGCGTCTCAAGGGACGGCGCTTTCGTCCAGCTCGTAGACGATCGTGCGATTTTGCTGCCGCGACCGCACCGCAGCGACGTCGGTGCTTCTCAGAAGCTGCTCTCGAAGCCCTCGTAAGCCAACGAATACGACCGAACGGTAAAAATCGCGCCCAAGTGAGGTCTTGCCATCAACAAAGCGTCGAGACCGGTAGCCCGAGTTAGGACTCGACCGACTGCTTCAGGCATCAGAGTCCACAGTCGCACGGCTCACTCGAACGATGGACTCGTGGCAGGCTAGGATCAGCATCGTGACTTTCGGTCGCGAACATTATGCTAAGGCTATGAGCCAGAAGCAAGTCTACGTCAGCACAATTATTTAGAATACTTTTTTATGGTAGATGACGTCGAGGGAAGGATCGCGGCCCGCCGACTTCAGGGTGACCGCGACTAGGAGAGGAGCTCCGACTGGCCGTTTTGGACACGGCGCGCGAAACTGACACTTTTGGCTGCCGTCGCGAACGAAGGCGAGATAATCGCGAGGGACGACGTAGTTTGGGCAAAATATTCCACCGACGCGGTGCGACCCTGGGAGTTCGTTCGCACCAAGAAGATCCAGACCATGGCCGATCATGTCGGATTGGGAGAGATATTTAAGGTCTCCAACAAAGGGGATGGGTCCTATTTTGAAGGCGAGAGGAATGATGATGACGAGCTACTGTTTGAGCATTCACTTAGGAAATCATGGAAACTTGGTACTATTCCCAAATACTCGGAGACTATCGAAGCCCCATCGGGCAAGGAAATCAACTATATCGAGGTTATCGACAATGAGAAAGACGGGACGAACGGAGAGAGGGACGTAACTGTGACAGCCAAAACTGCGGTCCGCGTGACGATTACGGGGGTCTTTGGGCGCGGAGTCAACTGGGACATCCGAGTTTATGCTCGTCCGACGCCAAAGCCCACACCAGACGTGCCAGAGCCGTACGCTCCCTTGTATTTTGATCTCGGGCCGTTCATGGAATATCAAGATCGCCAACCATCTTTCTCTAAAGGCTGGACAAAGATGCCCCGCGAAAACCCGCCGGTCCTTTGCGTGGTCACGACAGCTGATCCGGAGTACGAGGCCGTGGTGGCGCGTCTCGAACCGGCCAATGGTCACGATGTCGTGCTCCAAGTGGCGTGCGGGGGTACACCAATGCTCGTTGGCAAACTCGGAAACTACCAAGTCGCGCTACTCCAAACTCACGTGGGCGCTTACGAAACCAAGAAGGCGCTGCTTCAGGTGCTCCCTAGTCTGTCGTCGGTCCGTTTAGTGATGGCCATTGGTTTCGGCTACGGATTACATCCGGCGCTGGCAAGTACGCCCGAAGGACGGACAGATGATCGGAGACGTCATGGTCTCCGCGACGTGTTTCGATTTGTCGACGTACATGGCTACAGAAGGTACCATCTATCCACGAGGGGCCGTAACTCGGGTGAAAAGTGTGCTGGCCAACACCTTGAGCAAGCCGCTCTTCGAAGGATGGACTCGGAAGCTTTCAACAGGCGGCCGCCCGCGACCTCCCACCGTGCACGTCGGGACGTACCTATCACTCCCAGTACTCTTCGATAGTGAAGAACATGCTCGTCCATTCGTTCAGGCTGCTGCCCACTACAAACCGATCGGTGGTGACTTTGAGCTCTTTCAAATCATCAGTGCTATCGGTGAGCTAGGACATCCAGCCACAGCTTGGTTAGCCATCAAATCGATCTGCGACTTTGGCGGTTTGATCAAGAAGTCCAAGGATGGTCAACCCCTAGCTGCGGCGACGGCCGTGGATTTTACCTGCTACTTCTTATCGATCCCTGGACTGCTTGATCGACTGCTCGAACCTACTCAGGACAAGAATGATATGCTTCAGGAGATCAGCGGCTACATCGATGAGATGGAGCAACTTATTGAGGATTACGAAAACGTGTTGCAACCATTACCACAGTGTTATGAGATTCAAGATGCCGACTTTAATATCGAAAATGCCTACTCACGAGCTCGTCGAACAATCACTTGGTTCAAAGGCGCAGATGCAGCCGAACACAAGCAACGCGTCTCCGCGGATCGTGTGTACGAGATCAGGAAGCAAAGAGACGCTCTAATGGCATTCTGTCGGGAAGTTATACAAAGGCCTTTTCGAGCAGCAGCTCTGATTTGTGTTGAGGATTTGCGGACTGCGGCTAAAAGAATATCCCCCCTGTTAAAACCACTCGGGAGCATGTGTGTCCCAATGTATTATCGACCAGACGAGGCGGTGTTTGCAAGAGTTCGACGCGATCAACCCTTCGTGTGTTTACTAGTCGGTTGCTATGAAAAGGACGCCAATTTGACCGAGATGAAGAGACTTCGCCTTTGGAATTGGAATTCGCAGGGGGAGGCATACGAGATGCAACCGAAGCATGTTGCCGATTTCATGCACTTGGTGCGACCCGTGTGTACTCTGCTTGTCGCCGACGGATCGGACGACTTATTCGCTGAACTAATGGATTCTCTTCTGGATGGCACGTACTTGATCGCGTGGAAGGGCAACGTGACTCTACCGCTCTACGAAAAATTCATGGAGAGTTTCTTAGGACTCTGTCTGAGTGGCGTAACCGAGGGAAATCTTCATTGCGTAGAGTCCGCATACGTGCAATCAGTGCTCAAGTTGACTTTCGAATCAGGGGCGACTCGACCGGCTATACTGCATCCTTGCTCTCAGACAGTGACGGAACTCCTTTCCCAACAGAAGCCAAAACGCTCTCGCATCCTAGTTTCAGTACCTGTGAACTTACTCGATACCAGTGAACAGCCGTCTCTGACGAAGATCCTCAACCTCATTTCTCACGCGGACGTCCAACCGCAAAACTTGGAAAAGGAGACGAGGATGGTCATCGACGGCATTGTGTCTGAGCGCGACAAAGAAGAAATGACGGTATTACTGGAGGATTTGGAATACTTAGGTGTTAAAGTCGAGAGATTCCCATCGTTCCAGGAGACCGAAGTACCCACCATGGAAACCGTTGCCTGGGCCGTGGCGGCGCACGTCGAGAGTAGCGTCGCGCTATTGACGTCCAAAACAAATGTGAAGTTAGCTATGGCGGCTACGAGTGAGCTGTTGAAACGCCGTATCGTCTGTACCTGGATGACAGCCGAAAGACTCAACGGTGGCATTGCTGCGCTTGCCAAGCGTCCTGAATGCCCCGAGAGGTTGGATGCCGAAAGTGAACATGAAATAGAACAGCTGTCTTGGAATCTCCCCGACTGTGTTTTTGAGCAACGTGCGAATGCCGAAATCGAGAATTTAAGTTGGAGTCTCCCCGAGGGGCAGGATACTGACAGCTTCTTCGACGAGCTCACGCTGAAGCTCGTGGTACAAGGACGAATTCAACGATTCGACGCGAGAATGCTTGACGATGAAGAGGCATTTTATAAAGAGTTTGGCCGTTGCTCGCCGGAACTAGATCGTCGAGTCCGGAAGGCGGTTCTCGAGCGTGAAATGAAGGCTGCTATTGAGAGTGGCTACTGCTTGTGGAAACGATCTCGATTGATGGTTGTCGGCCAAGGTGGTGCCGGGAAGACGAGTCTCGTCAAGTCTCTTCACTGCGAAGGGTTTGATCGAGCGGAGAGGAGCACAGCTGGGATCCAAGTCCACTCCTCCCAAGTGCCCGCCGAAGTTCGAGACGTCGGTGTGTGGATCAGGGCTTCCATGGCCAACGAACAGACGTGGTACGAGGACGAGAGCACTGGCAACGAATTGCGGAGAGCGCTACGCACAAGCGCGGCAGCAGCCGAGGCGAGTCCATCCCCTGGCTTCGAAAGCTCCGACGCGGTCATCCGTCACCTGCAGAGCAAGTTTGGCATTGGCGACGCCCGGAAGCTTGACGAGGCTTCGATGTTGATCGAAACCTCGCAACCCGGAGATGGATCGCTTGACAACCAGGGCGATGAGACCGCGGATGCCACTGCTGCTGAGACCCTGACACACGGTAGAGCCGCCGACGCACCGGCGCTCCGTCCGCACACATCGCAGCAAACCGAAGTTCGCAGCATCGCGCCGCCTCGAGATAGCGCGGACAACGAAGGTGTGACGCACATGGGCGTGTTGGTGGTTGACGACGACGAAGCCGACAATGCTGGAAAAATTCTTGTCAGCGTCTGGGATTTCGGCGGGCAGCCGGTCTTTCAGGTCGTCCAGCATCTCTACATGCCGCGTATTGGAGTGTACGCCGTCGTCTTTCGCCTGATTGATCTGTTGCTGGAGCCCGAAAGGGAGGCGCACCAAGCCGCGCTTAAATATCTCGACTTCTGGCTCCACTCGATCGACACGTACGCTACCTATCCTCGGAGAGAAGAGCGCGAGATCCGGTTCCCGCCAATCGTCCTTGTCGGGACATACTTGGACGACCTCGCGAAGCAGCCGGAAGAAGAGCGACTTGGCAAGCTGCGGCAAGTGAACGGCGTGCTGCTCGAAAATTTTAAAAATAGAATTAGCTGCCTCCAAGCTGATCAGTCATCGCGCATCAAGGGTCGTGAGTTCCTCTACAACGAGGCGCAAGACCTATGCTATTTTCCCGTTGACAACACCATTGATGACGACAAGAACGTCCGCTGCCTGCGCGAGGTCATCGTGCGGGCTATCAAGGAAGACGCGCTCCAGTACATTCACGACCCCATTCCGACTTCCTGGCTCCGCGTTTTCGACAAGCTCGAGACCGTAAGAGATTCGCATCCTCGCCTTGCAGTCCACGAAGAAGATGACGACGACGACGAAGATTCTGTCGTACAGTTGATGCTCGAGGCCGGAGCGCTGTCTCGCGAGGATCCGATCGAAGCTCGCAAGAGTCGGGCCGTCGCAATGCTCCAGTACTTCCACTTCTTTGGCGCTGTCGTCTACTTTGACGACGTCCCGGGCTTGCAGCACCACGCCCTCATCGGCCCGCAGTGGGTCCTGGATTCAATCACCTTCGTGAGTAGTCCGACGTTGCAGTAAATTACTCGCGCCCATAGGTCGTGCGCGACTTTCGTTTGCATCGCTTTCGTCGCGATCGAAAAGCGATGGACATCAACGATGGCAAAGACTGGCTCGATTTAATTTCAAATGGGATCGCTACCGAGAAGTTACTGCGTCGCCTCTGGATTGGGGAGCGATTGGCTTATGATTTCTTGGTTAGCCTCATGATTCAGCTCGGGCTATTTGCCAGGCTTTCTGACGGGAGATTTCTAGTACCCTCGTCAGTTTGCGCGACAACGATCCAAGGCGCCTCAAATGGCGAGCCAGCGGGCATCCAAGCTCACCTGGACGGCTCGGAGATGCGGTTAGACGGACGCATCCCGTGCTTCGAATTCCAGGACGGATTTTTGCCCAACGGCTTCTTCGAGCGTGTCGTCAACAAGCTCGTCAACGATTGGCCGACCGGAGCGGCTGGAGAAGCCCTCGTTCCCGAGCTCCGTGCGTCGTCCCTGCCCCGCGATCCGTTGACTGAGCGCCATCCAGGTCCGAACGCTGCATTCCTACATCTCCAATCCCATCCTCTTGTCATCTTAAAGGCTTGGCCGACCATCCGCGTCTACATCAGGCTCGGCGAGGCGGCACGTCGCGCTCTTGAGGCCGTCGACCAAGCCGTCGCATGCGTTAGTCGTGAGCACTATGCTGGACACGTTCGACCTACCCGCAACTTTCAATCGGTACAGACGCAGATGCGGTCCTCTGTGCGCAGATCATTTTCATTCTCGGAGACTTTGGATGATGATCCGTTCTTTGGCTGGCGAGAGTTGGCGGAAGCGATGATCAGCGAGCGAGAGCTTTTGACCTGCGAGCTCGCTCGCGAGGAGATTCGTGACTTGTACGACTTTTTTAAGAACAAGGTCAAACCCAAAGGTAAAGCGAACGTGGCGGCGGAATACACTAAACGTATCCTCTCCGAACGTTCGCGCGCGAATCTCGAGGATCTCAAGTACATGCAAGTGACGTATCTTGACAGCCTGAACAAGGATAAAGATAATCACTTGAAACCCGGCGGCGAGCTGGAAGCTTTGCTCCAAGACTGTGAAATCAAGAACGCCGACCAATGGAAAATCTGGCGGTTGTTGCACCAAAATTACCGTATTGTGAAGGGTCCAGGGCCCTTCTTGTTTGGTATCTTTGCTGGTGCCGGTCTTGATCACTTGAGACTCGAACGCGTCGAAATCGGCAATTTGATGAGCGCAGGATGTCTCGGGTTTGATTGCAAGATATTTGACGAGTTGACGGTATCGAAGCTCGAAAAGGCGCTAGACAACGGATGCGGAAAAGTTGACAACAGACGCGGAAGAGTCCTTCACTTCGCAATGCACGGTACTTCCTCTCGCACCTCCATGCCGGATACAAGGGTGATTGGGGCGGAAGCGAAGTCAACGAGGACGACGCTCCAAGTCTACGGGGACGATTTAAAGGTGATCGAGGCGGAACCTCTGGCGCGAATCGTTGCGAAGCGATGCACAGACGAGCAGGTGCAGTTCTACGACAACAACTTCGAATGTGTCTTCCTCAACTGTTGCGAGAGCGATACTGCGGCGCGAAAGCTCAAAGAGTTTAATGTTCCGTGGGTACTGAGCTGGACGACGCCAGTAGATGACGAGGCCGCCAAGACCTTCGCCGAAGGATTTTACCGTTGGCTCGCTGGAAACCCAGGCGACTACAAAGGCGCGTTTGAGAAAGGAAAGAAAGAATTGACCGATCACCTTTGGATCATCGAGGATCCGACAAATTCTCGGTGCGGGCAAAAAAGTGGCATACCGCGACTGCGTGGTCCAACAAATCCGAAGTATCTGCCGCCCCCGCCCGAGCCGAGCACGCTTGAAATAAAAGATATCGCGTTCATGAAAGAGACACTTGCGACACTACACAAGACCTTCTTGCAGTACCTGAACGCCGAGCTCCAATACCCCAAGCTCTTCTTCGTCGTCAAATTTCCGACGTCTTATGGGCTTGTGGCGGACCGGCTGATTAACGAGCAACTGATGGTCGTCTTTGTCTGCGAGAAGACGAAGAAACGTGCGCGGTACGAAGTCGATGGCAAAGATGTCGGTGGCCTCATCGTAACGGCGATGAAGCCCAGTGTCCGTAAATTCATCAAACGAGTCGACGACTTCTGGCATCGATTTGGTCCTATTGTCAAAATCACTGCTGCTCTTGTCGTTACCGCGGTCAAGGCGACGACGAGTGTCGATCTCAAAGAGTTTGTCCCCTCGGCGTTGATGGAGACGTCGAAAGATTCTAAAGGCACTCACGATTTCATCACTCGGTATGCCGAAGACGCGGGTGCCAAAGTCGACGAGTCGCTCGCGGATGGCATGGTGACCGAAGTCGCCACCGCGGGTCTCGAAGCCGCCGGCATCGACCACTCAACTCTGAAATCGATCTTGCCAGCCAAAGGCTTCGAGCAGATCCAGAACATGAAGTTCAATCGCAAGACTTTCTTAGAGTTCGGGGATTTTCTTGTAGCCGCCGGCTATGATCGCAAATGCCTCTGCATGGACATCGACACCATCGGCGATTCCGGCGCCGGATGGATCGCCCGAGACGTGGATCGCCCAACACAACGCGTGGACGACCTGCCTCCGCAGAAGAAGGTGATGAAGACGATCGAGCTGACGAAAAAAGCGATGAAGGAGGCGACCGAACGTACGGACCCGCAGAGAGCGGACGTGGAGCGAGTGGACGATTTCGTTGACCAAGGGCTCGATGTTACACTTTCCATCTTGTCGACTGGAAGGGCGCTTCCCCTAATCAGTGAGGCATGCGGCGTGGCCGGGGCGATCCTGAAGGACGTGCAAAAATACAAGGATAAGGCTGATGACGTAGTACAGGCCGGTCGCCGCGTCCTGGATGTCCTCGAGTTCCTCCGACTCCTCACGTCTCGCGTCCGCGAGTTATCCCCTGAATCAACGAGCGAGGTGCGCGCGGCGATGGCAGACATCACGCAGTTGCTCGAGGAATTCAAGACGGCCGTTGAAAAATTCGGCAAGCCCGGCTTCTTCAAACGATTCTGGAAGCAGCGCGAGTACGCGGGGACGCTCTCGCGCCTCGACGGTGAGATCCGCGACAAACTTGACTTCCTGACGAATGCGTACGGCCTTGCGAGAGACGCCCAAGTTGAGGGCTTGCCACGAGCTATTACGTACAAGCTCGAGGAGGCGCTCGAGAAGTACGTCGACGAGCGCCACGACAAAGACGAAAGGGCGCTCGAGAATGCGGCTAAAGAGGGCGGCGTCGACGCAGAGGAAACCACGATGGCGCTCGTGGCACTGCACCAAAAGGTGGAGCTCGAGAAGGATCTAGTGCGCGAGATGGCGCAATCGCGGGAGTATGGTCGTCATGAGGTCCTCAAACAAGCTCTTGGTAGGGGCAGCTTACCATGGCGGCGCTCACGCCTGATGGTTGTTGGAGAGGGTCGCGTGGGGAAGACGTGTCTCGTTCGGCGCCTCAAAGGGGAGGACATCGACTCGAATCAGCAAAGCGCCCGTGGTGCTGAGACGTCAGACGTTGTTGTGACAAAGCCCGAATTCGAACGCCAACGTTCAACACCAACTACTGATGCATCCGAAAATGCAGGGTTTAGGTTTCGGGGATCGTGGACTGGAGAGGTGAGACCAGAGTACGACGAGGGCGCGATTCCGCACGGGTCTGACCACACGCGCAAGCTTCGGATAAGCATCTGGGATTATGGCGGGTGTAAGCGAGCGTAACTCTCCCCGCGTGTTAATACTAAATATTATTGTGCTCTTGTTGTGTGTCCCCATCCTGCTCACCAGCTTGACCTCAGGCCAAATGTTTTCCAAGTTGTGCACAACAAGTTTCTTTCGCGAAAAGGAGTTTACCTCGTAGTTTTCAAGGTGATCGACTGGCTCGGTACGGAAAGCATCGGGGGTGTCGCCCGCGAGCAGCTTGTCTTTTGGCTTAATTCGATTTCGATTCATGCGAGTGGTGCACCGTTGCTGTTGGTCGGGACGTACTGCTGCGACTCTAAAGTCACGGATGCTGACCTCTCGAGGATTTCGGGCGAGATGGATGATTTGGTTGCTAAAGCTAATTTGAAGAGTAGCCTGAAGCGCTGTGAGAAGACTGGTCGTGTGTTTTACAAGGTCGACAATCTACACATGGAGCAAAACGATCCTGTCTTCAGGGACCTGCGCATAGCAATCGAAGACGCGATCTGCAGCGACAGTGACCGGTACATCCACACAGAGGTGCCATTCGCGTGGCTGCAAGTGTGTGACGAGCTGCAAAAGGCCCATGTCGAAAAAGATTGGCATTTCGTTGGGATCGGCGCGTGTTCTGAGCTGCTTCATCGCTGCTACGAAGGAATGGGGAAGTCACTCGTTGACGAGACTGAAGTCTACAGAATGCTCTCCCTTTTCGACGAGCTTGGTGTCATGACATACTTTGGCTCTTCCTATGGTTCGTTGGCTGGTAGTGTTGTGATCTTGGACCCGCAATGGATCGTCGATATGTTCACTGCTGTGATCCGCAACTTCGAGCGGCACAGGTTACGGCGCGATGTCGCAGCTTGGCTCGGAGGGTTCGGAAGTTGCAAAACTTACCCGGCGTCTGTTGGTGAAGTATTGTGGCACCACTTGACGCGAACTGGCATTCTGGATGACCGTCTCCTTGATCACCTCTGGCCAGACCACGAGTGTCATAATGATGACATACTGAAACCCGAGGGTGTGCGAGCGGCAGTGTTGGAGATCATGGAGGGTCTTAAACTCGTGGTGAAGTGCGTCCCCATTGATGCCCTCGGCGAGCCAGAGCTGGAGCTTGTCCCACAGTCACAGCAAACCAAGGAGCACCCAGTACGAACACGCCACATATACTTGGTACCGAGCATCTTTCAACTCGAACCTTCACCAAGCACCTTTACGAAAGACCGTTATGACGTACAGGCGGCGCTTCAGTTCGAACATTATCTGCCCGACGGCCTCTTTAGCCGCTTGGTAGCATCGCTGATTCCGGATTGTGAACAACAATTTGAAGAAGCTTTTGCACCAGGGGGCCTGTTTCGGACGGCGGTACGCCTCAGCTTTGACAACCGGTCCACGATAGTCACGCTCATGGAAGTACGTGCAATGGTTGAACAACAGGGTAGTGTCTTCATTGGGGTGCGCTTCAAAGGGGACGAGAGTCATAAGGAAAGCCACAAATCGAACGGCAAGATGCTAATAAGCTGGGTGCGTGAAGCGCTTGACGGCGTTTTGGCGGCTTTCTATGCCGGATCAGGAAGCTCAAAGCTATCGTGTCCCCAAATCCTTGAATATCGATGTGTGATGGATGTTGACGCGCCTGATGCTGCAACTAAACTTGTCGCTGATCAGAAGTCTCCACTTAAATTGGGAGACAGCGGTGGACACGGCACACTCACCGCAAACACGCGTTGTCGAAATGGCAGGAACATAAAGGATGAACTCAAAATGCATGAACTTCAGTTGTGGCTCGAGAGTATTAAGATCCCTCGGGCGAAGGCGAAAGAAATAGCTGAAGCGATGTGGGAAAATAGTATCTTGTGTTCGATGGATGCCCTGCATGGACTGCACGTAAAATGCAAGAAGCAGCGGAAGGACAGGCGCGACAACGACAGAGACGAGTGGTGGTGCCGCGCTCTACACAATACGGAAATCCAAGATGATGCTCGCAAAAGAATTGGCACGGAGATAAATTCATGGAAGAACCGCGATGTTTGCACGCCAATTTTTGCCTTCTGCGTCGAGTCAAAAGATCCCGACGCCGATTCAAAGATTTTGCGGAGCGAACAGACAGCTATCGTGGAGGGACTTTTGTTCCAACCTTGGAACGCACTGAAGAAGCTGACCTTGGCAGATCTCGAATCTGGTGCATTACACAGTTTCCAGAACTATCTCATGACGAGGTCTGGAAAATTAGAGATTGTGCATATTTCTGCGCACAACGTCCCAGGAAGTAAATTCTTCGATGACTTTCGGGCTAGGCACCTTCGTAAACTCACGGTGCAGCCAAACTGCGTGATCCTCAACTCGTGTTCGTCGCGCAAGGTTGGAGAGCGACTGTTTACCGATTTCCCGGGGTGCGAACACCGCTGGGTCGTGGCCTGGGACGCTGATGTGACGGTCGACGAAGCTGCAGCCTTTACCCAGGGATTCTACATGAGATTTGTTAGTGAGTATCCGTCGGATGATGATCTTAGCGAATCTAAAAACATTGGTACCGGCTTCTCTCGTGTAAAAGAGACATACCGAACAGACGACCCAGGCAATCGATACGTCACCTTATACTTCAGTGGTCTGCTTTTCATGAAGAATAGAGACTTAAAACCACCGTATGGAAAGGTCATCCTGCTCCACAAGAGAATTGAAGTGTTTCAAGGCACCGCAGAGCCCGACCCTTCACTCTCGCTTGAAGCCAGTTCGTGCAAAACGGCGAGCACGCGTTCCGTACCTTTAGAAGTGCTCACGCTACGGCACAAAGGCGAGGAGCTTTACGCGCCATTGTTTTTTGATCTAGGACCGTTCGAGGAATATCAAGATCGCCAACCATCTTTCTCTAAAGACTGGATAGACATGCCTCGCGAAAACCCGCCGGTCCTCTGTGTGGTCACTACAGCTGATCTGGAGTACAAGGCCGTGGTGGCGCGTCTCAAACCGGCCATTGGTCACAATGTCGTGCTCCAAGTGGTGTGCGGGGGCATACCAATGCTCGTTGGCAAAATCGGAAACTACCAAGTCGCGATACTCCAAACTCGCACGGGCGCAGTCGCGACCAGGGAGGCGCTGCTCCAGGTGCTCCCGAGTCTGTTGTCGGTACGCTTGGTGATAGCCATCGGTTTCGGCTACGGATTACATCCAGCGCTAGCAAGTACGCCCAAAAAAGGACAGATGATCGGAGATGTTATGGTCTCGGCGACGTGCTTCGATTTGTCGACGTACACGGCCACTGAAGGCGCAATAAACCCACGAGGGCCCGTAACTTCGGTGAAAAGTGTGCTGGCCAACACCTTGAGCATGCCGCTGTTCGAAGGGTGGTCTCGGCAGCTTTCAACAGGCGGCCGCACGCGACCTCCCACCGTGCACTTCGGGACCTACCTGTCCCTCCCAGTCCTCTTTGATAGTGAAGAACATGCTCGTCCATTCGTTGAGGCTGCTGCGTACTACAAGCCGATCGGTGGTGACATGGAGCTCTTTCAAATCATCAGTGCTATCGGTGAGCCAGGGCATCCGACGAAAGCTTGGTTAGCCATCAAATCGATCTGCGACTTCGGCGGTTTGATCAAGAGGTCCGAGGAAGGTCAACCCCTTGCTGCGGCGACGGCCGTGGATTTCGCCTGCTACTTCTTATCGATTCCTAGACTGCTTGATCAACTGTTCGAACCTACTTGGGACAAGAATGATATGCTTCAGGAGATGAGAGCGGCTACATCCACGAGATAGGCCGACTCATGAGGGATTCCGAAGCGCGCGCGCTGCAATCATTTCTTTAGTAATCTGAGTCAAAATGCAAAGTGCTGGGCGAAGACCGCTTCCAGGGGGGGGCGCGCGAGGACAACGAGATACTGGGCGGGGGGGGTCGCGATCCCCCAGCGCTAAAGTTTCGTGCAGAGGTGGAGGTCTGCGACCCCCCAGCGCTATATTTTCAAGGTGGGGGTGATGGGGTTCCTGGCCGCGCACCTACGCCTTCGCGCCTTTCTCTAGCCCTCGCTAGTCGAGGAGGTCTCATACGCGAGGGTAAACCTGCTTGCCAGGCGCCCCGGTCTTCAGAGCTACTATTCTACGGACCGCCGCTAACTGAGGCTCGGCGGCTTTGTCGGGGGGGAGCGCCTCTGAGAGCCTCGCGCTCTTCCCGGGCACGGGCGGTGAAGGCTCGGAGGATCAGAGGGAGCGCCGCTGCAGAGAGAGCACTGTGCCGTAGCCAAACGCGCGACTCCGAGCTGCTTGGCGAGGTACTGAATGCGACCTGTTTTCGGCTCGGACCGCCTACTTTCTACTGTTTCATGGATGCGAAGATCTGCCGGGATGCATGAGGGGCATGCCCAGGGTCCAAGCGGGACTTCGTTGAGCCCTGAGCACTCGAGGTGTGCACCCGTGGGGCATCCTCGTGGTTACCGTCCGCACGCCAAAATCCTCCCTCCAGCCCCAAATGCCTTGCTGGTCTGTAGCTTGACGAGTAGAGACAGTCTGGCGTAGGAATGCCAGTCGTCCCGGGGGGGGGGCGGGCGAGACCCCCAAGCGCCACTGACAAGATCCAGGGAGGAGGTCGCCGACCCCATAAGGCTAAATTTTCATGCTGGGGGGTGTCTTGTCGTGTCCTCGCGCGCCCCCTCCCCTTTAAGCGGCCTTCGCCCAGCCAAGTGCTTACTCACGAGCATTTACCGAACGACTGCATGGTTCAGCGGCGTCAATGCAGCCAAACAAAAAAGCTGCAAGTCTTCGTATGTCGCACACGAGATCAGGCAGTTTAGAGGCGCTCTAGTGGCATTCTGTTATGAAGTCAAAGACCGCCATTGGTCACGATCTCGTGCTTCAAGTCAAGTGCGGGAGCGTGCCGATGCTTGTTGGCAAACTCGGAAACTACCAAATCGCGCTACTCCAAACTCACATGGGCTCGGACGAGACCAAGAAGGCGCTGCATCAGGTTCTCCCTAGTCTGTCGTCGGTCCGTTTGGTGCTGGCCATCGGTTTCGGCTATGGATTACATCCGGCGCTGGAAAGTACGCCAAGAGACGGACAGATGATCGGAGATGTATTGGTCTCCGCGATGTGCTTCGATTTGTCGACGTACAGAAGGTACCATCCATCCACGAGGGGCCGTAGGCTCGGGTGAAAAGTATGCTGGCCAACACCTTGAGCAAGCCTCTGTTCGAAGGATGGACTCGGAAGCTTTCAACAGGCGGCCGCCCGCGACCTCCCACCGTGCACGTCGGGACGTACCTATCACTCCCAGTACTCTTTGATAATGAAGAACATGCTCGTCCATTCGTTCAGGCTGCTGCCCACTACAAACCGATCGGTGGTGACATGGAGCTCTTTCAAATCATCAGTGCTATCGGTGAGCCAGGGCATCCAGCCGCAGCTTGGTTAGCCATCAAATCGATCTGTGATTTCGGCGGTTTGATCGAGAAGTCCAAGAAAGGTCAACCCCTGGCTGCGGCGACGGCCGTGGATTTCGCCCACTATTTATTATCGATCCCTGAACTGCTTGATCGACTGCTCGAACCTACTCAGGACAAGAATGATATGCTTCAGGAGATCAGCGGCTACATCGATGAGATGGAGCAACTTATTGAGGATCACGAAAACGTGTTGCAACCATTACCACAGTGTTATGAGATAAAACATGCGGACTTTGATAATGAAAATGCTTACTCACAAGCACGCCGAACAATCACTTGGTTTAAAGGGGCCGATGCAGCCAAACACAAGCAACATGTCTCCACAGACCGTCTGCACACAATCAGGAAGCATAGAGACGATCTCATGGGATTCTGTTTCGAAGTGAGACAAAGGCCCCATCGAGCATCAGCTCTGATTTGTGTCGAGGATTTGCGGACTGCGGCAAAAAGAATCTGCCCCCTTTTGAAACCACTCGGGAACATTTGTGTGCCAACGTTTTATCGACCAAATGACGAGGTGTTTGCAACAGTTCGAAATTCTCATCCCTTCGCGTGTTTATTCGTCGGTTGCTACGAAAAGGACGCCGATTGGACCGAGATGAAGAGACTTCGCCTCTGAAATTCAGACGGAAAAGCAGATGCTATGCAACCAAAGCATGTCGCTGATTTCATACGATCGGTGCGGTCCGTGTGCACTCTGCTCGTCGCCGACGAATCGGACGACGATTTCAGTGCAAGACTTACGAATTCGCTTGAAGATGGCATGTATTTGATCGCGTGGAAGGATAAAGTGACTCAGCCGCTCTACGGAAAATTTATATGGAGTTTTTTGGAACTCTGTCTGAGTGGCGCGACCGATGGAGATCTTGGGTGCGTAGAGTGCGCGTACGCGCGATCAGTGCTCGAGTTGACTCACGAACCAGGGGCGACTCGACCGGTTATACTGCATCCTTGCTCTCAGACAGTGACGGAACTCCTTTCCCAGCACAGACCAGAAAAAATTCGCATCAAAGTTTCGGGACCTAAGAACTTACTCGATCCTGGTGAAGAGCCTTCGCTGTTGAGAATTAAAAACCTCCTTTGTCGCGCGGTTGTCAAAACGCGAAACATTGAACACGAGGCGAGGATAGTCATCAAAGGTTTCGTGTTCAAGCGCGACATAGAGGAACTAAATTCAGAACTCGATATGAATTGGAATTCTTAGGTTTCGACAAAGTTAAAGTTGACCGCTTCCCAAGAAATGGCTCTCTCATTTTCACTTTTGTCGTCTCGGATCTGAGCTGGTTCTGCGAATGGGGACGAAAGGCTGCCGCTGATCTGCGATCCAAGACACCGCCAACTTTTTGCATAACAGAAATAGCAATCACTGGACTCCTCGTCGAACGGTCAGCGTTAGAGATGTTGCAGAAAGATCGAGATGTGGTCGAGCCGCTTTGCACGTCCGATTTTGAGGAAGAACGCTTATTCGCTGGGCTCGTAGAGTCCAATTTGACATTTGAAGAAATTGATCGAGTCGCTTGCAATGTTCAGGACCGCTGGACAGTGCACCACGAAAAGCATGACCTCGTCATCACCGAAGGCGGCAGTTCGACTCACCCCGGAAGGAACCTTGAGTCTCACAATGCTTCCTGTTTTGGAGAGGTTTCGTGCGTCACAGATGCGGACGTCAAGTACTATCTCTCGAACCAAGTCACGGAGGTGAACCTTGTTGATTGTCTAAGCATCACGGACAACGCGCTCCAGGCGATCGCCGCCAACTGTGGTGCGAACCTCACGAATCTCAACGTCTCGGGGTGCGAGAATGTGACAGACGAGGCGCTCATGGCGATCGCCGCCAACTGTTCGAACCTCACGAAGCTCAATGTCTCGGAGTGCAGGAAGTTGACTGACGACGGGCTCAAGGCGATCGCCATCAACTGTTCGAACCTCACGAATCTCGACGTCTCAAAGTGCAAGAATTTGACTGACGACGCGCTCAAGGTGATCGCCGCCTGTTGTTCGAACCTCACGCACCTCCGCGTCTCGAGGTGCTCGAATTTGACTGATGACGCGCTCGAGGCGATCGCCGAGAACTGTACGAAGCTCATGAAGCTCAATGTCTCGGGGTGCAGTACGTTGACCGACGACGCACGCAAGGCGATCGCCACCTACTGTTCGAACCTCTCAATACTCTTCGCATTTAGTTGCAACTTCATGTCCCTACCCCAAGACATTGGCGATCGGGTGCCGGAGCTCCAAACATTAAACCTATTCGCCAACAAGCTCACCGCGCTCCCGCGCTCGATTGTGAAGCTGACGAAGTTAAAAAACCTGACTCTCCGTAAAAAACCGCTCCAGACGCCGCCCGTGGAGGTCGCCGCGCTGGGCCTACAAGCCATCGCGCGGTACTTCGCCGAGCTCGACACTGCGTACCAGGCGGTCTCGATGGAGCTCATGGTCGTGCTGGTTGGAGAAGGCGGAGCGGGCAAGACGAGCCTACGCAACGCGATCGCCGGTCGCGTGAATCCGCGCCAGGGGCGGGACGATAGCACGCTGTACCTCGACCGCGAGAAAGTCGAGATAGACGACGTCATTCTATCTTTCTGCGACTTGGGTGGGCAACCCGCGTACACGAGCTCCCAGGCGCTGTTCACCACGCCCTCGGCTCTCTACCTGCTCGTCGTCCCCATAGACAAGGCCGACGAAAATAACTTCGAGGATGATGTCGGACGATTTTTAGAGGTGCTGCAAGCGTTAGTCCCAGGCGCCATCGTGCAAATCGTCATCACAAAGACCGACCTGGTCGGCAACGACGAGAGCGCGGTCTCCAAGTGCAAGAAGTGGTTGCACGATGCAGTCAACGAGGAACTCAACCGGTGGCGAGAGGCGGTGGCGAAAAATCAGAATGTTTCCCCCGACGTAGTCCAGATGTTGAAAGTTCAAGACGAGGTGCTCGCAGTGACGGTCGACGATGCAGCCGTGATCGACGCCGCGCGCAAGTCCATCGTCGAGCTCACGACACTCTTCCCGAGTGTTGGGCAGACGATTATCCGCAATCGTGGTTGGCTCTTTGGGGACTTTTGAGTGAAATCGCGCGGCATGGAGACGACGACCGGGCGGTGGATGCCATACGCTCCGATGCCGCGTTGCCTCATGGAACACCCTTTTCGAACGAGCAACCGACGACGGTCTCATCTCGAGGAGCATATCGACGCGAGACGTCTCTCGAATCTAGCTGGGATAATATACGCGACGACTTTAAAGGAACCGAGGATACCTTCGCCCACGCGATGAAGTTGTACCAGGCTCAAGGCAACATCGTTGTCGGAGAGGGGATCGTGTTTTTGTAGCCGTCACTTTTGGTGAACATCATGAAAGCACTCATTGACCACACGCTCGAGGCCGACGATGCCACTAACCGAAGCATCGCCAAGTTTGTCGAAACCAAGGGACTTCCGGTCCAAACACACCTTGAGCTGGTCGAAAGTCTCGAGACATACATTCAATGTGGCAAGCTCGACGTTGGCCTCCTCTTGTGGCTTTGGCGGGATCTTCCGATTGACGTCGCCGACTACGAGCCCGTCGTGCGCATGCTGATCGACTGGAGGATTGTGATCCCCTTGCGACGCGACGACACTGAGGCGATTGCTGCAGTGGTCCTTTTCCGACTCTCCAAGACAGCACCACCAGAGCGAGAGCGAGCGTGGCCCGCCAAGCTACCACCAGACCAGCGCCAGATGCAGTTCGTCTTTGAGTTTTTGACGGGTTGTCCGCCCAACCTTTGTGTGAACGCTTCGCAGCGAACGCTCACAATTTTGGTGATCCTCTGTGCGCGTGGCGAGATGGCGCCGTCGTCCTCAACGCGGACCACAACTACCGGATCTGTGTGGACTTCTACGTAGGCGGAGAATCGACTTCACTTGTGTTTTCAGTTCGCGTGGAGCCGGGAAGCGAGGCGGCGGCCTGGGTGATTTTGTGCCAAGCGAAGGCTCTCCTCGAGTGGGATCGCGATGCGCGGTTTCCCGGAGCCGTGTTCGACGTCTGGGTCACGTGTCCCGAGTGTATCGCGAGGGGTCTTGACGTCGCTGGCAGGTTCGCGTGGACCACAGCGCAAAATCGAGGCTCGGTCGCTTGTAAGAAATGTTTCGAGCCTGTCGAAATTTGCAGCCACGCGACTGGTCGCGCCACGCAGATTCAGACCATGGCCGATCCTGTCGGATTGGGAGAGATATTTGAGGTCTCCAACAAAGGGGATGGGTCCTATTGTGAAGGCGAGAGGAATCATGATGACGAGCTACTGTTTGAGCATTCACTTAGGAAATCATGGAAACCGGGTACTCACAAATACTCGGAAACCATCAAAGCCCCATCGGACAAGGAAATCAACTACATCGAAGTTGTCGACAATTGGAAAGACGGATCGAACGGAGAGAGGGACGTAACTGTGACGGCCAAGACTGAGGTCCGCGTGACGATTACGGGGGTCTTTGGACGCGGAGTCGACTGGGACATTCGAGTTTATGCTCGTCCGTTGCCAGAGCCCACACCAGACCCGCCAGAGCTCACACCAGACCCGCCAAAGCCCACACCAGACCCGCAAAAGCCGTACGCGCCCTTGTGTTTTGATCTCGGGCCGTTCGAGGAATATCAAGGTCGCACGCCGATTTTCGCTGACGACTGGACGGACATGCCTCGCGAAAACCCGCCGGTCCTCTGCGTGGTCACGACAGCTGATCGCGAGTACGACGCCGTGGTGGCGCGTCTTGAACCGGCCATTGGTCACGATGTCGTGCTCCAAGTGGTGTGCGGGGGCGTGCCGATGCTCGTTGGCAAACTCGGAAACTACCAAGTCGCTTTACTCCAGACTCACATGGGCGCACACGAGACCAGGGGGAAGCTGCTCCAGGTGCTCCCTAATTTGTTGTCGGTCCGTTTGGTGATGGCTATCGGTTTCGGCTACGGGTTAAATCCCGCGCCGGCGAGCGCGCCGACGGACGGGCAAATGATCGGCGACGTCATGATCTCGGCCAGGTGCCAGGACCTGTCGCATTATCGAGCCACCGACAAATCCATCCAGCCACGTGGTGACGTTATGAGCACGCAAACCAAATTGGTTTATGTTTACGGAAAAGCTGTGGGCGACGCATGGGGGCGAAAAGTCGGTAATTGGGGAGAGCGTCCCCGAGCTCCGAAGATCCACCTCGGAACTTTCATCTCGCTTCCAGTGCTCTTCAACAGTGAAGTGCAAGCCCGCCCCTTCGTCACCGCCACCGCTCATCTGAAGCCGATCGGTGGCGATATGGAGCTCTTCCAAATCGTCAGTGCTGTCGGTGAGCCAGGGCATCCAACAAAAGCATGGTTAGGCATCAAATCGATCTGCGATTTCGGCGGTTTGATCGAGAAGTCCAAGGAAGGTCAACCCCTGGCTGCGGCGACGGCCGCGGCTTTCGCCCACTACTTCTTATCTATCCCTGGGCAGCTCGATCTGCTCCTTGGTCAGGAGACCGTTGGTCCGAAGACCGCAGTGCCCGCTGGCTCCATGGAAACCGTTTCGGGGTTCGATTCTCGAGTGCAGGCGGCAAAGCTGGAACTAGCGGCAGTCTTGACGGGCCTCGGCGAAATGGTGAAGGGCGCGGCTGGGTCGATCCCTGTCGTGGGGAAAGGAATCGTGAGCAACGTGGAGCGCTTCTGTGATGCCTACGAGGCCACCAATAAACTTGTCGAAGAGTTCGACATCGAATGGGTGCGCAAAGCTGGAGAAGAGCTCGAGGCGATGCACTACTTGGGCTACTACATCCCCGATGTATCGACTGATTCGCTGGACATTTTCCTCGGTAAGCGGCTCACCAACTTTGTTTCGGCGCTCAAAGATTTGCTCGAGTTGGTAAACTACGTGCTTCCAGAAGAAGATTCAGACGAGACAACGAAGACGCTGTTGGAAAAATGGAGTGCCGAGATGAAAGAACGCGGGAAAGTGTGGCTTTGGAAAAACAAGCTAGAGGAGCTTAGTAAACGTCTCGCCGTTGCTCGCGTTGAGTTGTCTGATGCGATGATCACGTACAACGTCAGGGGCGGCAAGAACGATCGTAGCGGCGACGATGGTGAGGCTACGGCAGTCGTCTTGGGCACTGGTCTTTGCGCGATCGTATGTGCGTCGGAGGAACTGCCACGTCGGGACACTGTTGTCCAACACGCTTTCGCATTGGAAGTTGAAGCTTTGAGATCTGCGCTCCGTGCGAACGTTATTTTTGGTGCGGCTGCGAACCTTATGAGTGTTTTTCGCAAACCCGTTGTCCGTTCGCTTATAAAGCTCGCGACGAATGACGAAAATCTACAAGTTGTGATGGTCAACTCAGACGACAGCCGCCAACTCAAGGAGAGACTGTTGCATTTCCCTCGGGCTGTTGGTGACCTTAAGATGATTGTGTGGCATGGCAAGGTGGATCCGATATTGGTCGCTGACTTTACCAAAGGCTTCCTGCGTTCTCGTGAGGAGTCTCTGGAAGAAGCGTGGTACTCGACTCCACCGTGGTTGCGGTGGTGGTATTGGACAACGAACTCCTTGAAATGGGACGTGCACCTCGCGTTCGAAGACGGCGTAAGAAATATGGGGATACACGTGGATGCTGAACATTATCCAGCAGAGTTCGAAACCACAGGGCAAACTGGATACGTGAACAACATCCTTGTTAATTGTGGTGTTCCAAAAAAGTTCAGCATACGATTCCCTCGTAAGTGCCGCTTTGCCGAGGAGTGTGTCAAGAAACTGAAAGAAACAGTACTAAAAGCAGGAAGCGTGCGGCCTCATGTGAGCGAAGTTTCGTTCGATGACCGGGTGTGCTTTGAGTTGCACTTCCGAGGTGAAATATTAGAAAACGAAGATATCCATAAGACAATCGCGGATGTGTGTGCGCGAGTACAGAGATCTTTATCACGAAAGCTGCCTCATCTTCGACGAGTTAGTTGTACAGTGAGTCGCATTCGACGCGGTTAGTGAGATGTTGAAGGGACCGACGTACTCGAAAGTTTGTGCGACAACAGCAATGACGATTTGTTGGGTGAGACCGAGATGTTCTTTGATGTTGAAGCAACTACGTATGTGATCCAGACTCTGGAAAAAATAAGATGCAACGTCGAATTTCCTCGCATGCGGCGTCGATAACGTCGCTCATATCCATTCGAAGCCTCTGAGAACCTCCCGCGGACCGCGACGGGGCCTGGAGCAAGGGACCACGGAGCCACCCAGAAGTAGCGGGTGGCTGTGCTAGGATGTGTTGTTGGCCGTCAGAAACGCCGGCTACTTCTGGGTGGCTCCGAGCTGGGGCAGCTCCCGCGGCTTCGCCGCACAGCGTCTCTCGTCCAATGAAAAGACGGATATGATATAAGATTTTGTGTACGAAAATTAGTACACCCCCGTTGATTGGCACGAGCTCACCCTTTGCAGGGCGGTCGGCTACAGGCAGGCCTTGCTCTCTCCCCAAGAACCACGAAACTGATAAAGACTGGACTAGAGCTACTGCCAGATAAACACTGGACTCTGGACCTTACGGCACGCAAGGGTGGAACTATCCAAGGTCGTAAGGAGAACTAGACGATCTTCTTGGCTTGTTGTTTAACATGAAAGCGGAGGGAAGGGAGAGAGGGTAAGGATTATAAGGGAAAGTCATGAATAGGACTCGGAGAGAAAACCCTCATACGAAATGAAGTAAGGAGTGGTCTTGTGAACCAGATGTGGTGTAGTGGAGTAAGAGAGAGTCATATACGACATGGGTGTAACTCTCTGGACAGCAGTTTAAATTTGGTTATCGGACCACTCTGCCCTATCAACCGCAGAGCAAACACACGGAGCTTATGAACCGATTTAGAAGGCATTTCTACGCGCCGCTATCAACGAACAAAAGCAGACGGACTGGTCAGTAAGCTCACCGCATTATTCGAGAGCGGGATCCTCGTCACCCTTGAAGTCGAGGACGACTTCATCTCAAGTAGGGGGCTCCTGTGAGGTAACGCCGTTTCCCCACCAGCTCCCTGTATGGTGGAGTATCTCGCCTTGAACTTGGAGATATCACACAAAATCCCCGGTTGCTTGCTTTTTTTCGAGTCTCATCTATGCGAGACTCATGTTCGTCTACATATCCTAGCATATCTTGCTTGGATTTCCGAGAATCCCTTTTCCACTGCTTATCCTCTCTGTGGCAGGAGAAACGGCCCCATCCTGCTCAGGGGTGTTTAACCGACACACCGATGGCCTCTAGACTCGAGGCCGGCGCGCTAGGCTAGGGGCCGGCCGTCGACTGCGCGGCCCCAAGCTGCGTCATGGAGGACATAAGGGCCCTACCCTGCATCCTCGACTGCATCATCGAGAACAAGGGCATGGTATGCGTGGATGTCTTCCTCTTGTCCGGACACCAGCCCCCCCCTGCGCGCGAGGATCGACCCTAGCTCAAGCACAAGCCCATCGACCGCCCGCGCGAGGCTACCCGGACGGCAATGCAGCGTCATATAGACGGCGAACATACGTGGGAGTTCCTTATGGGTCGCCATGGTTAAGCTCGAGACCTCTGATCGAAGTCTTGGCTGGAGGAGCCCGCATGAGTCGGGGCGAATGTCACACCAACTTCACGACCTCTGAGGATTCTGGCGTTTTCGATTAGCCTCGGATCCACCAAGCCCAAGGCAAAGGGTGGTATAGCGGTCCCACAACCGGGAGCTCCGGCCTGTGGATCATGTCGGCGCCTACAGGTCCACCCCGCCCCGAGGCGTATGGGGTTTACGCCGGTCAGCAGCGAATATGTGGTGTCAAGTGCAATAAAAGTATAAACCTGGTCGTTCGCTGTGTCGACTGGGACATGGGCCTAGCTGAATTGCGTTAGATGTATATATTTATGTGCGCTGTTGAAAACGCTCAAATCGGCGCTAGCGTCAAGCTATGGCGGCACTTCGCACGGGCTCATCGCCGAATGCTGGCTTACTAGGAGGGACTAGCTTCTCCCGACGCGGCATTACCTATTAGATCTGGACCCGATCCTCAGCAGGCCTGGATGTTCGGGACATAGGATGGACCATCGCACCCTACTCATTTGTCGGTGGGGTCTCCGCCAATGGTAGAGAACTGCGTTATCGTTACCCCCGGATCACCACAGATCACTAATCAACTCTTAAGGTACGCTGATGCTCACCAACCGCAGCGACGAAAGCGTTCTGGGCGCTCGCCTCGGCAGCGCCTGAGGCGCGGTAGTGCGCGTCCCGGCTAGAACTTGAGAACAGTAAGTTGGTCGCCATGGATGGTCGCCCACACGCAACGCAGGCCCCTGCCGAAGACACGAACTTCTTGCACGAGCCCGTTCACGATGGGAAACAAACAAACTACCGCGCAAGCGACGGACGAAGGATGAGATCGCAAGAGACAAGACCACGGAGGAGTCGCGCGAAGCAGCCGAGCGAGCGGCCGCGCACGGCAAGCGAGCCAACTTCTTCAACCCTCGGAAACGCGCTGTCCCTGAGACGACGGATGCTAAAGCAGCGACCGGCAGTGCAGTGAAGCCCCCTGGACTCTGGCACCGATTCGACAGCGAGGGGGCGACGGCGCTGGCTGTGCCGATAAGCGAGGCACCTCTAGCAGTGGTCCTTGACCTCGTGACGGGTGCCAACATCCAGTGTGGATTGGATGCCTTCGACACCGAGCGCTACGAAGCGCTTTTTTCGCTATACTTACCAGTGACACTCAGCGACGGCGACGCGGGTGTCGTTCCGGGCGACGTCATGCGCGGCTGGGCAATCATGCATCGAATAGGCGGCAACGGGCAGCGCTTCACATGGCGTCAGGGAACCATCTCCGGCCCAGCCCAGGACCCACAGTGCTGCACAGTCGTCTTCGGCGGCGTGAGCGAGGATCTTTTATTGTATCTCGACCTCTGCTGCGACGGTGGCGATATCGACGGCGTTGACGTCCGATCTCCCTGGTTCCGGATTGCGCCACAGTCTGACGTCCATGGCATCCGTCGTGATATAGTGGACGGCCAGCGCGATGCTGTGATGGCACGTCACCATCGCCGAAGGGTCGAAGAGGTGGGTGATGGCCATTGCGGGCGAAGATCGGTGGCGCGTCAGAAGTCAACTTCTGAAGCGCGGGATCCCGGTAGAGACGGTGACTGCTGCTCACATTCGCATGGTCTGCATTCAGATTGCTGAAGGCATCGAGAAGCACATCGAAGACATTGCCAGCGTCGTCTGTGGCAGCATGGACCGCAATGCTCTTATTTCACGATTGCACGCGCGCGCCGAGCAGCTGCGTGGTCTTGACTGCTCGCAAGCCTGCGGACGAGCCGACTGGTTCGGGGGTGAGCACTCAACTGACACCATCGCGCTCGCTATGGAAGAATCCACTGGCCTCTACATTCTTGAGCGCGGCCAAGCGACGGCGCGGCATTTCAGATCCGACGGCACGATTGGTGACGTGCCCGTGCTCGACCTCGCGCCAACGACTAACGAATTTGCAATGGAATTCGACTCTGGGCACTACGCTTCGCGCGTTGCGATTGATTGCGAGAGTGATATCGCTGGTTCCGAAGACTCTAGCTCCAACGACGACGCCGACGTCAACGGCGACGACGACGGGGAAGACGATGACGACGAGACGGTTGACCTGACTGGCAAAGATGACCGGGCTATCGAGGACGATCCCATTCGCGGGGTTGATGATGCGCTGCCCATGCTATGAGAAGGTTGTGGCCCCGCTTCGCTCGAAGATCAAGCGGCAGGGCAACCGCCATGGTTCAAGGATTATCGGGACGTGGCCGTGGCCATCGCTGTGGCATCACCCTGAAGACCCAACGATACTGCCCATCGAAGCACCTGAGGACTACTCGCGACAACAATGTGGGCGATTGCTCGTCTATCGCCCAGACCTCCGATCTCCGCGGTACTTCCAGTACACTTGGCCTTGCAAATGGCATGGATGGGTTTATAAATCGAACTCTGTGCGCTGTCATGGCAATACGCGCCTGGTTCTGTTTCGTTTGCCGATTGCATGCCTGGAGAGACTTTCGGTATCTGCGTAGGTGCGACTGCGTTGTCGCCCACGATTTTCTGAATCCAGCGGGCCCTCGGCTCGTCTTTGATACAGACGGTGTATTCGGCGTTTGGAGTGGGACCTTCCTGTGCAAGCCTCGCCGGGACGCCGGCGAGCACCCTTATATGTTCAACGGTTACGACCCCTGCTCGCTCCGCCATCTCCCTCGCCAGATACGAGCGGAGTTCCCCGTGCGTCTCACGCGACGTGCAGCTATCTCGACGGCGGTGATGCGGCAAATGGTGGCACCAATCATGCTCAAGTTGCCTTTTAATAATGCCTTTTGCAACATGCTCTGGGAGCTTCACGTGAGCCGCCGTGCTGAGCTCGAAGCGGAGTACTACGCTGACCTGAAGTGTCGGATGATTGATCGGGGGCAGCAGACAATTGAGCAATCCCTGTTGGGCCAGCGGCGATTGGCATTCTCGTGGGCCGGTGACAAGCTGTACCGCCGGACGGGCCGCAAACGCGGCCGCTTTCCTTCGACGGCGTATCTCATTGATCGCTTTTACGCATTCGCCGACTCCACAGCCGAATTCCATGACTGTCACATGATGATGGTCGACTGTCACCAGCTTTCAGGTGACAAGTCACACAGCTCGTTTTCACGAGACTAAGCGCGGATTATGCGAGGCAAACTGGCGTCTGGGACGGCATCTTCACCCTTTACAACGGGCGACGGCAGGTAAGACTTTTCTGATTCATCCGATGAGTTCCCGAGCCCGAAGGTTGCCGGATAGTGGTTTGTTCGCACGTCTTCGCAAGATGAGGTCAAGCAAGCCCTTCTTGGTGCGCGCACCCATTTTTTTCTCCTCCTCATTTTGTTGCTACAGGTGTTGCAGGTCGCATAAAAATGTACGGCCGAGCTGGTCCGTACTTGTGCTACACTGACGACTGCTGCCACGAGGACATCATGCTCATGGAGGTCTTCGAGACCCTCCGCGAGGGCCGAGTCTTTGTCGCGCAGGAAGCCAACCTCCCGAAACTTGATCTACGCTCCTACCATCATCCGGCTTGCTATCTGACGAGTTCGCAGCAGGTTGACTTTGCTCTGGCCGAGCTCCAGCTTCGAATCAACGATGGTGGCTTGTTGCGATTTGTTGGGCTGGATGTTGAGTGGTGCGCGGGTAAGCCTATGGACTACGGTGTCGACACTCTCCAGCTCGCCACCGCCGACGGCAACACCGCGGTGCTCATTCCAAGATCATTGCTCAATCCTCCACCGAGAGCTCTGGTGAATTTCCTCAGGGATGCCAAGGTGGCGAAGGTTGGACGAAATATTGGGCCTGACGTCAAGCGCCTGCTTCTCGGCCACGGGCTCGATGTTTCGAACGTTATCGACGTCGCCACTCGGGCCAAGGAGCTGAAGCTAATCAAGCGGGCCTCTATTGGTCTGGACACGCTTGCGCGGCTCTTTTTGAAGCGAGCTCTTGCTGGCAAGGGTTCGATGCAAGTCTCGAGGTGGGATGCGCCATCTCTGAGCGACGATCATGGTCTCAAGTACGCCCTCCTCGACCCGGTGGCGAGCGCTGCCATCTACGCCCGCTCGGTGCAGTGCGAAGACGCCGAGCTAATGCCGGCCGCAACGAGCCTGCTGCCTTCGGTTGCGGTACGGATCTACAATCGGGGTTGCTCGCGCCTAGCAGCGATTGGGGTCATCGCCGATGACGGCCACATGGTCGACGGTTTTACCCCTGGTACCGAGGATGTCTTTGTGAGGTTGACGCACGTTCTCGTCCCTTCGACGAGGCCGATCCATGGTTCTGGGACACTGGGTAGCAGCGCTGTGGAAGCTACTGTCCTCTGGAAGCGCCAGAGGCTTCGTCTTTTTTTGCCACCAGCCTGGCGGCCCGACGAACACCTCTCCCTTATCGGCCGCAGCTGGGTTGATCCGACCGATGAGACCGGCTACACTGTCAAAGAGGTCTTTCCTATGGGGAGGAGGGTCTCCGAGTGGAGAGTACCAAGCCGACATTGCCAACGACGGACGCGTCTTCTACAGCCGGGTCGATGAAGTCCTACGATGGCTCGACGGCGACTCTTCTAGCAATCCATGAAGAAGCGCCCGAGCCCGAGGCCCAGCCGCCAGCGGAGGATAATGAGGGGAAGACGTTGAGCTCCCAAATACGGCTGAGGGTGTGGACTACGTTGATTCGCCTGATGCCGACGCCCGCGCCGAGGAGCCGCACGACGACGGCGCTGAGCCGGGCCATTCTGGATCCTGCGCAAGAGCGAACTGGCGGCGACTGCGAATCAAACTAGACGCCCGGCACGCAATGTTGCGGTTTGAGCGCTCGATTCGGTCGAAGCACGGTGCCCACGACCACTTTATGAGCCGGGTGCGAGACGCTCTCTTCGACGTCAATCACGACGACATCGTCAATTTGAAGAGCATTCTGAAAGCTCGCTTTTTTCGGCGCCGACGCAGGAGGACGACCTTTAGCGACGACGAGGCACTGTGGAAATTAATTGGCCAACGAGTACGTTGAGGGACGCTACGAGGAGGACTACCGGTACTTTGTCGTACCAGCCACAATGCGTTGCCGGCAAATCGCCATTGTCCACAGCCATATCAGAGAGTTCCAACGGTAGTTAAAGCCTCTGAGCAGCGCTATTACAAGGCGAGGTGAGTGCCCGGCCTGGGCGACAAGAAGGCGCAGATGGTGATGGTATCAGTCGAGCTGAGAAGTACCACGAACAACGTGAAAGACCATCACGCGTTACGTGCGACGCGTAGTAATAGTTCACATCTGGGTGATCCGAGAGACACCCCTTCCGCACGTGGCGAATGAAGGACTTGAAGACGCGCCAAGTAGTAGACGTGAAGAGCTGCTTGCCAGTCGTCGCATCCTCGCAGTTGGCGAACCATCCCATAACCTTCCGTATCTCAGCTTCAAGAAGTTTTACATCCTCAACGCAGGCCGCATAGCACCCGACGAACTTCCTAACGATGGTGATGACAATGACATCGGTCCATCCGAGGACAGCGAGCTGTGGGGCGCGAATCTGCCTCCTGCGCTACTGCGATGGCTTGCCGACGTCGCGGAGATTCGACGACGCGCGTGTCTACCAAAGAGGAACGCACCCTCTTTCGTGGGAACTACCGCCGCTTCTTGAAGACCTCGACGAGTGCGAACGCTCACGACTCGGTTGACTCTTTTGCCGAGTGGTGGGAGGCTCTACGTCGTTGGCCTCGAGGTCTCGAAACTTTTTTTTTCTGGAATCTTCAGAAAGACGGCTAGTCTACGGCGGCAGTATCACAAGAAGCACCTGCGTGTAATCAACATCGCCTCAACAATGGCGGGGTCAGCGACAGACGTGACGTCGACGATCCGTGACGAAAACGTACTCCTCGTCCGCGCACATCTCCGCGAGCCGCAGCGCGAGGGGAGCGACGCCTTTCGCGAACCGACTAGACCTTTGCCTCTAGTTCAGAAACCGGTCGCCCTTGATTCAGCGTCCAACGCGCCCGTTTTCAGTCTCGACGAAGCTCCGGAGCCTTCGACCTCGACTGCTGAGGGGCCCAAGCACCAGACACCTCAACGTCCGCAGACGTCGCGAGTCCTTGTTCCAGACAATCATGTCATCAGCGGTCTTCCAACACACACAAGGGCCCGAGATGCCGACGCTGCGGCCGCTTAATAAAGAGCGATGATATCGCCGCCGGCAAGCATGGCGCAGCCGGGTCGCGAAAGACACGAACGCATTCTGCCTCGTAGACCGCAGTGACTACCTGAAGGGATACCCCGTAGCGGGGTTGGCTGAGCCACTGTGATTTATTTATTTTCCTGCAGCCGCGCCTCGTCTGGTCCGATTCTTTTTACGCCTTTAATGCCGCCGAAGAGCGCGAGGCTAGCAGGGGCGCTCCCTCCCGGCCGAGTAGCCGGCACCCAGTCCGCGGCCGTCCGTAGTTCTATAGCTCTGCTGACCACCTGTGCGCTCGGCAAGCATTCGAGGCCTCTTCTAGAGTGCGTGCGCGGTGGTCAGGTCAGACACCCCCCTAGCACGAAACTTTCGTGCTGGGACTCCAGTGGGAGGTCGCAGACTCACCCCCGGACACAAAACTTTAGCGCTGGGGGGTGGCGCCCCCCCCCAACGGCCCAGCAAAAACGCTGTTCTCGCGCCCCACCCCCCCCTCTCGGATGCGGCTGTCGCCAAGCCCTATCTCGAGGAGCTCACCTTGATCGTGAAACGGGCTGGTGCGCGATCGGTGACGCAGATTGTGTCATCGGCCTGGTCGTAGCCGTCGTTCTAACCAACCCGCTTTTCAACACGTCGTTCGTCAGGATCGTGAATTCCGCACCATTCCACCCGTTCCCGTTCGAGTTCCTCAGCACGAGCTGGAAGCAAAAAGCCTGCTCCTCGAGCTCCCGTCCCCCTTCGTTTGTCAGCGCAGTGCCGAGCACCGCGGGGGACATCCCGCTGCGGGTAGTCGCGGCAACAACCAACACCATGCCGAGCGAGACATGCATCACGCCTCCAAAGCCACTTGGCGGGTAAAGAGAGATAATTTTAGTTCGAGAGTGCCGAACCCTCTTCACAAGATCGGCTCGAATCGGCTCGACCGGGCGGGGGGCGGGATTGGGGTCGACACCGGCGCGGAGTGAGCTTGGTCGTACTCGCTGAGCGGGGCTTGCGCTTGACGCCGTCGATGTCGAAGTATGGCGTCGGCGACGCGCGCGAGTCCCGCTTCTTCAGGTGCAACGACACTCCGCGAGCTGACACTGTACTTCTTGAACATGAGCCTGATCTCCTCCTTCCACGCCAACGACAGCCTACCGTTTTTCGTGGCGGCCGCCTCGCAGCGCGACAATCGCTTCGCGCACTTTTTCAGGGATGTCGTCGCCGTGCGACTTGCGCTTCAGCGACTTCTTCTTTGCCAGTGTCTTTCCCGGAAGATGACCGCCGACAGGTGCGCCTCGTTCGAAGGAACCTTAAATCATCGGGCGCTCGTTATAGCCTACGAAAGCGCGATTCAAAAATCACTTTCGCGAAGTAGGTCTGGGTTCAGGTAATTCTTTGTTCGGTTTCTTCTCAGATCGCCGACTTCCCTTCAGGGACTCACTACTAGAAAGCGAGCTGCACCGCCGTCTTCGCACGGACGGTGCGCCAAAACCGGCCCCCGGAAGATCTTTTTAGCCGGCTCGGAGGTTTTGAAGCTTCGTTGAACATTTATTTCTTCAACCAAACATGTTTAATTCTTCAACACCTTTGTTGCTCAAAAAATGAGTACTTATTTCTTTCTTCTATAGTAGACGAACGAACGTTCCGTGTTGCGGCCGCGCTCTCCGCGCGGTGTATAGAACGACGCTGTCGCGCCCGCTCGCGGTCCTTTTCATAGTGTTGCGGCTGCCCGGTAGCACGACGCTCTCGCGCTCGGTCGCGCTCCTTTTCCTAGTCGCTGTCGTTGTTGGTCCGCGTCGAGGTCGCGGTGCTTCTGCTGCTTCTCAGCTTCGCTCGGGCGGTGCCGCGCAAGCCGCGCGTGTCTCTCGCCGCTCTTTACGCACGAGACGTCGTGGCTGGTCCCATGAGGCGTCGCCATCATTTCTTCTTCGGAGCAAGCACCCAAGATATGCCAAGATCGGCAAGATATTTAAAGCTTCAACAACCGAACATGAGTATTTGATAATTTTTCTCTAGTAGACGGTCGGATGATTCGATTCGTGTGGCTGTTATTAATGGAACTCCGTTCCATCAACAGGATTACTTACTTACGGAGTGCCATGAGGGAGAGGACACCAGAGGGTTGGCACCCCGAACAAGATTCGGAGAATCATCCCATGTTTCACTTGCCTTTCAGAAGAAAATCCATCTTGGATTCTCGGAGAATCATCATGTTTCACTTGCCTTTCAGAAGAAGTTCCGTCTCGCTCGCTCGGCAGTTCATTTCAGTCAGAGAAATGGGCGCGGTCGGCTTACAGGGCACCCCTGTAGTCGGGACTTGTTAAGCTTCGCGGGGTTGTTAATCGATCTCCGTTTGGTGCGAGGGCCTGAAAGCGAAGTTTGTGCTACTCGTTCGAAAACTCTCCCGCTCAGGAGCACGGTCGATCTGAAAAGTGTTCGGAGTCAAGACGTCTCAAGTTGGCGCTTGTTGGTGGTGTGTGAATGACCAAAAAGAAGATGCTGCAGATCAGCGTAACGTTGTGGTGTGTGGCGTTGGGGTTCACTCCTCCGACGCATCGATGGAGTGCGGTCCGTGCGACGCCGGGTACTCCTCCAGCGCATCGATGGAGTGCGGTCCGCGCGACGCCGGGTACTCCTCCGACGCATCGATGGAGTGCGGTCCGCGCGACGACAGCCCCGACGGACGCGGAGAATATTTCCGACATAACCGATCTGATGGACACGGAGTTCTTCCCTGGCGAAAACGATGGATCGAAGGACCGGGTGCTTGTCGTGGTCGCGGGTGGTCTTCAGAGGACGAAAGAGCAGATGCATGACATCCGCGACACGCTGCGAAACGAGATCAAGCTGTCGGAGTATCACAAGGCGGACGTGCAGCTTTTCGCCTTTTCGCCTTATGAATGCTGGAACCTCCGCAACTTGAAAATCATTGGGAAGGCGTTCCAAATGGAAGAAGCGAATCACTTCGTCGCGGATATCCTGTACTACATCGAAAAACGCTGGGAGGAGGTCAAGTACGACCGGATCGTGTTCGTCGGGCACAGCATGGGCACCGTTTTTATCCGGAAGGCGTACGTCGCGGCGACCGGGCTCTTTAGGAAGTACAAGTTTGAGGAGTCGATTTACGATCATCTCGAGGCTCGTTTGGGGAGGGACCCGAACATGACGCATTGGCTGCCGAAAGTGGAACGAATCGTGATGCTGAGCGGCCTTCTCCGGGGTTGGAACCTCGATGAATTCGGCCTTAACTGGAGTTTTGTGACCTTAGCCCGGTTGGCAAAGCCGATTGCTTTTCTGATCGAACCGCGGCCGCTCATCTCGCAGCTCGAGTATACGGAAAAATTTCCCGCGCGGCTTCGACTCCAGTGGATCGAGCTTCCCGAATTGAAGAAGGATCTCCCCACCGTTATCCAGCTTCTGGGCACCAAGGACGAGTTCGTCGCCCCAGAATCTTGCATCGATCCATGTTGAAGCTAAGGATATGAAATACTTGATGGTCGACAATACCACGCACGCGACGATGATCGACATGAAAGGCGACGCCAAAACCAAGTTCACCCAGGCCATGACCCTCGCGAAAGGCGACAATGTGACGCTCCCCGTCTTACAAGATACGGACCGCTTTCGCATCCTTCACGATCCGGACCCAACCGTGACGGACGTCGTCTTTATTATCCACGGCATCCGCGATCCCTCGTTTTGGACCTTTCGCGTCGCCAACCAAATCAAATTAAATTGCTCGCGCAAGGAGACACTCAGAGAAAGGTAAAAACGCACACGCCCGACTACGGAATCTTCACCGCGTGGGAATTCCTCTGGCTGACCGAGCACGACAAGAAAATCGCGTGGTTCGTCGACCAGTATGCCGAGCTCAAGGTCCGCTTCCCGAGTGCCGACATCCACTTCGTCGGCCACTCCTTCGGGACCCTCCTCTTCACTCAGGCCATCGAGCGCTTCGAGAGCATGCGGTTCAAACGGGTCATCTTCGCCGGCAGCGTCGTCAACAGCGAGTTTAACTGGACAAATCACACCCAGCCCGCATCATCATCATCATAAGGAGGAGGGCCAAGCGTCGAACGCGTCCTGAACCTCGTCGCCTCCAACGACTGGCTCGTCGCTTTCTTTCCAGGATCCTACGAGAAAGGTTTCTTCAAGGGGCTCCCCGGCCTCAAGCGCTTCGGATGCGCGGGCCACAAGGGCTTCCGTCACCCCGGTGGCGCGGTCGAGAATAGGTACGTCGAAGGCCAGCACGGCGCTGCGATCCAGGAGAAGTACTGGCCGGCCATCGCAGAGTTCGTTCTCAATGGTAGCATCCGGCAAGACTTTGGCACCACGAAGACCAGCTCGGGAAACTAGCGAAATTCTACGAGGCTCAGAGTCCTCAAGTCCGCGAGTTATGCATCTTCATTTACTGCGCTACCATGTCCGCCCTTCTCTGGTTCGATCGGGCCCACCCAGAGCTTCTCATTCCGCTCGCCGCCGCTTTTTTGGTCACCAAAGAGAACCCCGTCGCGCTCGCGGTCGCGCTCGCCGCATTTTTTTACGGGACAGGCATCTTTCCCGACATCCAAACCTTTGAGACTGTCGACTTGGTATTTTCAATTACACTCGGTACCTTCGGATACCTTCTTTCGACGCAAAGAGCACTAGCGGCCACCATCTTCTCAGATACGCCGATCTACGTGATTGGCGGCTCCATTTTGCAAATTTTCGCGCGCTTCCTTCTTATCTTCCGTGAGCCCGTTGACACCGAGATCTTTTTGTGGTTCGTTGGCTCTGTAGTCTTCCAATGGTTCCTCGAGAGCGTCGCTTTGTTCTAGACGACGCATGCGGTCTTCTCTTCTTCTCTTCTCTGCTCTTCGATCCGATCCGACCCGATCCGATCCGACCCGACGCATGCGGGCTTCTCTTTCGCTGCTTTCTCACTCTCCTTCTCTCCTCTCCTCTCCTCTCCTCTCCTCTCCTCTCCTCTCCTCTCCTCTCCTCTCCTCTCCCTCTCTTCTTTATTTCGTTGTTTCTCGACTTCCTGTCTTGCGGCGCTGCTTCGGCTGCCTTTCCAGCTCACTTATTATTTTGCCCCCGACTGATCTGACCACATATCGGTGTCAATGACATTACGTGGTGCAAGTGTTGGCGGCTTGTACTTTTCGGCACTTTGAGGCTTTGTCCAATTTAAATCAGTTTTGTCCAATTTAAATCAGCAAGCTCTCGCACAAGATTGGGGAGCCGCCTGCCGGCCGGCTCACGGAAGTTTGGATCATTGTCGCTGTTGATCTCGGGTTTATTGTTGAGATCGCGGCCTTTGAATTCCTCTCTATGATCGTGAGCATCTCGATTGCGTCGCCCGCGTGTGCGAGCCGAGATCAGCGATTGACGTAGAGTTGAGGGTGTACTCGTTACAGATGCCCGCGCCCTGAAGGGGATATTTGATGAGAGCACGCTCCTAGCTGATGATTGCTCGGACTTCCTGCAGCACATGTCATACCGAGACGGGTGTCAACGGCGGTGTCTGCAAGTCCGCCGGCGATCCCCTCGCGGCGCAGAGGATTCTCGAGCGTCCGGCGCGCCTTGCCGAGCTGCTCAGGATCGCGACCTGTCCTCTCGTTGGCGATGATCTTCGTGGCATCTCCTATATTCATCTGGAGAACAACCTCTTGGTCTGGCCCCTCAAATTAAGTGACTGATTGCCACCTTTCTCCTTATGTAGCTTCTCCTCCAATATCTGAAATTGTTCTGGCGCGAGGAAGTTCCCGGTGCTTGCTCGAGAGTGTCAAGCACCGACTTTCGCGTGCTCGCATAGTCGTCGCCATACATTTCGGCGTGAAATTCACGACGTTTGAGCTCTTCCTCCGCGCCCGCGAGGCGATCGCGAACCTCCTTTTCGAGAACCAGAAAGAGTGGATTTTCCTGGCCGTCCGCCAGCGGCCTAATGGGTTGCGTGCCGCGCGCGAGCCACTCGGCGCGCCTTCGCGTTCCAAATTCGTGACGACGTTGCCGTCGGCGTGCCTCGCGAATTCTTTTTTGTGTCTTTGGCCTGTACATTTTGTCCGAGCTCCGCCCCACATTCGTCTTCATCATGGTCGACGAGGAGAATTTCTTGAAGCATCGAGCGCGAGACAGCGGTACGGAGGTGCTACGCAGCTGGTGGCAACCTTGCGTCGCTCGGGCGCCGCGCGAAGGCCGATTCGGCGCCCATAGTTCTCGGCGGTGACACCGTTCGTTTCGAACTCTCTGCGGCACGAGGCCCGTGGGTGAGGGCATAACGGTTGGTGGCGTCGCGGTCGGATCCCCATCGTTTGCTCCGTAAGAGGCGAGCCACGGCGTTGACAAGATGTGCAATACTATTAAAACCGCACTCGTGTCTAATCGCCATATTTCGCCACTCCCTTTGATTTTCAAGTTGATCAAAGTAGTTCAACGTGCTGAACTGACTAATAAGAAAGCCAGAGAGCCTGTTAGAATAACAGGCGCGTCCCGAACAAGCTTTATCGATCTGAATCACCGACTATGGAGCAGAGTCCGAGGCGCCAAACAGCACTGCTCGGCTAGGCATAACACTGACGCACTACCCGATCTTGCAGACTGCAAAGTCAACATGTGAATTATTTATTTGGATCTTTGTGCGTCACTAGATATAGTCCAGTGGCCGAGCGGTCGCCACCTCGAGCTCTGCCGCGTCAACAATAGGCTCGAACTCTGGAGCGACACAAAACGCGCCCGTCAAGCTCCGCGGCATGTCGCTCTATCGCTCCAACGCTGGCGGGGATGGCGAGGACTTTTGTGCCCTCCCCGTTGTCGAGACTCGCGCCAAGCAACTTCGGTGTCGTTCGATTTCGACGGTGAGATACTAGAGGATACGGCGGCGAACCGCGACGTCGTCCGCGCGGCCGTCGATCTTGGAGTCTACGTCGTCGTCGTCGTCGTCGACTGGCACACTAAACGAAGCGTGCCATAGAGCGGGGGAGTCTGGCGTGCCGAGAGTACGACCTCGAGCGCAAAAGAAACAGCTCAGGAACGAGAAGGATGCTGCACTGATGCACGGGATAATGCCCAAACCACCTCAAATCGAAAGAGGCTTCTCCAACAACACTCCCGCTCTTCTCTCTGCTCAATTAGGCCGGCCCTCATCCCAAGCAGGCCGCCTCCCAACAACACTCCCTCTTTCATCTCTCTCTTCAATTGGATCACCAGCGGGAGCCTTTTCATGTCGAGATTTCCCACCTCGAGACCACAAGAACGAGCAGGACCTCAGGGACGAGACGCCTCCGCACCATTTTCTCTCTTCTCAATTAGGCCGCTACTCGTTTTTGTAAAACTAGGCCCCCTCCCAACAACACTCCCGCTCAAGGCGGTGGGAATTGGAAGGACTTGGTGATAGGCTACCTTAGTACCTTTCATCTTTCTTTCTCATTTGAATCGCCGCTCCCCAGCGCCCACAGGGGGAGAAGCCCCCCGGAGGGTTCGCGGGCGCCGCCCCACCCCTGAGGTATTTGAAGATCGACTGCCTAAGGGGTGAGAGGATGTTTGTGTGCACGTAAGATTCGTGGGTTTTTGAGAGTCGACTGCCAAGAAGAGAAAATGGTGGTGCGAACGGGAGCACGGGTGTTCAGGATTCGTGGGTCGCTGCTGGTTTTTAAAGCCCAACTGCTAAGAGGAGGGGGCGCTTGAGGGCTTTGGTGCGTTGTAGCGGAGACATGAAGATTGTGCCTGGAAAGCGGAGGCGGGTATCCCGTTCAGGTGTTGGGGTTAAAAACATGAAAGCTGCTTGAAAGGCGGGGCCTAGTCGGGGTCATCGCCGAGAGAGACCGCGGGGCAGGCGTAGAGAGGACGGCCCCCGCCCGTAAGTCGTACGCGTGCTGCCGCCGGACGTACGCGCGACCAAAGTATCACGTCCTGCGCCTGGTTGGGGCTGCCCGCGGCGACGACATGGCTGAGGGCGGTGAGGGCAGCGCCAGGACCAAGGCGTTGGCGATCCCCCACTCACGGTAGATGCGGCGAGTATGGGCAGCCTTTACCTCTGTGAAGTTGGCGCAACCGCTTTCCACCCAAGTCCGCGCGGCGATGCGCTCTGCGCAGGTTTTGGCGAGGGCATGGCATGCCGCACTGGCCTCACCGAAGGAACCAAAGACGAGGCCAGCAACGGTGCCGTAGCTGCGTAGTTGCTGCTCGACAGGGCCCCAGAAGCCGGGCGGGGGCGCCCAGCTCTGTGATGATGGCGTCGACGTCGCGAGCGCTTGCGAAGTACTCGGCGCGTGGACTTGCGCTGCGTGCCGATCGACAGGCGATGGGTGTGAAGGATGGAGGGCTTGGGCGGTATAGTGCGAACCCCATGCGAGGTATTTGAGGCGGTCATAGAGTTGCTCTCTGTATCGAGTCTGGTGAGGATGTCCGGGACGGGCGAGATTGCCTTGATACTACCGGCCGTAGAGGCGCGTGCGAACGGCAGGGCCGACGACGTCAGCAAATATACCGAAAACCTCGGACAGGGCGGGGATGCCGGCCTCTTTGACGATGGAGAGGACGCCTTCGAGTAAGCCGTCGTGCTAGGTCGTCCGCACTCCTCCGCGGTTGAGGTGTTTGAGAAGCGCGTCGACAACGACGTCAGTGCCCAGTATGCGAGTACCCACGAGGCCTGAACAAGCTGGAGAGGGGTAGCCAAAGTATTGGGCACACATCTCGGCCCAGCAGTGGTTGGGGATTGGAAGGGAGGAGCTGGGCCACGAGCTGATGAACGCGGTCGAGAAGCGATCCCGCGAGGACGCCGCTACCCGACGAGCATCGGTGATGGGAAAGGTCGCCACCAGTCGCGCCCGAGCTGCTTCGCGCTGGGAGGTAAGAGCACGCTAGAGCTGGGGTATGAGCAGGGTCAACGAGGACGCCCGCGAAGACGAATTTGCCAACAAGAGGACCGTCGACGAAATGAAAGTTGGTGGGGTCGACGGAACCAGCGCCAATGGCGTAAGCCAGCGTGGTACGGAGATCAGCGCGAAGCCTGTCCCACGCGGTGGTCTCGAGTGCTCGCGCGCCAGGCTGCAGCCAGATGCGAGGAGGTGGTACCAACGGTGCAACTCCTCGTTACCTGCGCGAAAAGAGGTGGCACCCAGGACCGAGGCGAGGCGGAGTTGCCAAGGACCTCGACGGCACCCCTCGGATCGCGAAGGTCGACGAGATGCGGGAGGGCTTGGGACGCCGTGCCGACGGCGCAGGAGCGAATGGCTCCAAGGTTTTTTTTTTTTCGAAGGTCGAACCCAAGAGTGTAATAATAAGGTTATTATTATTAGTTCCTCCCTCTAAACGTTTCACACGAGGTGTAAAGCCGGAGGCTTCCGTCGACGACGAGCATGCCGCGCGAGTCCCCGGCGTTCGCCCCGACGCTTCCGACGTAGACTTTCGGGCCCGGCGTCCCCTTTCGTCTCCGAGGGTGGAGCGCATCATCTCCAAGCCACCAAGAGCAGCATCCAGCATCTTTTTACGCACGAAGACAAAGTATTTTTAAAGAAAGGAGCAATGTCCGTCGATCGGGGGGTAGATGTTCGGGTCAGCCTCGCCAATAGGGTGGTCCTTGACAGTGACGCGCGCGAAGGTGTCGGGATCGAGGCGCCAGCCGTCGAGGACAACGTCGTCCGGAACGTACCGGGCGGAGTATCGCGCGACGGGCGGCGACCCTACCGAAGTAATCGGGTCGGCGCGGTGGAAGATGTATCGCTTGTGGAGAATCGCGTCTCCGGGTTGCATCTTTGGAACCAGCTTGATCGCCTCGAGCCTGGCCACGTGGTCGGGGGCGATGGCCTTCATGTGACAGGTCCTGGTAGTCCCGTTCTCGAATCTTCCTCTAATCACTTCGCGCGTATCCTCGAACGTATCCGATCCCGGAGCCACGGCGAGACCGCCGCCGTCGGTGATGTTGTCGAGCGCGACCCAGGCGTTCACGCCGGTTGCGTAACTACGATCGCACGGCCAAAAAAAATCGTCGTCGACGTGCCAGCCGCAGCCCTCGTTACCATCTGCCAGCGCGAAGTACGCGTCGACCAACAATCTCGAGTTCCCGAGTTGGCGGGCCGCGGCAGTGAGGCCCGACCGGAGCGCGATGGCCTCGAACTCGCGCTTCCACGCGTAAAACGAAAGCGTCTTGTAAAGCTCGGAGAGCGACCCTTCGACCTTGGCGGCGCGCGCCGCTTCGAGGGCTTCCCCCGATACGAGTCCGGGCACCACCACGACACCCGTCCTCTCGAACTCGCTGACCTGCGCAGGGCTCAGTGGCCCCGCCGCATTGCATTGATCAGCCGCAACCACCACCACCAACGTGCACATTACAGAGAGGGTGACGATCATGATGACCCTTCTAATTTATGTTCCGTTGATGCACAACGGATACTACTTATATATAAGGAAGGATCCAGCTGTTCTGGTGTTATTATTAGTTATAGTTGAGGGTTAGTTTAAAACTCACCAAGGAGGGTGGGTGGCAAAAAGGAACCGCGCCGTCTCTGAGAGCGCGCGCGGCTCGACGTGAGGCGGAAGCCTGCGGCCAGCTGAAACACGCACACGTAGCCGGGAGGGGGTCTGCACGTGCGAGCGGCACCACAGCGGCTCGGGGACGAGGTAGAAGCTACGAGTAGCGGAGGCGCGCGCAACCACGGACGCGCAGTAGCGAGCGAGGCCCTTCCTCTAAGGGGGGGGCGAAATAGGAGAAAGTCGGGGTAGCGGTCGAGGCCCGACGCCCCGAGAGGTGGGTCGGTCGTCATTAAATAGAGATTAAGCCCAGTTACGCGGCGCTCTTTGGTCGACACCCGCGATTCTGTCGGCGAGGGTCGCGATGCCGGGGGCGGAGAGGACGTTGCCTATGACGGGCATCTGGCGCATAGCCTGTAGCGCTATGGGGAAGAAGTTGCCAAACAAGTTGACGAAGCCGAAACCCTCCAAGCCCATACCCACCAAGGGCTTCCGCAGCACGACTACCAGCGCGACGCCGCCGAGGAAACAGGCGACGCCGAGCTTGTTGGTCTCGAACTTGCGGCGGAAGAAGCGCGAGCTGCGGCTGAGGCCCATCGTAAACAATAGACCCGCAAGAAACATGATGTTGCCGATGGAGAGGAGGAACCGGTCGAAGAACAGGAGGACCCCGAGGCACAAGAACAGCACGCCCATGAACAGCAGCGTCGTGCCGATCTTCTGGTTGTCCGACATCATGACCGCAGCGCCGCCGCCGACGGAGTATTTTGCCGTTGAAAACGATCCGTTTGGCACTTGAGGAGGCGGCGAATACGACCAACCTCGCTCGCGACGTTGTCGTCGTCGATGAACAGCGGGATCTCGTTTTTTTTGTCGCGATGATGATTGAGGCAATCAAAGCGGCCAAGCTGCTCCTCAACGGAAAGTGCTCATGCAACGACCTGCTGGCGATCGAATCGACGTCATCCCCGATGCGGATTTGGTTCATCTTGAGTCTTGCCGCTCGCAAGTCATCCTCGTCCACCGCTTCTCGCCCTCGAAAAGACTTGCTTTACGCCATGCCCTCGAGGGGTAGCTCGAGTCCCACAACAGAGCGGCATATGCAATGAGCAGGCACCTCGCGAAGAATTACGCGGACGTCACGGCTCTTGCTTCCAGTTGTGTGATCGACAAGGAGGAGACCTGCGACCGAGCCCTCGCAATCTCTCGACGTTTGAACTTCGGGGAAGACCAACAAGTAAACTATCAAATATAGCGCCAGAGCGACGAATGGCGCGTTGGTCGCGAACACCAACAACGTCGCGAGACAAGTTGAGCCGGACGGGTGCTGATCTGTCTGAAATCAAACCCATGACAAGAAGTTGCTCTGCGGCAACACTCGCATGGTTGAGGACGCGATCGGGCGTTTGGTGTTAACTTTTGGCGCGACCGACCGCGCGAATTAATGCCACTTCATCCCTCCGTGCTCGAAGTACTCACCGCTGTTGCGGTCCTCGTCGCAGAAGTCAGCTTGTCCGAAGCCGCCATCGGTTTTCCTTTTGGATCGACGGCGGCAGAAGAACCTTGTCTGCTGCGGGCACTCGCGTTGCCATCGCGCGCGTACGGCCGTGTTGGTTCGTCGCGAACGAACGCACAGCCTCGTTGCCATCCCTAGGCAACTCAACGACTGTTGGTTGCCTCGTAACGCCAAAGCAGAAGAAAACTGCATTCACGGTTGATGGGAGGGACGGTCCGTTCGGCTCCTCCTCCGACGGCTTCGAACAACAACGCCGTTCGATTTCCCGCGAAGAAATTCTTCGCGATCTTTAACCCAACGAGGCCTCGCACTCTTTGGTCGCGCCAAAACCAACCGAGAGAGCTTCCCGGCGCCCGAGTAAGGAAGCTTACGGACGCTTTGCCCGCTTCCGCGCGTTACCTGCATTCGCTGGTCTATCCGTATCCGCCGTCTTCTACGGAGCTGTGTCTGCAGCCCCTCCGCTGCCTCACCGCTTTAGCGGGAAGTCCGTGACTGTGTCTGCGCCTGTCCCCATCGAAGGCACATCTGCGTCTATGCCGCTCTTGCCACAAAAAGCCCATATGTACGTGCCCGAGCCCTCGTCCGCCCGCCTCGTCGAGGGTCTGTTTGAATTGTTCTCAATCTTGAAGCCCGTCGGGAGCCGGAAGGGGGGGGGGGGCGAAGAGGCAGCGCGGGGCTCACGGTATCAGGCTGCGACAGGTAACAAGCGGTGACGAACAAGAAAGGAGGGGCAAAGCACCGAGGCAGAGAGGAGCGCGGCCGGCGCGCGCGCCGCCGCATGAAGCGGAGACGGGTAAGAGGCGGCGAAAAGAAAAGGAGAAGCCTCATCAAGGGCAGAGCGAAAGGACATCCAAGGGAGGTGCGAGGACGATCAGATGTCTTCGGACTCGTCGACCTCGGCGTCGTGCTTGTGCTCGCTATAGCGGTTTTGCGTCCCTTTATGCACAGCGCTCGAGGCCGATCGTACTCGATGTCGAGTTTTCCTGGATGGGGTAGTTCTGTTTGATGATTATGAGGGTCTTGGGGACTTTAGGCCTGAGGCGAGAGCGAGGTTCAGCTTCGTGAAGACGTCGCACTCTATCGCACGTGCTTCTCGCGGCAGGACGCTTATAATAATACCCGGCGAGCCCCCCCCATCACCCCCCCCAAAGCGGCGACGACCCAGATTTAGCTTTTCCCGTCTGCCGGACTTCCGCCGTTTCCAAGCTTTCAGTCCCCCGTTTATCGCCGTCGCCTTTTACGAACCCTCTCTCAAATCGAAATCATGAGAGGAGAGGGGGGGGTGGGGGTATCATTCCTCGAGCATGCGGCACCAGGCGTCGCGGTGCGCACCCCACCTCGATCGCTTGACGAGGTCGCCGCAGCGCACACAGACGACCGAGCTGCCGTCCTCAAAGGCGTCTTGAAGGATGTGGGGGTCGACGATGGCGTCGCGACTGAGCACGTCCTCGAGCGCGGCGCGCGCGGCGGCAAGCTCGGCGGCCTCGTCATCGTTGAGATTTGGCCTGATCGCTCGCTCGCGGCGGCGCGCCTTGGCAGCCGTCGCCTTGGCCCGGTCGAGGGCCCCGCGCAGCGCCGCCTCGTTGCCACCCGAGTTTATCTTAGCAGCTCGCAACGCGCACCCAATCGCGCCGTCGCTGTCCCCCGCGGCCAACTTGGCACGCGCGACACGTAGAAGCTCGGAGATCTCAGACGTCTCGCGAGAGGTCATCCTGCGCTTCTTCGGCGGCGACGCCCGCTTGGAGAACAACAACCGCAGCAAGACGCCCAGAAGCACGAGTGCACCGACCCACCACGTCATATGACGTCATACATTTTCCGTTGAATTGACGAACGGGTCAAATAATAAATTTCGTCGCACTTTGGGGGGTGTGACGGGCTTGCGGCCTGCGACGCGATGGCTCGAGGCTCGAATAGGTCTCGTCGAGCAAGCCAGTTTGTACGAACGAACGAACGAACATGGGGCCGACCTCTCGTCGTCGCGGGGTCGCCACTTTCGTCGTAATTCGATGGCGCTACTTCGTGAGATTCTTTCGCTCGAACCGACACCCCACGAGACCGACGAAGACGCCTGCGGGCTTGCAAGGGGTCCTCTCTCCGCATTTCTCGCGCCGGCCCGAATTAGGTCGACGCGCTCGCGCCCAAAACGGCGGACACGGCTATTTCGTCGTACGAAAGGTAGTCCGCGAGCACTAAATTTTCGCGGTCGGTACCCACGGTTTCCCAGCCGCCACACCCGACGCTTCCGTCGCGCAACTGCCACTCGTCGTCGCGAGCGCGTTTCCGGAACAAACGCGTCTCGAACGCTGCGTCGTCCAAGTTGCGGTACAGTCGTTGCTCGACCCGGGACGCGCGCTGCAGCCGGGGCAACCGGATACGTGTCTCGAGCGTACGCATTTGCCTCGGCGTCGTTCGTGCTGGTCAGCAACGAGTTCGACTGCAACGGTGCCTCGTAGGGCAGCGCGCCCAACGACCGTCGCGTCGCGAACGCCGTCCGCCGCCTGTTGTCCAAACAAACAGCAAGAGGTGGGTGCGACCACACCTTCTTCTCTTCGCGTCACCAAATTTCTAGCTAGCACTACGAGAAGAATAATCTGTGCGACCTGTTCGACAACATGGACTTGTCGCCGCGCGCGAAGATGTTCGCGGCGCGGTGCCCCCGGTGCTTCGTCGAGGACAACAACCGGGTAAACAGGGATGTCATCAAGAACATCTACACGGGCGACGGGTACCAGCACCTGAACTGGGCCCTCTACCTCGAGAAGAGCAATCGACACGTGGCGATGTACACGATGATGCTCCTGTCGGCGGCCATCCACGACGAGTAAGAGACGTTGCCGGACGTCGTTTAGAGGGGGGTCGAGAACTCGAGCGCCGACGCCTACAAGCCCTTCGTCAACAAGGTCGTCTACTTCTACGGATTCGTGTCGGCGTCCAAGTCTCACACTCAGCACGTGGCCGAGCGCTTCATTGGAGACGAAGGAATTCTTGTGACGATAGTGCGACGCCGAGAGGTCGCCGCGACGGCGTCGCGGGCGTCGCTCGCGTCTCGAAATACCCCGAGGAGGAAGAGGTCCTCATCGCCTGCAAGTCGGGCTTCGAGGTCCTCCAAGTCGAGGGGATCCTCCGTCCTCTTGGAGCTCGTCGATCAGACCCAGTGCGTTGCCTCCCTATCGAAAGCCAGGCGCTGCGTCAAACACCCCCTCGAAGTATCGCCGCCGCCGCGAGTCGTCTCGATCCAGTGCTGGAACAACCACACTGCCACAGCCAGGACCATCAGCAAAAGGAGCGGGGTGAGATGCGACGCGTGTTGCCGCGATGCCTTTTCAAAGTCGATGCGGTGCGAGCCGTGTGATTACGACCTCTGCAGTTTGGGCTCGCGCCCGCCCGAACGGCCGCAAACTCCAGCGCAACTTCCGCGAGTCCGCTCGATGCGATATATCTGCCACGTCGCACCCATACCGACAAAACCCAGGAGGTCGTGCTTCGATGATTTGCCTCGCATGCAACTTTGACCTCTGTGCGAACTGCCTCGTCCGCGCGTGCCCGGGGAGACTCGCGTTTAGCACCTCGCCCTCCGGACAAACCTCGTGCGATGTGCGTGGCACCGGTGGTATCCCCACCTCCATGCGGTGCGCACCGTGCAACTTCGACGTCTGTCCTAGCTGCATCAAGACCGGCCATTATTCGTGAGGATCGACCTCCAAAGTGGACCCAATTGGATTCGTTTTCAACCACAATTTCGCGATCTCGCGCGCTTGTGATACTACTACAAGGAAATCTCAGACCACGGGGATCCTCCGGTCGCAGGACGCCGTAGGTTTGTGGGACTGCAAGGAGCTGGCGTTCTGGTCCCAGGAGGTCCGTGGCCCTCACCATCGACCTCATGGATCTCGGAGATGTCGTGTGCGCGACACTTACGGTCGTGCAGCTCGACTTCTTCGCTTACTATAGCTCTGCCCCTCTCTCGTGAATGATGTTTGGCCACCAAGTCGACGACGTGAATAATATGATGTAGTGGACGGGATCCGCGAATTTTACCGCTGTGATCGATCTCCTTCTTCAGCGCGCGATACCGCCTCGGTAGACCAAGAGAAGGGGAGCTGCCGCCGAAGCGTACAGACCAACGTGGCGAAGCATGCTACTCGCGGAATAACTTTAAATCTGTCATGTTGCAACGACGGCTTTGGATCGCGTCTGTGTTGAGATAGCTGCAGATTGAAGCGCTTACGGCTCAAACACGAAAGGCTGCCGCTCGTCGGCAAAGGCAACAACTTGCTCGATTCAGGAAGGTCCGCATCGATGAAGTGCGCAACCATTCGCTCGGAGATAAGTGGTGCCGCCGAAATCGCCGCGCTTAGCCAGTTGATCGACGGGTTTTTAAATTTGAGGCGCCGACATACGTCGAAAGGCACCGCCATCCCCCTCCGCGAGGAAATCGGCCCAGAGAACATCACGGAGATGGAGTTCGTGCGAGCAACGGTAGGTTCGAGCAGCACGAACCCGAATCGGACGCCGCTTCGGACGGAAAGCACGGCAGAGCGAGACGCATACTCGTTCCGCACGAAGGGGGCGACGTATTCGGCTCGGAGCTGACGACAGTGCCGGACGATGGCGGCTCGAGTCAACGCGTCGCGCTCTGAGAATGGAACTCAAAGTTCAAAGCGACGAGGACTTGATCAAGAAATGAGGATGTCGCCAACAGCCAAGCAAAAGGAGATCAAAATTACCTAGCTACATGTGGCCGCGGAGCCCCTCGATCAAGCTCAATCACGGTGCCGCGTCGTCGTGGAGAGTGGTGCTGCCTAGCAACGAGCAGCTTCGGGAGCCCGGTGACCGAGATCGACTTGATGCAGTTCCGAGAATCGTAGTCCTCGCGCGCCTTGGCCTGGCATGCTGCCAATAGTACCTCGCTTTTGGCGAACTCGTCCAGCAAGCTGCTTCTCAAGTGTCGCATAGTAGCACGCGCATCAGCGGCGGCGCCGCGTACATCTCTTGAATGTTGACGAGATCGATATTGACGACCTCCCAATAGATCGAGACGCCCGAAGGCTAGAGAATTAAAAAATCATAGCAGGACGTCGCGCTTCGTCGCACATACGTCAACCTGCGTATGACCTACGGGCGGAGCCCCTTCTCTCGTCGCCTACCACGAGGCTCTGCGATGATCCCCGACTTGGCCCCGCCTTTCAGGCACATTCCTTACGTCTTCGCCACCAGCCCTTGCGCGGGATACCCACTCGCGCCTTCCAGGCATCCCTCACGTCTCCGCACAACCCAAAGCCCCTCAACGCCCGTGCCCCCCTCTTAGCAGTCAACTTAAAAAAACCTTCGCTACGTCCGGCGGCAGTACGCGTACGACCTACGGGCGGGGCCCGTCCTCCTCTCTTCGCCTGCCCCGCGGCTCGGCGATGACCCCGAATAGGATGCGCATACCCATCTACGCCCGCCCTTCAGGCACATCCTTCATGTCCTCGCACAACGCACCAAAAACCTTCTTCAAGCACCCACCCCCTCTTAGCAGTCGACCTTCAAAAACCCGCGATGGACGGAAGTTCCATCAACAGCCTATTTTATTTACACGCCAATGTTGCCATACCACCCCCCGGCGATCCCAACGGACTGTTAATCAGAATTGTTCGGACGTTCGGGCAAGGAAGGCTCGTCGTGGCCGCCGACAACGTGCTGTCGCGCTTGTCAGCATCAACGCATGTGATTGTTGCGTCGCGCTTCGAGACGACTCGTTTGGGGGCCGCGACGGCTCCATTACTATCAAGGTCTATGCCGCGCGTTCGCGGAGAACTTCGGGAGGTTCTCGCGCTCAATGGCTTGGACTTGGGGCAGGCAGCTTGACCTGCGCATATGTGCTTCCAGCGTGACGTCCGCGGCTTGGACTCACCGCCTTGTTGCCGTATTTGGAGAAAGGTATGGCGAGGTGAAGCAGAAATGCGCGGCTTTGAAGGAAGGGAGGAAGGAAGGAAGGAAGGAAGGAAGGGAGGAAGGGAGGAACTGTCGTGGTGGTGATCACCGCCGCGGTCCGCGTCGTCGAGAGCGCCAGGGGTTTAGGAGTAAACTCAAAGGTTAGCGAACGTGCGCTGATCAAAGCAGCTTATTAGATTGGCGCGGGTGAGAGCGTCGAGCTGAAAAAGGAGAGTCGGTTGGTGTAAGAGGGGCGGCAAGGCGCGAGCCTAACCGTCCGGGCGCCGCCAGGGACCCGGCGGCCAGATAATGTTGAAGAGTAAACTTAAAGGTTAAAAAAAGGCGGAGCCGGCGTGGAAGGGAGGCAGCTCAGAGTGGTCGATCAGAGATTCGAGAGCAAACAAAGGAAAGGCGGGGCGAGTGAGCTTGAGGTAGTTGCGGCGCGATGGCGCCCAAGACGACGAAATGGAATGTCTTTGGAGGCGCCCGCGAAGGAGCAGGCGTGTCCAGCCCAGCCCAGCCCAGCATCCAGAGTTATCCCCCCCATGGTACATGTCGCGTGTGTGGTGGTGCGGGCAGCCCACACACACACACACTGCGATGGATGTTATGATGATGTGGCAGTAGTAGTAATAATAAGAATCGTATTTATTTGTCCCCATGTTGGGATTTGAATCGTATCCCCACATTGGGGCTATGTCAGGACCAAAGATTGCCTCAAAGTGAGGTTGAGGTCGGAGTCAGCCTGTGCGTCACTCTTGTGGCTGTCAGAACGAGACTGCGTCAGTTGTAATACGCACGACTGGCAGAAAAAAACAAACAGTGGACAAGAGCAAAGAGGAGTGATAATCAGTCAGGCAACGATGAGCGAAGAGAAGCACGACGAGTCAAAGGATGGGATCGACCGGCTCGACGTGGAGATGCAGGCGGGACCGCGCGAGTACACGGAGGAGGAGCTCGCGGGGCCGAAGAAGCCGGGCGTCCTCGAGTCGCTCCTCGAAGTCGTTGGCGAGAAGAAGACTGAAGACCCAGAGTTGGTGAAGGAGCGGCACCGGCATCGGTTCGACGGCAAGGCGGGGGTGGTGCTTGCGGCGCACAAGACCGAGACGCTCGAGACGTTTACGCAGCTCGAGGTGGGGGCGGACCTCGAAATCCACGAGGCTCCGATTCAGCTGCTGGCGGCCGATCTCGAGACCGATCCGAGCGCCGGGATGAAGAGCGCTGCGGCGGCGAAGCGTCTCCAGGAGGACGGGCCGAACGAGCTCGAGAAGCCGCCGCGGATTACGTTGTGCATGCTGTTTTTGGTCCAGCTGACGCAGTTCATTATCGTGCTGCTGTTGGCGGCGGCGATCGCGTCGGCGATTATCAACGTGATCGCTGGGAACGGGGGCAACCCGCTCGCGTACGTGGACTCGATCGCGATCTTCATCATCGTTTTCTTGAACGCGATCATCGGGGCCGTCACCGAAAACGCGGCGAACGGCGCGCTCGACGCGCTGTCGGCGCTGTCGTCGCCGATATCGACGGTCGTCCGCGACGGCGAGGAGACGGAGGTGCCGTCGGCGAACATCGTGCGCGGGGACATCGTGGTGCTGACGACGGGGGACGTCGTGCCGGCGGACTCGCGTCTGTTGGAGGCGGCGGACCTCAAGGTGAACGAGATGCTTTTGACGGGCGAGTCGGAGGACGTCTCGAAGACGGCCAAGGTGAAGAAGAAGGTCGCGGGCGCCGCCGAAAAGCTGACTCCCGAGACGATGGTGTTCTCGTCGTGCACCGTGAAGAACGGGAACGCCAAGGCCCTCGTGGTCCGCACGGGCATGCAGACCCGCGTCGGCCAGATCGCCGCGCTCTTGACCGAAGACAAGTCGGAGAAGAAGGGGTGTCTGCCCGACACGTCGGGCAACCAGACGCCGCTCCAGGTCGAGCTCGGGAAGCTTGCTGTCCAGATCGGGTTCCTGGCCGTCGCGTGCTGCACGATCGTGTTTGTGGTGGGGGTTGGCGTCAACGCCCAGGATGCGGACCGTCCCGAGATTCCGTCGTGGTTGTTTATGATTCTGATCGCGGTCACGCTGACCGTCGCGGCTATTCCCGAGGGGCTGCCGCTGTGCGTGACGATTTCGCTGTCGACGGGGTGCTCTGACATGGTCAAGGAGAACGTGTTGATGCGCAAGATCGCCGCTGTCGAGACGCTCGGGTCGGCCTCGGTGATTTGCACCGACAAGACGGGCACGTTGACCGAGGGAAAGATGACGATGGTCAAGATGTGGTCGTCGAGCAACGACTTCGTGTTGTCTGGGAAGGGGTTCGACCCGACCTCGGGGGCCATCGCGCGCGGCGGTGCCGTTGCCGCCGACGAAGTCAACTTTGACCCCGCGGACGTGCGGAACGACGACCCGCGCGTGCGGTCGACCCTCATCTCGGCTCTGCTGTGCTCGAACGCGTCGCTGAGCCGCAACGAAGAAGGGTTTTGGACGCCGCGCGGCAACTCGTCCGAGGCGCCGATTGTCGTCGCCGGGGCGAAGATTGGCGTCTGGTCCGCCGACCTCGAGAAAATCTACGAGCGCGTCGCCGAGATCCCGTTCTCGAGCTCGCGGAAGATGATGGTGTGCGTCGTCGAGCCTTCGACCAAGAACGCCGACAAGGCGAAGCTCGACGGGCTCGTCCCCGCGCTCCGGTTCGACGCGCCGCGCGTCGCGCACGTCAAGGGCGCCCCCAACTACATCCTCGACAAGGCGTCGTTCGTCCTCAACGACGTCGGCGGCGGCAGCCCCGACGTCGTGCCGATGACGCCGCAGATGAAGGCCGACGTCCTCGCCAAGGTAGACGAGCTCTCGTCTCAGGCACTCCGGGTGCTGGCGGTGGCCATGCGGCCCGTCGACGATACCTCCAAGCTGCCCGAGGACGTCGATGCGAAATTTGCTCTTCTGGTCCACGATTTGACCCTCGTCGGTTTGGTCGCGTCGATCGACCCCGAGCGCGACGGAGTCAAGCAGGCCGTCCTGGACGCCGATTCGGCCCACGTCCGCACGGTGATGATCACGGGCGACTACCTCAAGACGGCGCAGGCGATCGCAAAAAACATCTCGATCCTGCCGCCGGACGGATCCCTCGACGTGACGGGGGCCGTCGACTGCAATTCGCTCCGGCCCTCGGGAGATTATCTTCCGTTGACGGAGATGGACGAGCTGACCTCGCGGGTCAACGTCTTCGCGCGCGCCAAGCCCGAGGACAAGCTCGAGATCGTCAAGTCCCTCCAGCGCCAAGGTTTGGTCTCGGCGATGACGGGGGACGGCGTCAACGACGCGCCCGCCCTCAAGGAGGCCGACATCGGCGTCTCGATGGGTCTCGAAGGCACGGAGGTCGCTAAAGGTGCCTCGGACATGATCCTGACCGACGACAACTTCTGCTCGATCGTCAAGGCCGTCGAAAAGGGCCGCGTCATCTACGCCGGCATCGAGAAATTCGTGTCCTTCATCATGTCGGTCCACTTCGCCGAGGTCCTCCAGATTTTCCTGTGCGTCGTTTCGGGCTTGCCCATCATGCGCCAGCCGCTCCAGATTTTGTTTTTGGTCCTCGTGACCGATCTCCCGCCCGCGATCGCGCTCGGCGTCGAACCCGGGGAGAAGGGCATCATGACGCAAAAGCCCCGCCCCAAGACCCAGCCCGTCGTGCTTCCGTGGATGTGGCGCTGCATAGTCGCGAACGGCATGATCTTGACGGTGTGCATCATGGCGACCTACCTGTTGGCACTCCACGCCTACGCGGGATCCTTTTACCAGGACGACATCATCCGCGATACGCGCAAGTCCTGCCTCATCTGGTCGCGCGGACCCCGGCCCATCACGCCCCGCGACCGGTTTTACGACGACGACGACGATAAGATCGACGAGTGCAAGAAGTACTCGATCCGCCGCGCGCGCACGGTCGCCTTCGTCGCCCTCGTCTGGGCAGAAAACCTCCGCGCCTTTACGGCGCGTTCCTTCACCAAACCGGTTTGGGTCAACACCTTCAATAACCGCGCGATGAACAAGGCCGTCCTCCTCGCCCAGCTCTGCCTCTACCTCGGCCTCTTTGTCCCGGGCCTCTCGACGGCCGTCCTCGGCCTCTTCTGGGACGAGATCCGCTGGTTTGGCTGGGTCATTGCCGTCTGCGGTGCCTTTTCCTGCGGCGTCGGCTGCGAACTCTACAAGTTTCTTTCTGGTTTTGTGCACATCGACGACGGCGTTGCAGCAAAATACGAGAAGCTGGACAAGGATAAGGCGGCCGGCGTCGAGGAGGGACCCTGAAGATCTTTATATTTATCGAGTTGGTTGGTTGGTACACACTTCCCTTTGGTCGTGGTCGTCGTCGTCGTCTTGTTCGCGCTGCCGCCCGATAGAAAAGGGAAAATATAAAAACAACCCCACGATTTTTCTATCTCCTTCTTGATCACACTCCGTCGGCACCATCACCCTCTTCCTCTTCTGAGAAGAAAACGGGAGAGACCTCTGCTTCTCGGAGAGGAGAGGTTATCGATCGACCAAAGCAAAACCGCGCGCCATCTTCGTCGTCGTCGTCGTCGGTTTTGTATTAAACCGACGCCACCGCGCGCCCGACGGTCTCCTCATCACTGATTGATTGATTCGCTGCTCCCCGCCCTATTTTGTTTGTCTAAAGCACATATTCTCCCTACTACACGGCGAGCGGGCGGGCGGGCGTGCGTGCGTGTTGTTGTTGTTGAAAGGGGCACGTCGTCCACTCCTCCGAGTTGTCGCGGTATCTGTTGGGCCCACGCCTCCCTGGCGATCGTATCATGCTGCTGGGCGCACCACGCGAGGCGAAACGCGGCACGAGGCGCCGTCGGTTCCCACGACGTGCCCCTCGTGGATCGCGAGGGTATGATGCCGCAATGTTATCCGTTGTTGCTGGAGAGCCGTTGAGTTGCAGTGTGTGACGTCGAGCGACGATGTTGTTGCTTTTTCTCCTGCCGGCGTTGGCCCTGTCGTTCAGCGTGCAGCCTCCTCGAACAACATGCCGCGAGGAGGTGAGGATGGGCGTGACCCAGAAGAAGCTTCGCCAGAGATATCCCAATGCGGGCAAGCTGAGCTTCGTGCTCACCAAGGATGCGCCACCCTGGGGTAAGGAGGGTGACGTCCTCCGCGTCGCGCGCGGGTTTGCGCTCAACTATCTCGTCCCGAGAAACCTCGCCGTGCCCGCGAGCCCCGAGGTGGTCGCGGAGGCCGAGGCGAAGCGCGCGGCGGAGGAGGCAGCGCGGGTGGCCGAATTCGAGGCTAAGGCAAAGCTCGCCGGCCAGCTAAGAGCGGTCGGCAAGTTCTCGCTCACGCGCACGGTTGGGGAGGACGGCAAGTTATTTGGCTCCGTGACATCCGCCGACGTCATCGGCGTCATGTCCGCCAAGGTTGGGGCCGATTTGGACGGCATGCCCCTCACCTTTCTCAAGAAGACTATGGACCACCTCGGCGACTACCCCATCGCCATCAAGGTTCACCCCGACATCACGGTCGACCTCATCCTATCCCTTGTTGCGAAGTAAGGTCTGAAGAAAGCCGGAGGTCGTGGGGATTAGGTATAACCTGCGACGACATCTTGTAGCTCGCACCATTTCATTATTAACCGACACCAAGAATCGCGAGGGCTCGTGGAGGAGGTTTATGGGGAATCGCGGCGCAGAGCTCGAACGGCAACCTCGCATCCTCGTCTCGATATATTAGGCGCGGAAGCTCCACTAGCTGGGGGGGGGAGTCTAACTTGATGATGATGACGGGCTTTTGGAAGATGGTGCTCTCTTTGTTTGTTTGTAAGGAATAATAGTTCACGCGATGTCTTACCCGTCACGCGACTCGAGCGTCGGGGGCGGCCACGATCGACGGCCGAAGATTCGCAAAATAAGCAGGTCATCGAATTGATCGCCGGAGGCACTGGTGCTGCGATGTCGTCGTCGACGATCCAATCCAAGAAGACCACCACACGAAGGACGATGGTCGAAATGAGAAGTACGAGGATCTCCGGCCGTAGCTTGTGTCCTAGAGGCATCACCACAACACATCATCGAACAACCGTCGTCGTCTCCGCGGTGCTCCCTCCCTCCCTCCCTCCCTCCCTCCCTCCTAGGTGTAGTTATTACTTTTTGTTTGCCCAGTCGAGGGCATCCTCGAAGCGGTCGTCCCCCCAAAACATTTCATCCCCGACGAGGAAGGTGGGGGCCCCGAAGATACCTCTAGCCATCGCGTCGGCCGTGCGGTCCTTGAGCTTGAGCTTGACTTCCTCGGAGTTGGCGCGGTCGAGGACGCGTTGGGCGTCGATGCCCATCTCGGTCAATACGGCCGCGATTTCGTTCGCGTCCATGTCCCGATCCTGCTCGAAGTTGGCTCTAAAGAGCCGGACCGTAAAGTCGGGGACCCAGGGCTCGTCCTGCGTCGCAACCCTCGCCGCGAGGAGTGGGTTCCGGGGAAATTGCGACGGTTTTCGGAAGGCGTAGCCGTAGCGCTCCGCGCGTCGCTCGAGGTCGCGCCACATGTAGCGGCCTTTTACGGGATTCGCTTTTGCTGGCGCGTCGGTGATGCCCTGGGCTTTGAAGATGGGCCCCAGCAAAAACGGTCGCCATTTGATGTTGTTGACCTGCGTTGCGGCGGCGACGCGCCGCGCGACGAGATAGGAATACGTGCTCGCAAAATCGTACCAGAACTCCATATCATACCTGCGGCCTCATCACCGAGTGTCTCGACATGCACATTTTGTTGTTCAGACGACTTAGACAACACAAATCATTGGCCAGGACGCCGGCGTCGCTCTCAAATCATTGGGTAAGGATTCAAAGTCGGGTGCTTCTTGAAAAAACGATGGGGCGTCTCTTCGCTCCCTAGCGAGCCAGGAAGGTCACGTTGACGTCGTTCGCGTACTCTTGGATCGCGGACGCGAACCAGCGCAGGTCTTGCGACGGCGCGTCACGTCTTCACATCGACGGCGCGTCACGACTTCACATCGCTGCCACGTTCCTTCTGCTCGATTTCGGCGGCGCGAACGTCGACCAGCTGACGAACCAGAATCCCTGCTCTTTTTGGTGTGGAGCGTCGCGCCGAAGCGCGTTTTGCTCGAACACGGCGCGAAGGCCAATCGTGATGGCATCATGAAGCTGTCCTAGGCGAGCGACAATGGCAACGTTTACTACTCTGCTCGACGAGGTAAAGACCAGGCCCGCGATGATGTATGTGGTCCACTCCATGAGTCAAAAAAGCGAGATCGATGTCGCGCGGCGCCAACCAGGCTAACAACGACGACGGATCGCGAGTACGTCCTGCCATATCGAGGTCGTGCGTTTATTGCTCGACGACTAGTCACTTATATGGCTTCCTCTTCTTCGCTTTACGCGGCGCGTATGAACTACCGCGGCTCCCGCGGCGCAGACGCGTGGACGACGGCCTGTCACCGCTCAACGTTACGACCAAGAACTCTCACGTCGCGCGCCTGTGTCTCGCGAGGCGGACGACAACAGTCGCGACCCTTTACGTCGCACTGACGAATCTGCGTTGTTGTAACTCTCCGAGAGCCGCGCTGCCGTCGACCACCAAAGGTGACGACGACACGCCCCGAGGGGTGCTTCGACATCGCAAATCGCTGAGTCTGGCGACGACGGCTCGACTCCGCTTGGCCACGACACTCGTCATTCGGTCTTGGTGAATCACGCAACCTTGCCGAATACGACGACGGCCTCTTTTGGGCGAGACGACGGCACGCGTGCTGCTTGTTCGCTCGTCGGCGTGACATTCGAATCGATGATGACCAAGTCGATCCTCTACGTTGTGCACGCGCGTGGCTTTTTAAGGGGACTCCCGTGGCTTCCGTGCGCGACTCGCGTCTGATGGTCGGGATCTTTGGTTGGATTTGGCGTGCTATTATCCTGACGTCCTCGACGGTGATCGTGTTGCCGTATTCTCGAAGAAATAGGCGTGACTCGTGTCAAGGAAGGACAGTCAGAGCAAGCCAGACAACAAAATCACATCTCGAGCGTGCTCCGCTCGAAGAAGATGATGATGATTTTTCAACGCGCGGTGTTGCCGGCTAGAATATCTGTTTTGGCGCTGCCGCCACCACCAACCACCCACCCGAAGTAGTGTCGAAAGTTTACAAAGAAGAAGAAGAAGAACCACTATATTTGCACGCACTCTTCACTTACAAACAAACAAAGGCGCCACTGCGCTCGCAAGGTAAGGTACACTCTTTTTCACTTTGTTTTCTTCGAAATTCAAGGAAATTTTTTTCCACGCACGCCGACCGACGACGATTTTGGAGCTCAGGGGAAGATGATGAAGCTTGACGACGATGATGATGATGATGCATACAGAAGAAGAAGAAGAAGAAGACTCCTCGATCACTCGAGGACGTCGTCGATATCAATGCTACCAGGGCGGGTGTATTTCTTGGCCGCGCAGAAGCCGACGCGGAGGAGGCAGGCGGGCTTGACGTCGCCCGGAAGGTTGAGGGTGGTGTGGAGGTCGCGCTGGACCTTTTCGACCTCGAGGCACTGGGTAAGAGCCGCGGCCGCGAGGCCCTTGGCGTCGCAGGCGAGGATCAAACGTTCCAAGGAGGCTCCCACGCGGACCCACGAGGCGGGCAACTCGGGATCAGTGGTCGTCAGGAGTATAAGGTGCGAAGAACTCTCGATCTTGCGGAGGTCGGCGTTGCTGAGCTTGTCGGCGTCGGGCTCGAAGAATGTACCCACGAGCGGAAGGGTTTGAAGCGGCGAAACCTTGGTCGAGACGCGTTCTCGGTAGGCTCGGCGGACCATCTCCTTCACGACGATCCAGGGCAGCGACGCCTTGTCGTAGGTGTGGAGCTCGACGCCAGCCTCGAGAGGCACGCTTTCCAGAAAGCCGACGTCAGCCTCGCGTCCGTCGAAGACGTAGTCTTGCAGGCGAGCTATAGTCGAGAGACCTCGCCCCTGGCTCATCGTCGCGCGAATCTTGCCCCCCGCGACGTAGTAGGACCCGCCGCCGGCCGCCGTCAGGAGCGCCTCGGCGGCCGTCCCGAGCGCGATCCACACGCGCTGCTTGGATTCGGGCTCGGATCCGCTCAGGTCGGGCAAAATCTCCACGACGGTCTCCGAGACGACACGGAACTTGAGGGGTTCGTCGGCTGCTTGGGACGCGAGGAATACGAGCTCCTTGGTGTCGTCGTAGCTCTCGGGGAGGTGCGTCGAGTAGCTTGGCGCTTCGAAGGGAAACGAACACAACATCATTGTTCACTAGTGATTGTGGAGGGAGGTTGTGGAGGGAGGTAGGATCGATAATACGTGACGCCTCAACTTCAAGGATCTGTGGCTCGCGTATTTTGGAGAAGTGAACAGCCCACCTGGAAGTTTCCGGAATTTTCCAGTTTTATCCATTTCCGTGAAAGTCTCCGGAAACCCGAGAGGAGATTTTTTCGGCCACCGAGGAGTACGTGTGCGTTACGTATTTACCGTTGCCGAACGACGTAGAGTAAAATCCCAAATGTAGGTTTCTCGGACAATCATTAGGGTCACGAAACTGCCCAAGCGACTGCATGTTCGCACGGGAAAGGTGTTCAAGACGTCGACCTCGGCGCGCGCAAGGAAGGACCCATGATGTCGACGGTTTATTCAGCGGAATACCTGCGATCACGACAAACAGCTCGCGGCAACAACAAGCAAGTTGCAGCGCGCACGATGCGATTTCATGTCAGCCACTGAAGCGCTCGCAGGAGAGTGAGCGTGACGGTTTTTGAGATCGTTCTCTCTCATGCAAGACGTGTGCGCCGGCTACACGCGAGTGGTCGGCTGCCAGGATAATTTGGGAAGTTGGCTTTAATCTTAGCGTATTTCTGGCGGGGGGGATGCGTTTCTCGATGACATCGTCGCTGGGTTCCCCAATTGCTTTTGAATCGCAACCCGAAGTTATCTTGCCGTCTTGTATAGCCCCGAGCCCGGCAGGATCTCACCCTCTGTCGCACGCATGTCAGGCGCGTGCGCCCTGCAGGCTGGCATTTTCTTTTTTTCGCCTTACCCGGTTCGGTGGCGCCCCCGCCTTAACCTTCTCTGGGTGGCAGCATCTACCACCCTCCCCACGACGCTCCACGCTTTTGTCCGCCGATAAGTAAGCCCGCGCGTCTCCTTGAAGTGTTTTCTCCTAATAATTCCCGTAGCGTTTTCCAAACCCAGCCCCGCGGCTCGGCGATGACACCGATTAGACCGCGGGTTATACGTCCGCTTTCCAGGTACCATCCACTGGGTCCTGTGTCTCTGGCGTCTCCAGCCACTCACGCTTTCCCAAGCCCCTTCGCGCGCTGCCTTGTAGCCTAATTTTTAGCATTCGAGAACCCCCCCCCCCTCGCTTTGACTCGGCGACGACCTAATAAATAAGGGTTTCGAGTACATTCACCTTCCACGGGTACCACCCGCAGCGTACCTGTGTCTCTGACCTCTCTCGTCACTCACATCTTCCCAAACCCCTGCTCAACCTTTTCTCGCCGCCGTCGCCTGCCTCTCAGATAGCTAACTAACTAACTAACTAACCATAGGCCAGCCCGCTGCAAGGGGCGTAGGCTTATCCCAGCGCCGTGGCGCGTGGGATCAGAGTCCCGGGACCTAGAGACGAGGGGCGCTTAAAGAAGCGTCGGGGGAGAGTTGGCGCCTGTCGCTGTGCCATGAATACCGCGAATGGCCCGACAACCATCTCGTCGCTGACGTATCCGTCTGCGTCCCACCCGCCCCCTGCGAACCCCGGCTTCCAACCTGCCCGCCCGGGGGGGCAACAGGTACCAACATACGCCGGGATGCTGGGTGTGATGATCAACAGTCGCCATTTTAAAACCCTCAGGCTTGGGCACCCCCCCCCCTGTTGGCAGTCGACCTTCATAAACCCTCACTTATATAAGCTCGTGTCCACGCGATGATCACCTTTCTTCGAAACTGTTCGGCGACGCACGACGACGATCCTGCGCTGGACGCGGGCCTCGGCAGCCACAAGATCGCGACGACGGCCGCGTTGGGACCGAGTCCGCGTGAAAGCACGATGCAGCAGTAACCAAGGTCGACGCGGCGCCACACCCAGTGGAGGCGGCGGCCAAGCAAAAGCGCACGGCAGCGCAACTCTGGCGAATGAGTGCCGAGCAAGTCGCGGTTATGCCCAACTTGCGAGACGCAGACCACATTTATCTTGTGTTGACCCACGGTGACGCACCCGCGCTCTTCTTCGACGTACCGCGCGTTGGGCCCCCCATCCGCGCTGTCCGTCTTATTTTCGCTCGCGAACATCGTAGTCGCCGACTGCGTGATAGACACGAACCCAACGCCGACCAGCTGGCGCCCTTCGCAGTCGTCCCACTCGTACCGCGAGCTGCCGCAGAGAAGCTGCGGCTAAGACCCCCCTCGGTCGCCGACGAGGTTGCCGCGCCGTGTTACGCGAGCGTTAGAGGAAGAACAAGGAACGCCCGACGGAGGAGTTCTGCCATTGATAGGTAGTCAAGCTTGTCTCGACGGCCCACCATTCCGGCGGTCTTCGCCCTTGGTCGACTGTCGCCGATCTCAGAGCTGCCTTCCGCGATACAATACGTATCGACCCTGACGGGCAGACACTCGTCTCCTAGTTTGCTTAGCGACCCAACGCGCCGACTCTAAGATTCCATCCTGTTTCAACCTGACACTCGCAGTATCCTCATGTATCACGCGCCGAAGACGCATCGTTGAGCTCAGTTCTTGTACCTTCGCACCCGCACCCTATCAGCTGTCAGCAGAGGTAGTTGGAGTCACTGCACATATTAAATAACATTTAAACCGACATACGCGGTACTTTCAAACTATAGTGACCTCTCCAGACGTTCAAAACAGCGGGACGTGTGCGCAGCCACCAGCGCGATGTCTGTTTGTTTGCCTCACGGGTCACTTGGCACCGACACGCGTAGGTGTTGGCTCAGAGGTTGCACAGCACGACGACGATTGGATCGCTTGTTGCGGCATCTCTGACCCTTAATGTCGACAAGCGGGACGTGGTCCACCGCGACATGTGCTCGAGCTCTTTCTCTTCTTCACATGTGATCGTTTTCAGTGGCATCGTCGTGATAGGTTCGGGGAGTACTTCGACAACCTTAATGGCCTCATCGACCGGCACGTCCTGCATGACCGCCTCTTGCGAAGAACACGACTCGATTGGCGTCTCCACCGGCTTGTCGTCGTCAGCCGCGGGATCCACTGGCATCCCCATCGCCGGCGTGATATCAGCAGCGTGCACCTCCGGCGGCTTCGTCGACGCAGTCTCAAACGGCTTCTCGTCAGCAGCGTGCTCCTCCTCTGCAACGACCAGAGCCTGGTCAACCGCAGACCCCTTCCTGTCTCCCTCCACTGGCACGTCTTCCTCGACTGGCTCTGGCTCGACCTTGGCCGTGTCGGTGAGTTCCTTCTTGGAGACAACATCCTCAAGCTCAGGCGTCTTCGCGAGCGACTCGTCAGCTGCAAGCGCGAACGTCGCGTCGTCCGCCTCTTTCTCGGCACGGACCGCAGGCGGTTCGACCACCGGCTCCTTCCTGTCTTCCTTCACTGGCAAGCCTTGCTTCACTAGCAACTGCTCGACCTCGACCGGCTCCTCCTTGGTCTCCTCCTTCTCAAACATAGGCGCTTCACGCACGCTCGAATCATTCTTGAGGAGCGAGTTCCTCGCCTTGCCGCTCAAGAAACCATGCAACCCCGTCACCCGAGCCGCCCTCTTCCTTACCACACGAAACGAGGATTTCCGCTTGAGCAACGTCTTCTCCGGCGGAACTGCCATCTCTTGGGAGGCGCTCGGGGAATGCAGGACCGACATCGAAAGAACGCGACTATGGTTTTCTGTTGGTGAGATATAAAGGTAAACGTGAGGGTATACTGACTCAGAACGAAACCACGTCACCCATTTCTTCTGCGTTTGAGCTCTCTGTCGTGTGCCCTGTCATCAGAAGAGTGAGTGACATCCCATCCCATAAGGGTACTGGGGCGGCTGTTTCGCTAACCCTTCAGGTAATAATTTGAGGGGATTGGAGGGGAGAGACAAAGCAGGGGTTGCGAGGTGGTAGACTTGGTCCACCGACCACCCTCGGAAGCCAACACCGCCCTTGGTCGTCGACAAGGTTGCCGCGCCGTGTTACATGAGCGTTAGAGGAAGAACAAGGAACGCCCGGCGGAGGATTTTTGCCCTCGATAGACTGTCAAGCTTGTCTCGACGGCCCACCATGCCGGCGGTCTTCGCCCTGGCTCGACTGTCGAGGATCAAAGAGCTGCCATTCCGCGACGCAATAGGTATCGACACTGCCAGGCAAACTCTCGTCTGCAAGGCCGCAAGTTTGCTTGGCGATAAAATACGCCGGCTTTGCGATTCCATCCTGTTTACCCTGACATTCGCAGTATCCTCATTCATCGCGCGTCGCCACGCATCGTTGAGCTCAGGTCTTGTAGCTTCGGGCACACACCCTCGCTCCGCCAGCAGGGGTAGTCGGTGCCACCGCATATATTAAATAACGTTTTTTTAACTGACATGCGCTGTACTTTCAAACGCTCGTGACTTCTCCAAACGAAGCGCACTTTAAAACAGGGGGGCGTGTGCGCAGCCACCAGCGTGATATCTGTTTGTTTGCCTCACGGGTCACTTGGCACCGACACGCGTAGGTGTTGGCTCAGAGGTTGCACAGCACGACGACGATTGGATCAACTGTTGTGGCATCGCTGACCCTTAATGTCGACAAGCGGGACGTGGTCCACCGCGACATGTGCTCGAGCTCTTTCTCTTCTTCACATGCGAGCGTTTTCAGTGGCATCGTCGTGAGCGGCATCGTCTTGACAGGCTCGGAGAGTACTTCGACAACCTTAATGGCCTCATCGACCGGCACGTCCTGCATGACCGCCTCTTGCGAAGAACCCGACTCGATTGGCGTCTCCACCGGCTTGTCGTCGTCAGCCGCTGGATCCACTGGCATCCCCACCGCCGGCGTGATATCAGCAGCGTGCACCTCCGGCGGCTTCGTCGACGCAGTCTCAAACGGCTTCTCGTCAGCAGCGTGCTCCTCCTCTGCAACGACCAGAGCCTGGTCAACCGCAGACCCCTTCCTGTCTCCCTCCACTGGCACGTCTTCCTCGACTGGCTCTGGCTCGACCTTGGCCGTGTCGGTGAGTTCCTTCTTGGAGACAACATCCTCAAGCTCAGGCGTCTTCGCGAGCGACTCGTCAGCTGCAAGCGCGAACGTCGCGTCGTCCGCCTCTTTCTCGGCACGGACCGCAGGCGGTTCGACCACCGGCTCCTTCCTGTCTTCCTTCACTGGCAAGCCTTGCTTCACTAGCAACTGCTCGACCTCGACCGGCTCCTCCTTGGTCTCCTCCTTCTCAAACATAGGCGCTTCACGCACGCTCGAATCATTCTTGAGGAGCGAGTTCCTCGCCTTGCCGCTCAAGAAACCATGCAACCCCGTCACCCGAGCCGCCCTCTTCCTTACCACACGAAACGAGGATTTCCGCTTGAGCAACGTCTTCTCCGGCGGAACTGCCATCTCTTGGGAGGCGCTCGGGGAATGCAGGACCGACATCGAAAGAACGCGACTATGGTTTTCTGTTGGTGAGATATAAAGGTAAACGTGAGGGTATACTGACTCAGAACGAAACCACGTCACCCATTTCTTCTGCGTTTGAGCTCTCTGTCGTGTGCCCTGTCATCAGAAGAGTGAGTGACATCCCATCCCATAAGGGTACTGGGGCGGCTGTTTCGCTAACCCTTCAGGTAATAATTTGAGGGGATTGGAGGGGGGAGACAAAGCAGGGGTTGCGAGGTGGTAGACTTGGTCCACCGACCACCCTCGGAAGCCAACACCGCCCTTGGTCGTCGACAAGGTTGCCGCGCCGTGTTACATGAGCGTTAGAGGAAGAACAAGGAACGCCCGGCGGAGGATTTTTGCCCTCGATAGACTGTCAAGCTTGTCTCGACGGCCCACCATGCCGGCGGTCTTCGCCCTGGCTCGACTGTCGAGGATCAAAGAGCTGCCATTCCGCGACGCAATAGGTATCGACACTGCCAGGCAGACTCTCGTCTGCAAGGCCGCAAGTTTGCTTGGCGATAAAATACGCCGGCTTTGCGATTCCATCCTGTTTACCCTGACATTCGCAGTATCCTCATTCATCGCGCGTCGCCACGCATCGTTGAGCTCAGGTCTTGTAGCTTCGGGCACACACCCTCGCTCCGCCAGCAGGGGTAGTCGGTGTCACCGCATATATTAAATAACGTTTTTTTAACTGACATGCGCTGTACTTTCAAACGCTCGTGACTTCTCCAAACAAAGCGCACTTTAAAACAGGGGGGCGTGTGCGCAGCCACCAGCGTGATATCTGTTTGTTTGCCTCACGGGTCACTTGGCACCGACACGCGTAGGTGTTGGCTCAGAGGTTGCACAGCACGACGACGATTGGATCGACTGTTGTGGCATCCCTGACCCTTAATGTCGACAAGCGGGACGTGGTCCACCGCGACATGTGCTCGAGCTCTTTCTCTTCTTCACATGCGAGCGTTTTCAGTGGCATCGTCGTGAGCGGCATCGTCTTGACAGGCTCGGAGAGTACTTCGACAACCTTAATGGCCTCATCGACCGGCACGTCCTGCATGACCGCCTCTTGCGAAGAACCCGACTCGATTGGCGTCTCCACCGGCTTGTCGTCGTCAGCCGCGGGATCCACTGGCATCCCCACCGCCGGCGTGATATCAGCAGCGTGCACCTCCGGCGGCTTCGTCGACGCAGTCTCAAACGGCTTCTCGTCAGCAGCGTGCTCCTCCTCTGCAACGACCAGAGCCTGGTCAACCGCAGACCCCTTCCTGTCTCCCTCCACTGGCACGTCTTCCTCGACTGGCTCTGGCTCGACCTTGGCCGTGTCGGTGAGTTCCTTCTTGGAGACAACATCCTCAAGCTCAGGCGTCTTCGCGAGCGACTCGTCAGCTGCAAGCGCGAACGTCGCGTCGTCCGCCTCTTTCTCGGCACGGACCGCAGGCGGTTCGACCACCGGCTCCTTCCTGTCTTCCTTCACTGGCAAGCCTTGCTTCACTAGCAACTGCTCGACCTCGACCGGCTCCTCCTTGGTCTCCTCCTTCTCAAACATAGGCGCTTCACGCACGCTCGAATCATTCTTGAGGAGCGAGTTCCTCGCCTTGCCGCTCAAGAAACCATGCAACCCCGTCACCCGAGCCGCCCTCTTCCTTACCACACGAAACGAGGATTTCCGCTTGAGCAACGTCTTCTCCGGCGGAACTGCCATCTCTTGGGAGGCGCTCGGGGAATGCAGGACCGACATCGAAAGAACGCGACTATGGGTTTCTGTTGATGAGATATAAAGGTAAACGTGAGGGTATACTGACTCAGAATCAAACCACGTCACCCATTTCTTCTCGAGCGTTTTGAGCTCTGATTTCTGGTGCTGTCGTGTGCGCTGTCATCAGAAGAGCGAGTGACATCCCATAAGGGTACTGGGGCGGCTGTTTAGCTAACCCTTCGGGCAATGCTTCGTTCGCTAACCTTTGAGTTTACTCCTGAACTAACTAACTTCAGACACACTTCTCCGGAGCATGGGAGCCAGGACCGCCAGGAGCCGGTACGGAATCACAGAGGAAAATCACGCAGTTGGGGCAGAGGCGAGGGACGAGGACGGACTTGTTGATGGTGGACTGCCACTGCGCGCGGTCTTGTGCGAGGTCGTGCAAAAGCGTCGCAGGCCGCGGACGTGCTGGTCCACGCTGGGTGATGGTGACGCCCCATAATAAAGGGGAAAGTGTTACGGCTGTTTGCTAATCCTCGTCCCCGACACGCTAGGGGTGGGTGACAAAAAAAAAAGTGAAGCCGCCTCCGAAATGTGCTGGTGTTGACTGCAAGGACTTTCGAAGTCATACGTGCCGCCGCCGCCGCCGCCGGAGTGGTGGTGGCGTAAATTATATTATGATGGTTAGCTACTTCCCTCGCACGAGAGCGAGAATGATGAAATTTTGTAGTGTGCTATAGTTCAAAAGAACAATGTGATGATGACGCCTTAAGGAAAAATATTCACCTCCAACTTTTAAGTACCCGAGGACGCTGCCTGTTGTTTCCGAAAAAAACGAGGGAGGTCCTTTATTCGGACTTGTCGCGACGACGAGCGACCACCGCACTACGAACAAGGGTAATAAGTGAGTGAAAGGACCTCGGCGTATTAAAAAAAAAAATCCTATTGACTTGAGAGACGGTCCCTGGTCGCCGCGAGGTGTGCCGCCCCTTTCAAGAGGAGGTCGACCGCGTCGTCGGGGTAGTCGTCGATGGCGTAGTGGAGGCGGTGGGCGTGGAGGGCGATGGTGGCCTGCATTTTGCGCACAATGGACGGGTCGATGGCGCTCAAATGGGCGAGGACATCGAGGTCGCCGGCGAGGTAGGCCGTGGCGTTGAGGACGACCATCGCGTTTGCCGCGTGGCCGGCCCAAAAGTGAAAGGGCGCGACTCTGGCGTTGTACTGGGAAAATACGACGGGGATGCAGCCCGTGAGAAAGGCGTCGTAAAGACTCTTGCGGTAGGGCGAGTCGCCCCCGGGCTGGAAGCAGAAGGTGGCGTTGGACATGAATCTGTGGAGGCCGCAGGTGAAGACGCCGTGGCTGCGGTCGTAATTAAAGTAGAAACACGCGTCGGGTCTGGCCGCGCAGTCCTTCCGAAGGACGCGGCGCGCCATGGCAAACGTTGATCTCGAGTGCGAGCCCCCGACAAAGCTTGCGAGGTAGGATGTCGAAGAGGTCCTGACCCAGTCGACGCGACGTTGAGTGCGGAGGGTCGCGGCGTCGACGTGCACGCTCGACGGGTAGGGTATCGATACGAGGTGGGGATAGGGGCTCTCGTTGTCCATCAGATCGGCGGCGAGCCTCGCGGCCTCGAGGGGGGTGTCGAGGGTGTACGGTCCGTACCGCTCCTGGCCGATCCTGTCCGACGTCCCGTAGTCGGAAGAATACGCGAATCTCATTGCTTTCCGAAGCAATAGGTTTTCCGGCTTCTTCCACCACGCGTCGCACTTTCCCCCAACCTTGACGTGGCCCTTTCCAACAACAAAAAAGTGTCGATGCGCCGTTTTTGGGGTCAGATGTCGTAATTTCTCTGCGAGAAACAGATTCGCGTCGCGCGCACATCTGTCTTCCCACAGTTTCTGCGACTTTTGCTTGGGCCACATTGGCACGAAAAACAAATCCGCCTCGGCGGGATTGGTCGTCCATCGCGGGCTCCGGAGGATACGCCACAGCAATATCATGGGCGCGGAGTACATGTGCGTTGCGTATTCGTCATACAGCCCAGCGCTGCACTTCGGCCCGAAGATCTCCGGATTCTCCGCCGGGACGCGCGCGAGGTCCCGGAGCTTCGTCTTCATGTCCCAGTACTCGGGCACATCGTACACGTACACCCGCGGCCACCCGGCACCTTCCCAAAACCACACCATCGTCGTAATGGCGAACATAAGAAGTCGCGCTCTCATAGTAATTGTAATAATAATAATAATGGAAGAAAACTATACATTCTTGTTGAGCCTTTATTTTAAAAACTAGAGAACCGAATCCTAACACCCCCCGCAGCTTATGAGTCTTCCTAACTACTGTATAACCGCACCAAAAGCTTTTGGCTGTGGCAAGCAACTGGTCCATTGTATGAACTATGGTAAGCGAAATGCGTCGCGTTGCGTGCAATGTGTTGCAGGCTTCTTCCAGTATAGCGAACACAGCGCCCTGATTGTCATCAAAAGAAGAAAGGTTCTTCCCCAGAAGCAAAAGAGAATCGCAGCTTGTGCGACATAGAGATGCCCGCCGCGGCTGTTCTCAGCGCGATACGCGGAGGGTGCGGGTCCCAGGGTCGTCGGAAGCGTCACTAGGCCCATCCGCACAGCGAGAGTATATAGAGGCGTGACAGAATTGGGCTAAAGATGGATAGCTATCGCTTTTGGCGGGTGCTCGAGTCAGTCGGTCTGTGGGGGAATGTTTTTTTTTTGTGAGGAGATTTGACCCTCTCCGGGTACATGGTAGAGACTGCGTGCAGTCTTAGGCGTGTACAGACCATTCCGCTTGCCACATGCTACTACACAAGGTAGGGCTTTCAGTCCTAACTCCTTAAGGATATTAGGTGGTCCCATAGAAGCGTTTACGCTGACAACGAGGAACGAAGCCTCTGTTAATTAAACAGACAACCCCGTACCTGACGGTACGCACCTGGAGGCCTACTCCATGCTGGAAAAGAGCTTCAAACTGGGTTCTTCATAGTCATGAAAGATAAAAGGGCGGAAGGGTAAGGAAAAGGAAGAAAGAGGGAAAGCCGTATTACGGAGAGAAAACCCTCGTGTAGAGATAGGTGTGAAAATGTTCCAGTGTCGCACGCATAATAGTGTAGCTCTCTGGACCCCCTCAACGTGTGGAAACGGTCTATGCATTTCAGACGTTCTTGAGGCGCAACTTGTGCAATATACATGAGAACAGTGAACAATGGAACAAACAACAACAGAACAGGACAAGTTAATTATGACGTCGAGCGTGTTGTGATGTTGCGCAAAGAAGCAGTATCGGTATCCACAACATCAGATGTATGGTCCAATTCATCTTCGCTATTATCATCCAGTTCCTTTAACTCTGGAGAAGATGAATTATGAACATCAGATGGTGGGTCGTTAGTAGTGTTGGTATTGTGCGTAGTCATTGCATCACTCAAGGTAACCAAGGGTGATATGACAGATGAAAAGAAAGACATAGCAGAGTCGGGTGTAAGAGCGTGTAGATCCAATGCAGGAATAACACGGTCATTTGCATCAGACATAGCTGTGTGGAGGTGATGAGCTGCTGCGTCGATTTGAACTTGCTGTGCCTCATTATACGTATCTGGAGGGAGCTGTCCAATAGATGAGATAAGCGACCGAGAAATGATATGGACAAATACAGCAGAGGACGGGATTATGATGTCCTGATGCATCTGAAGACTTGACAAGATGTTGTCTTATAGAGGCACATGCTTGATGTTCTCGATCACTTGGGTGTTTTAATTTTCGTAAGTCTCTTGCATCTGTGTGAGAGATGTTAATGCAAGCGATAGTTGTTGATCTTGCGCCATCAATTGCTGTTCGGTATTAGTGAGACGCAAGGATAAAGACCGAACCTCTTCTTATAATTGATGTAAAGATTCAGTCATATTATCGTTAGTTTTATCTAGCGTGGGTTCGGCGGGTGGATTGTCGATCGGCGCTGGTGAAACATCTTCAGAAGAAGTATCATCTGAAAAGACATCACCTATGTCCGAAGGGTAGCCAACCTGGATTAGCATATTTTTAAAGGCAGCTTGCTTTACAGGTGATAGTTGACGAAAATAATTAAGCATTAGCGGTAACGTCTCTGAGGAGATTGCGTTAAATTGGTGGGAAACATCATCAACGAAGCGCTCGACAAGATCAACTTATCCGGGTTGGTTACTACGCATACTTTATCTTCAACAGAATGTAACAGAGACCAAGCTGCTACAAGAATCTCAAGATTTACACTCGAGATAAAGGGCAGCCGAAGTAAAAGCATGCTGCTATCGTCAGGGTTAACAATGATTTTTGAGGCATCAACTTTAAGGGATGTCGCAGTTTGCATGATTGCCTCTTTGAGCTGCTTATTAATAGCAATGGACTTTCCAAGGCGGAGGATTATAGCTCTGGTGTGGGCCGCTGGATCGTTAAAGCAGGAAAGTTGGAAGGGCTGCTGACTGTTGCGAATTAAAGCTATCCCATGATGTGACCGATCGCACAGCGCACAAATCAACAAGAAGAAAGGGCGCGGTACGTCGAAGCAGTGGGATGCATGTTGCTCAGACGCGAGATGATCCTCAATAATTTGGCGAATCCTGTCAGTTTTAAGTTCATCTTCATTACAAATGATGAGCACGACTGGTGTGCCTGGCGCATCAACTTTATTGTAGCACTTTGTACATGTCACATGTACTTTGACAACCCCTTTAATGAGTGGGAAGCGATGAAAACGGATACCCTCGTTAGGAGAGATAGCGGGGGCGTTTCGGATACGCTTAGTCTTGACACACAACACGGAGCTGAGATAATGGACGTTGTCTACAAACACTGTCTGTTGTGCTTCCGTAAGCAGCTGCTGCAAAGACTTAAACCAGCACTGGGGGTCCTTGTGTTGCGGAATAAAAAAGTTGGGTGGTGATGAGCCAAGAGCAGTAACGTTCCCGGACATCATCGCTAATACGTCAAATTTACAATGTTTGAGCAGGAAATACTCAGACTTTGCAGCTTGCGATTTAGACTGTTGTTGGGCAGCTGCTTTGGGCGCCCTGGGCGTCACGGGCGTCGATTGATGTCCTTGCGCCACCGACAAATAGGTTTGATGTTTCCGATTAGGGGAACTAGTCTGTCCAGCGCTTGGAGTTAGAGCATTAAAGGTGGAAACAGTGACAGTATACCACCACCGCGACCACGGTTCATGGTAGAGTGGCGTCGGCTCGCAGCATCTTTGTTTTTAGTGGGATTCATCATGAGAGGAATCTCCACATCACATTTTATGTAGCATTTCACATTTTAGCAAGCCAGTATCCTGTGCATAGCAGGGTTAGTTTAAAGTCATTTCGGACATAATGGAGGGTAATGATTAACCGTCTTGTTGAGCTATGGGTTGTTGTAAGCCGAGTAACGTGCGAAATCTGCTGAAGAGTGGAGCTCCAAAGGGTTTGGTAAATCCATCGGCAATATTATGGGTACCGGAAACATGATGTAGGCGGATTCGTTTTAACTGTACGTAGTCACGTATACGGAACCAGCGTGTGCTGATAGCTTTAGCCTTAGTCGCGCTGTCGGGGTTGTTTGATAGATGAATAGCAGAGGCCGAATCTCCAAGTATGGGACTGTTACGTATGAACGACATGTCCGATGGGAGGGGATTGTCTTGAGCATCATAATCTAGTAACAAATCTTTCCCTGAAGGTTGGCGAAGATAGAAGTGAGGGTTTATAGCGAATGTCATTTCCGTTAGCAATTTGCGTAACCAAACCACATCATCGGCACACATATTGAGGGCGATAAGTTCACTCTCATGCGTAGAAGTAGCTGTTATAGGCTGTAGCTTAGACTTCCGAGTGATGAGAGAACCAAACAAAAAGATGGCGTAGCCTGTTGTAGATTTGCGGTCTTGTTCATAAGAAGGTGCATTATCGGCATCAACGAATGCGACCAGTGGATCAAAATTACCTGAATTAACTTGTTCTTTAGTGTAGTCCAACATGGTGGCCATGTCAGTACGATTACCAATAAGAAGTCGAAGATGATCCATTAGAGCGGAAGGACCAGAGTAGTACCAGAGGCGAAGATTACGATTTTCGGGCTTACGCAAGTAGCGGAGCGTTCCTGTTAGTACTTGAACATGCAGAAATGCTGGATTGTGCATTCCTCGAGAGCAACGACTAAGGCTTTGGGATAGATCAGGGCGACAAGCTAATTAGACAAAAGTAAGTTTACCAAGTAAGGTAGAGAAAGTCTGAAGAATAGACTTGTCCATATCAGAAGATGGCTCTCCAGTTTTATACGTGGTTGATGGTGACATCGGTGTAGAAGTGGGACGTAATTGCATTAAAATGGGGTACTCTTCGAACAATGCGTCCAGTTTAGCCTGACAATCCAGTGATATAGAGCCATCTGTTGTACGCGTTATGCGCATGCCTAGGAGAGTATGGACTTCCTCGAAGGTGTCGACTGAGTATTCCTTTTTCAGGGCTTGCTGGAACTCACGACGTAGAGTTTCCGAAGTACAAGTAATGACGACGTCGTCTACTGAGAGCGTACAAATTAGAAATGTAGCGTCAGTTTGGACTTTAGCGTAAATGCATGTGTCTGTTCAAAATCGTGTATAGTCTAATGAATCAAAGAAGCTGTTTATGGTTTGATTCCAAAGGGCAGGGCTCTGACGCAATCCATAGAGAGATTTAAATAGCTTTGGGAGACGGCGGCCTTGGTATTTAGTATCTTCGGGATCGAGAAGGTAAATGCCTTGTGGCAGTTTAACGTAGACATGCGAATCGATGGGAGCTTGAACAAAAGCGTTAGGGACGTCGACATGATAGACGGGAAGTCGCAGATGAGCTGCTAGCGCCAAAACACAACGGGTACCGGTAAGCTGTGCCATAGGGCTGAATGTGTTGAAGAAAATGGTGCCCAGCGAGGCTAAGAATCCTCGTAGTAACAGGCGTGCTTTATGTTTAATGTACTGACCAGCAGCGTTGGTTTTTATACGTAGGATGAGACGGGTGTCAATGGGCTTTTGAGTTGATCATTGGCAGCGCTAGTTTAAAGCAGCCAAACTTAACAATGTCAAAAATCTCTTTGGAGATGGCAGCAACATAAACTTTGCGATCAGCGTCTGAGAGACCTTTGAGACAGTTCAATTCATATTAACCAATTTTGATATCTTTGGCTTGAATCTTGTATTCGTCCGAACCAACCGTGCTGGGATCATGAGTCGTCGTCAGATGAGTAATTGCGTAAGAAGCGACATTATCTGGCAGATGAGCGTGATCGGGATCTTCGATGAGTTGAACGACTAGTAGAGGAGCATCACCAAGGTGGGCTTCAATGTAATGCGATTGCACGGTGATATAGTCTTCGATGGCGGAGAGATGAGGCTCGGAAGCACCATAAGAAGCGTCATTATGATTCAAAATGGAGTGGGGCGTGAACAAAGCATAAGCATATTGAGCGGGAGGAACTTGAAAGGCGTGAGCATGTTCAGAAATTAAATGAACGAGAGCTTGAGGAAGGTGAAATCGGCAAGGTTGACGTCGTCGTAGAAGTGGACATGAGGAGCATCAGGCGATGGGTGGCTATGGCTCCTATGACACATAACTGAAGAGGACTGTGAAATCGCTTGGTGCACATGGTGATGAAGGGATGGTGTAAATTCCCCCTCTGGAGGTATAGCCGTCCAGTGGATGCCATGAGCGATATGAAGGGAGTGGAGGGTGGGGTCGCAGAATGTTATGTACTGCTTGGAGAGGTCATACTTGAAGTCGGCAAGCGCACCACCGGCTTGTTTATAAGCGGCAACAGTAGGCGAAGCAATACGAGTAGAACATCCTTGATTGGTTTTGCGACGAGGCTGAGGGTGATGAGGACCACGGGTGAGACAGAGGACATCCTGGGAATAGAGAGACCGATAAGATGGTAAAAGTGGCAGAGTGTCGGGAGACACTTCAGATGTAGGTGTGGTGAAGTAGCGGGTGCAGGAGCAGCTGGACATGCGGGAGCGGAGAGGGCATGGAGATGAGAAGAAGGAGTCCCCCTCTCATGGTCAGTGTCGGTAGGCATAGCATTTCCCCTCTGCGCCGCATCATTGGGGGTGCTGTGAACAGAGAAGGAAATGTTGGGTGAAGGTGCGGGAGGTGGATGATGTTCATAATCAGGAGGAGATTTAGAAATAAGATGGGAAAGTCAGTTTAGAGGAAACACGGACTTGACCGTTTTCAGGATTAAGGACAACATCGGCTAATGATTAATGCATGGTGTTATTAAGGGGTTTATAACGTTAGCACCATAAGTAGATGTAGGACGGCATCGGGGTTCATATTTATGAAATTCGTTAGGTTCCAAATGCAAACAACAAACAGAGCCAAAGGTTGAGGTAGTCTTGTTGGGGAACATTACATTGGTCTAACAAAATTGTTGGGGCTTAGGACTTTATTGTAAATACGTTCGAGGGAAACGTTAGGGAGGAGATTATACGATTGGATAGCATGTATAACAGCCCACGGGTAGTGTGGTGCCGGATCTGTTAGGGGGTGACCTTTTAGGATACATTAAGCATATGCCGAGTCGTGTAGACGCGGCAGTGGCTATGTGACCAACAGCGGCTTCGACTTCATGATTAAAGACATGTAAGTAAGGGGGAACGCGGACATATTAATACCATGTTCCACACGGAAGGGTTGTAACATGCTGGGCTAAATAGGGTTTAAAGGAATCACAATAAATTTGTTTTAGTTGTACATGAACATAAGTAGAGCAAAAACTACGGACAAACTCAAGGGCGTTACAAAATTCGCTGGAGTTAGTGCTACGACAAAAGTACACTAACAGAAATTTAGAAATGAGACACTTGAAGACAATGATATGTCGAAAGGATCCCCATTCCGAGCACAGAGACGTAACCACCGTCACATGCCCAAGCTTCACCAGGTTGAAAAATTTTTCGAATGATGGTTGCTTGATAAGGTGGTGTGGATGAGGAAAGCGTTTTTATGAATCGTACAATCCACACAGAACTTACGGTAGGGTACGTCAGATGGGTGGTGTCCAGGACTGGCAATAACCTGAACAGCTTTTATGGCTTGAGAATCACTGGAATGGTGAATGTTGTGAAAATTGGTAGCTCGTTGTTGCGCATCTCGAAATGCAAGGGTGCCCCTGGCATGGACTTTCTTATCGAAGGGCGCATGCTTCTCATGGAGCTGTCTTGGTGTTATAAGGGTTTTTTTTTTCTTTAGTAGGAGGTGATATATCTGCGGATAAGATGTTAGAGAGGAAAGCATGAGCTACTGAATCAGTATGAAAGAGATAAGTTCGTGGTTTAAGTGATATATCACAACATAAGAGTTTTATTGGAAATGTAGAACATAGTAATGGAACTCTGGTGTAATGTTAAAGATGTATCTGTTGGGAATATATTTGTGAAGAAGGTTGACCTATAGTTTTTGGTTAGAGGAGCGTGATCAGGGTCAAACGATGGTGATAGTGTTAATGTACGCAAGTCGTAAACAAGCTGACACAAGTGTTTATAAATTGTATGATATGTTCCAGCTGGAATAGCATTTGCGATGATATCACAGCATAGGTCAGGGGACAAAGACAAAAGAAAATTGATTTGGTACGCTGTGAAATTATTGGCGCGTGCCAATTCGCGAGTTGAGTAGTGTCGAATGCGATCGAGTCGTGGGTCGTACACCAGCATATTAGCAAATCCACGAATGGTAGGAGTGAGAGTATATTGAGTGAACTTTGGCACCCATCTTCCTATCGCTTGATGTTATAAAGCCCAAATATCTGCTTTGGGACAAATGCATGTCACTTAAAGCAAATATTTTGTCGATAAATTCAAGACGATTTTCCTGAGGGTAGAAGACAAAAGAATCGTGAAATACAGGAGAGGTATATGAAACCAGTGCTTGTACTAGACGACGCGTGTCTTGATTTTCATTATGATGGTATGCTTGGCAAAGCCAAAGAAAACCGGTAACTGGTTCGAGAGAAGCAGTCTTATCGATTCCGGCATCGTGTGTTAAAAAGGAGTAGGTTTCGCCAAAAGCATTTATGTGTGTTTGGTATTTAGAAGAGGAGTTAGAAACTGTTATGTCTCCGCCTGTATGTCTTCCACCAGTGATGTAAATGATGGATGAAGTAGAGGATTTATTTAAGAATAACCTGTGAGATGGTTGGTTAGATTCGATAGTTGTAATACGAAAGGACACAGGTAATGTGATGGATTTAGGGAATAATCGTCCCATAATATTATAGAGGAGCACAAAAGCTTTGAGTTCAATAGGGGATCTCATGCAAGCAAGTGGTTTTCTTGAATTAGTCAAGAATCCCAGGCGAAAGTTAGAAATGCCTTCATTTTCTTGACTGGGATGTTCGACTGTTTTATCAGAGTGCAGACGAAGGAAGAGAACAAGCGGCTTTAAAGCTCAAGTACACTTAGAGCACTTGGAAACAAAGAATCATCCATATCGCGCTCGAAGGTGGAAATGGATCTCCCATTGATTATGTTGCGATTTGTGCATGGTGATGTCAATTCCACTATGTCAGTGTAATATCGTGCACGTTCAACGTCCGATGCTCGATGGAGATATGTCAAAAACTTAGGTAGGGATGGGAAAACTTCGATGGAATTACAAAACGTCTTCGTAGCATGTGCGTGATATTGTCGTCGCTCTCAACAAGAACTTTAACGTTGATGTTGATTTGCAAGTCATTAGAAGCGCAAGCCAGAATGCAGGAGTGGACATCCCAGAGCAAAGTAAAGTTACTGTAGGTATTCGTGGGCTAGGAGATGAATTACTGTATGGAGCAAACGTGTTGTAACCTTGCGTCATACAGGAGGTGGGAAATGCTTGCGTATGTAGGCAGCTGCGAATGCATTGACTCCAGGATGGTTTTAAGCCATGGGACGTAAATTACTCGTTCCATGAGGGTGGAATATAGTTTGAGCATTTCGCGTTGTTCATTAAAAGCACATAGTCTGAACTGTAGTGAGCGAAGTTCCATTTTACGCGCTTTTGCTTGTTGTAGCGAGTAAATTGGTAGAGTTGGCAACAGGTTACTGAGTCTAAACAAAGTAATCTTGACATTATCATCAATTTTACTCTGGATAGATGATTGTCCTTTAAATTCAACTCCATAAAGGTGTATACCAAGTTTATCTTCTCCCCATTGAGTCATACTGATGATGTGCAGATCGGGATCGTTATGGTCGTTTTGCTTGGGTAGAAAAAGCGCAACGTCTAGCTTTACATATCCGACATTTGGATGCTTTGGCAGAGCGGGAATGACGGTCCTTATAATCGCATGTGTGATTCTGCGTATCCGTAGCAGTCTGGATAGCAGGTGATAAGGACTCGGGTAGCTTTACGATGTGGATAGGATCAGCATAACGTTTAAAGTTAATTACATGTTGAGAAGCACATGTGTCAGCATATCCTGGCGTAGTCATTAGCGGCAAATTGTACTCGTTGTACAGTTTAAGCATTGTTGCATAACAGGCATGTGTTGAGCTTTGACCAAACACGTACTGTGTCATGAAACTTTGCGTTTGTTCGGAAGGCACAACGACGAGTGTAAACCTGTGTTAATTTTGGTAGCAACACAGGGGGATCTGTACCATCTTCATTATCTTCAATGGTTAAATTACTGGGAGCTCAGAGTGCAGGAAGTTTCCCGAGCTTGACGACGAACAATAGCATTCTGAGCTTTAGCAATTATGTGCTGCAATAGCGGCTGAGGATGTTATCGATTTCATCATCCTTAATGGACAGGAAAGTGTGGAACATTTTCTCTGTATCAGCAGTCCC
>JAQMWT010000325.1:0-69655 GCA_029834535.1 Chrysophaeum taylorii
ACTGCACATCCTAATAAACTACGTGCAGTAATGCTTTTAGCTTACCATTACTATGAGACAGTGTCTTGTACAGATGTTACTGAGCTTAAATCTCAGTTTAATCGAATGTCTTTAAATGTTAATTGGTATGCCCATGTATTTGTCGAACAACTCCTTGCTTTCAATCTCAGGCAAAGCAATTAAATAATGATGAAGCATCAATCCAATTTAATAACTCCATAATCACTCTTAAAGCTCACGAGGAGATCTACCGTCTATATGCTAATCCCTCGGATCACGAGCGCTATTCTCAATCTTTATTGGAATGGTGTAAACTCTACGAGACACGCTCTGGGAACAACTCGATTCACGATCCTGAATTGTTAAAGCTAGTTGATCCTAACGACGTTCGTCCGTTATGGAGTTCTTGTTAAAGATATACAATGACCAAACAACGCTTACTCGTTGTTAGCTACTGTAGCTGGACAGTCTGGCTTCAACGCTCGTAAGCTTCGTAATGCAAAGACAAAGCATCGACAATTTTACCTCGTGACACGTCGTACTATCGTCCACCTTCAAATTATAACGTCAAAGGTACCAGCTTCGATCGTCCTGTCTACTCACCCTCCTCTAACCGTAATGCACGCTCTAATATGTCTCTATGGACCGGGCTACTTATCAAGTTGATCGTCTTCGCCACCTGTTTGGTAAATTACAGGAAGCGAATCCCAACCCCTCTACCGACTCTAAAATGGTACAGGAAATGAAGCTTACTGAGTACCCTCTGGACAAGCCTTCTCAAGCTTCGACACAGTTCTTAGATCCTGACGAAGCCACCCAAATTCATCTCTACTTATCTCGAGTTGATACTATGTCCAATACCATATGAACCTCTTAGAAGCCGATAAGGAATCTCGTGTTTCAGAAGAAAAGTATCAAACTGAAACATCTGCTCCTGAAGCGTCCCCCAGTGATGCGGAGCAGGGGGGACTGCTGATACAGAGAAAATGTTCCACACTTTTCTGTCCATTAAAGATGATGAAATCGATAACATCCCTCAGCCGCTATTGCAGCACATAAATGCTAAAGCTCAGAATGCTATCGTTCGTCGTCAAGCTCGGGAAACTTCTTCGCACTCTGAGCTCCTCAATAATCTACAACGAAGATAATGAAGATGGCACAGATCCCCCTGTGTTGCTACCAAAATTAAACACTGGTTTTACACTCGTCGTTGTGCCTTCCGAACAAACGCAAAGTTTCATGACACAGTACGTGTTTGGTCAAAGCTCAACACATGCCTGTTATGCAACAATGCTTAAACTGTACAACGAGTACAATTTGCCGCTAATGACTACGCCAGGATATGCTGACACATGTGCTTCTCAACATGTAATTAACTTTAAACGTTATGCTGATCCTATCCACATCGTAAAGCTACCCGAGTCCTTATCACCTGCTATCCAGACTGCTACGGATACGCAGAGAATCACACATGCTATGATTATAAGGACCGTCATTCCCGCTCTCCCAAAGCATCCAAATGTGGGATATGTAAAGCTAGACGTTGCGCTTTTTCTACCCAAGCAAAACGACCATAACGATCCCGATCTGCACATCATCAGTATGACTCAATGGGGAGAAGATAAACTTGGTATACATCTTTATGGAGTTGAATTTAAAGGACAATCATCTATCCAGAGTAAAATTGATGATAATGTCAAGATTACTTTGTTTAGACTCAGTAACCTGTTGCCAACTCTACCAATTTATTCGCTACAACAAGCAAAAGCGCGTAAAATGGAACTTCGCTCACTACAGTTCAGACTATGTGCTTTTAATGAACAACGCGAAATGCTTAAACTATATTCCACCCTCATGGAACGCGTAATTTACGTCCCATGGCTTAAAACCATCCTGGAGTCAATGCATTCGCAGCTGCCTTACATACGCAAGCATTTCCCACCTCCCGTATGACGCAAGGTTACGTTTGCTCCATACAGTAACTTCATCTCCTAGCCGAATACCTACAGTAACTCTACTTTGCTCTGGGATGTCCACTCCTGCATTCTTGGTTTGCGCTTCTAATGACTTGCAAATCAACATCAACGTTAAAGTTCTTGTTGAGAGCGACGACAATATCACATGCTACGAAGACGTTTTGGTAATTCCATCGAAGTTTTCCCATCCCTACCTACGTTTCTGACATATCTCCATCGAGCATCGGACGTTGAACATGCACGATATTACACCGATATAGTGGAATTGACATCACCATGCACAAATCGCAACATAATCAATGGGAGATCCATTTCCACCTTCGAGCGTGATATGGATGATTCCTTGTTTCCAAGTGCTCTAAGTGTACTTGAGCTTTTAAAGCCGCTTGTTCTTTTCATGGAAATGACACCCACCACTCCGCATCGTATGAAGATCATATACGAGTTGCTAATCTCATCTTCTCAACGATGCACTATACGGTGGATATATGTGACCGATTTCCATGCTATCTGTGTGGAGATTATCAAGCCAGAGAAAGATGGATCCTCGTTGCACGCAAATATAACACCGGCCCTCTTGATCTGCTTTCATGGCCTAAACAAACGAGTCACTTCCTTTCTGGACATTGCAGACCACGCTAATTCCATCAGTCGCAAGTTAATAGTCGACGAACCTTGGACGCAGGTCTTTCCTGACATACCATTCGTGTCCACACCTAAAACCTACAACATTTTTTAGTCGTACAGGATCCGTGCGCTTAACTGTGACTGAGCTTGAAACCTTAACTATGCTGTTCCTTCGTCTGCACTCTAATAAAACAGTCGAACATCCCAGTCAAGATGAAATGGAGGGCATTTCTAACTTTCGCCTGGGATTCTTGACTAATTCAAGAAAACCACTTGCTTGCATGAGATCCCCTATTGAACTCAAAGCTTTCGTGCTCCTCTATAATATTATGGGACGCTTATTCCCTAAATCTATCACATTACCTGTGTCCTTTCGTATTACAACTATCGAATCTAACCAACCATCTCACAGGTTATTCTTAAATAAATCCTCTACTTCCTCCATCATTTACATCACCGGTGGAAGACACACAGGCGGAGACATAACAGTTTCTAACTCCTCTTCTAAATACCAGGCACATATAAATGCTTTTGGCGAAACCTACCTTCCTAACACATGATGCCGGAATCGATAAGACTGCTTCTCTCGAACGTGTTACTGGTTTTCTTTGGCTTTGCCAAGCATACCATCATAATAATGAAAATCAAGACACGCGTCGTCTAGTACAAGCACTGGTCACCTATACTTCTCCTGTATTTCACGATTCTTTTGTCTTCTACCCTCAGGAAAATCGTCTCGAATTTATCGATAAAATGTTTGCTTTAAGTGACATGCATTTGTCCCAAAGCAGATATCTGGGCTTTATTACATCAAGCGATAGGAAGATGGGTGCCAAAGTTCATTCTATATACACTCCCACTCCTACCATTCGTGGATTTGCTAATATGCTCGTGTACGATCCACGACTCGATCGCATTCGACACTACTCAACTCGCGAATTGGCACGCGCCAATAACTTCACAGCGTACCAAATCAATTTTCTTTTGTCTTCGTCCCGGACCTATGCTGTGATATAATCGCTAATGCTATTCCAGCTGGAACATATCATATAATTCATAAACATTTGTGTCAGCTTGTCTATGACTTGCGTAATTTAACGCTATCACCATCGTTTGACCCTGATCATGCCACTCTAACCAAAAACTATAGGTCGACCTTCTTCACAAATATATCAACAACAGATACATCCTTATTATTACACCAGAGTTCCATTACAATGTTCTACATCTCAATAAAAACTCACATGTTGTGATAATCTTGCTTCTAACCACGAACTTCCATCTTTTCATCTCGATTCAGTAGCTCATGTCTTCCTCTCTCACCTCATCCGCAGATATCATCTCCTACTAAAGAAAAACAAATTACCTCTTATAACGCCAAGACAGCTCCATGAGAAGCATGCGCCCTTCGATAAGTTCATGCCAGGGCACCTTGCATTTCGAGATGCGCAACAACGAGCCACCAATTTTCACAACATCCACCATTCTAGTGATTCTCAAGCTATAAAAGCTGTTCAGGTTATTGCCAGTCCTGGACACCACCCATCTGACGTACCCTACCGTAAGTTCTGTGTGGATTGTACGATTCATAAAAAACGCTTTCCTCATCCACATCACCTTACCAAGCAACCATCATTCGAAAAAGGTTTTCAACCTGGTGAAGCCTGGGCATGTGACGGTGGTTACGTATCCGTTCTCTCTGAATGGGGATCCTTTCGACATATCATTGTTTTTAAATGTCTCATTTCTAAATTTTTGAGCACTAACTGTCCAGCTTGTGAATTTTGTACGCCCTTGAGTTTGTCCGCAATTTTTGTTCTACTTATGTTCATGTACAACTCAAACAAATCTATTGTGATTCCTTTAAACCCTATTTATCTCAGCATGTTACAACCCCTTTCGTGTGGAACATGGTATTAACATGTCCGCGTTCCCCCCTTACTTACATGTCTTTAATCATGAAGTAGAAGCCGCTGTTGGTCACATAGCCACTGCCGCGTCTACACGACTCCGGCATATGCTTAATGTATCCTATAAAGGTCACCCCCTAACAGATCCGGCACCACAACCCGTGGGCTGTTATACATGCCATCAATCGTATAATCTCCTCCCTGACGTTTCCCTCGAACGTATTCACAATAAAGTCCTAAGCCCCCAACAAGTTTTGTTAGACCAATGTAATGTTCCCCAACAGGACTACCTCAAACCTTTTGGTTCTGTTTGTTATCTGCATTTGGAACCTAACGAATTTCATAAACATGAACCGATGTCGTCCCTACATCTACTTATGTGGTGCTAACGTTATAAACCATTTAATAACACCTCATGTTAATCATTTAGCCGGTGATGTCCTTAATCATGAAAACGGGCAAGCCCGTGTCTTAACTACTAATCGACAGATGTTTGTCTGTCTGTTTGTTTGTTTGTTTGTCTGTCCCTCGATTTAGGGTAAGGATCAGGAAGGCGCGAGAGTAAGGATCAGGTAGGTGCGAGAGCCAGACAGTGATCCTCCAAGCCGTCTACGGCGACCTCGCAGACTATTTCCACGACCCGCGGCGGCTCTTTTAGCCAGCGCGCCATTCTCACGCCCAGTCGAAACGATGTTGTCGATGCTGACAACGCGCGCATGACCTCCGCCTTATTTTCCCGGAGACGAGGCGTCGGAGTTCTTTTCGGCCGACTAGGTTGGGTCGGAAGACGACGCCTCGCTCTTTGATGAGTTTTCAACTCCTGACAACCAACGGTATGCTGACTTTGATCGCAGCTCAAAGTCTTGCAACCCGACCCGTCGCACGGCCACTGCAACGGTACCAGATACATGATCGATCGTGTCGTTGTCACCGAGGCTCCTCCAACCTGTATCCCGTAAGGCCCTCCGACACCAAACGATCACCAAGAGCCAGGGCCAGACGCGCAAGATCGGCGTCCTCTTGCCCAAGCCCGTCTTCTGCCACGTCAGCTCTACGTGGCTCTCTGTCGATCCAGCAACCCAGGTCCTCTTTACAGGTCGACGACTCCACCCTACCCCACGTGCTGCGCAATGCCGATAAGCCCACTCCCGGCGTCTACACGCACGGTAACAGGTGAGCTTACTGGGACCAGGTGGACTTACTGGGGTTAGAGATTGGGACTAGGTGAACTTATTGACCAGGTGAACTTACTAGGACCAAGTGAACTTACAGGGGTTTTGAGTGAACGCAAGGCAGGCGGCGTGTACGGATCAAATCAGCTTAGATTGGCGGAGGTGAGAACGAGCTCGAAGGAGGGTGGGGTCAGTGGGTGTGAGCACGGTGGGCTTACACCAAACTTGCTGGGGTTAGGGTGGGACTAGGTGAACTTACTGGAGCCAGGTTAACTTACTGGGGTTAGAGATTGGGACCAGGTGAACTTACTGGCGAACTTACTGGCCTGCACTTGTTTCCTCTAAACTGACTTTTCCTCCTCTTATTTCTATATCTCCTCCTGATTATGAACAGCATCCACCTCCCGCACCTTCACCCGACATTCCCTTCTCTGTTCTGGCACCCCAATGATGCGGCGCAGAGATACCTTATCGACATGACCAGAGAGGGACTCCTTCTTCTCCTCTCTATGCTCCCTCTCCCGCTCCCGCATGTGCTCCAGCTGCTTCTGCCCCCTTTACTTCCGCCACCACACCTACATCTGAAGTGTCTTCAGCACTTTGCCACTGTTACCATCTTATCGGTCTCTCTATTCCCAGGATGTCTCCGTCTCTTACGTGGTCCCATCACCCGCAGCCTCGTCGCAAAAACCAATCTCAAGGATGTTCTTTACTCTCTTGCCTCGCCTACTGTGCTGCTTATAAACAAGCCGGTGGTACGCTTGCCGACTTCAAGTATGACCTCTCAAGCAGTACATAACCTTCTGCGTCCCACCCTCCTCCCACTAAATGCACTCATGGCATCCACTGGACGGCTATACCTCAGAGGTACCATCACTTCATCACCATGTGCACCAAGCGATTTCACATCCTCTTCCGTTATGTGTCATAGGAGCCATAGCCACCCATCGCCTGTCTCCTCAGTTCACTTCTGCGACGACGTCAACCTTGCAGACTTTCACCTTCCTCGAGCTCTCGTTCATTTAATTTCTGAACATGCTCACGCCTTTCAAGTTCCCCCCGCTCAATATGTTTATGCTTTGTTCACGCCCCACTCCATTCTGGATCATAATGACGCTCTTATGGTGCCTCCGAACCTCACCTCTCCGCCATCGAAGACTATATCACCGTGCAATCACATTACATTGAGGCCCACCTTGGTGATGCTCCTCTACTAGTTGTTCAACTCGTCGAAGATCCCGATCACGCTCATCCGCACGATAATGTCGCTTCTTGCGCACTTACTCATCTGACGACGACTCATGACCCCAGCACTGTTGGTTCGGACGAATACAAGATTCAAGCCAAAGATATCAAAATTGATCCATATGAGTTTAACTGCCTCAAAGGTCTCTCAGACACTGATCGCAAAGCTTACGTCGCCGCCATCTCCAAAGAGATTTTTGATATTGTTAAGTTTGGCTGCTTTAAACTAGCGCTGCCAATGGTCAACTCAAAGCCCGCTGACACCCGCCTCGTCCTACGTATAAAAACCAACGCTGCTGGTAAGTACATTAAGCATAAAGCACGCCTGGTCCTACGATTACCCTGATCGCCGACTGCGGTTGCGATGGAGGACGGTGCCTCATGAATCCTGAGCCTTGCGAGGGCATCCGCCCTCCCGGCGTAGGTTGGCACCTATTCGCCTCCCGGGCGGGCCGGTTGGCAGCCGGAACGTTCGCAGTGGGTCGGGGTATGGCCTTGGTGAAGACGGAAGGTTGTCGACGAGTTGGTTGTCAGTCACATCGCGGTCTCCTCGTCGCATGGCGACAAGCTTGATGGTCACTCTCCGCCGACCGACCTTTCGGCGGTCCTCGTCTACAGGCCCGTGATTCCGGACTGGCTCCTGTCGGTCCGGCCTGGCTCCCATGCTCGGGAGAGGTCTGAAGTTAGTTAGTTAGTTAGGTCCTACGAGGCTTCTTAGCCTCTTTGGGCACCGATGTTTTCAACACATTCAGCCCTATGGCACAGCTTACTGGCATCCGTTGTGTTCTGGCGCTAGCAGCTCATCTGCGACTTCCCGTCTACCATGTCGACGTCCCTAACGCTTTTGTTCAAGCTCCCATCGACTCTCATATCTATGTCAAACTGCCACAAGCCATTTACCTTCTCGATCCCGAAGATACCAAATACCAAGGCCGTCGTCTCCCAAAGCTACTTAAATCTCTCTATGGATTACGTCAGAGCCCTGCCCTTTGGAATCAAACCATACACGGCTTCTTTGATTCATTAGGCTATACACGATTTCGAACAGACACCTGCATTTGCGCTAAAGTCCATGCTGGCGCTACATTTCTAATTTGCACGCTCTCGGTAGACGACGTCGTCATTACTTGCACTTCGAAAACTCTACGTCGTGAGTTCCAGCAAGCCCTGAAAAAGGAATACTCAGTCGACACCTTCGAGGAAGTCCATACTCTCTTAGGCATGCGCATAACGCGTACAACTGAAGGTTCTATATCACTGGACTGTCAGGCTAAACTTGATGCATTGTTCGAAGAGTACCCCATTTTAATGCAGTTACGTCCCACCTCCACACCGATGTCACCATCAACCACGTATAAAACTGGAGAGCCATCTTCTGATATGGACAAGTTCATCCTTCACACCTTCTCCACTCTACTCGGCAAGCTCACGTTTGGCCTGTCGCCCCGATCTATCACAAAGTCTTAGTCGTTGCTCTCGAGGAATGCATAATCCAGCATTTCTACATGTTCAAGTACTAACAGGAACGCTCCGCTACTTGCGCAAGCCCGAAAATCGTAATCCTCGCCTCTGGTACTACTCTGGCTCTTCCGCTCTAATGGACCATCTTCGACTTCTTATCGGTAATCGTACTGACATGGCCACCATGTTGGATTACACTAAAGAACAAGTTAATTCAGGTAATTTTGATCCATTGGTCGCGTTCGTTGATGCCGATAATGCACCCTCTTATGAACAAGACCGCATGTCTACAACCGGTTACGCTATCTTTTTGTTTGGTTCTCTCATCACTCGGAAGTCTAAGTTGTAGCATATTACAGCTACCTGAGCCTTGCGAGGGCATCCGCCCTCCCAGCGTAGGTTGGCACCTATTCGCCTCCCGCGCGGGCCGGTTGGCAGCCGGAACGTTCGCAGTGGGACGGGGTATGGCCGGGGGGCGAAGACGGAAGGTTATCGACGAGTTGGTTGTCAGTCACATCGCGGTCTCCTCGTCGCATGGCGACAAGCTTGATGGTCACTCTCCGCCGACCGACCTTTCGGCGGTCCTCGTCTACAGGCCCGTGATTCCGGACTGGCTCCTGTCGGTCCGGCCTGGCTCCCATGCTCGGGAGAGGTCTGAAGTTAGTTAGTTAGTTATTACAGCTACTTCTGCGCATGAGAGTGAACTTATCGCCCTTAATATGTGTGCCGATGATGTGGTCTGGTTACGCAAATTGTTAACGGAAATGGCATTCGCTATAAATCCTCACTTCTATCTCCGCCAACCTTCAGGGAAAGACTTGCTACTAGATTATGATGCTCACGACAATCCCCTCCCATCGGACATGTCGTTCATACGTAACAGTCCTATACTCGGAGACTCTGCATCTGCTATTCATCTATCTAATAATCCCGACAGTGCGACTAAGGCCAAAGCTATTAGCACACGCTGGTTCCGTATTCGCGACTACGTACAGTTAAAACGTATACGTCTACATCATGTTTCCGGTACCCATAATATGGCCGATGGATTTACCAAACCCTTTGGAGCTCCACTCTTCAGCAGATTTCGCACGTTACTCGGCTTACAACAACCCATAGCTCAACAAGATGGTTAATCCTTACCCTTCATTATGTCCGAAGTGACTTTAAACTAACCCTCCCATGTAAAGGAATACTGGCTCGCTAAAATGTGAAATGTAATGAAAGATGCGATGTGGATATTCCTTTTAAGATGAATCCCACTAAAAACAAAGATGCTGCGAGCCGGCGCCATTCTACCCTGAACCGTGGCCGTGGTGGTGTGTCGTCACTGTCCCCACCTTTTAATGCTCTAACTCCAAGCGTTGCTCCGACTAGTTCCCCTAATCGGAAGCATCAAACCTATTTGTCGGTGGCTCAAGGACATCAATCTACGCCCGTTACGCCTAAGGCGCCCAAGGCAACTGTCCAACAATTGTCTAAATCGCAAACATCAAAGTCTGAGTATTTCCTGCTTAAACATTGCAAATTTGACGCACTTGCGATGATGTCAGGGAATATCTCTGCCCTTGGTGCGTCCCCGCCGAATTTTCTCATCCCTCAGCATAAGGATCCTCAGTGTTGGCTTAAGTCTTTGCAGCAGCTGCTTACCGAAGCACAACAGACAGAATTGGTGGATAACGTCCATTATCTTAGTTCATTGTGGTGCGTCAAAGCAAAGCGCATTCGGAATGTCCCCGCTATCCTTACTACTAATCGACAGATGTTTGTCTGTCTGTCTGTCCCTCCATTTAGGGTAAGGATCAGGTAGGCCCGCGAGCCAGGCATTGATCCTCCAAGCCGTCTACGGCGACCTCGCAGACTATTTCCACGACCCGCGGCGGCTCTTTCAGCGCGCCATTCTCACGCCCCGTCGAAACGATGTTGTCGATGCTGACAACGCGCGCGTGACCGCGGCCTTTTTTTCCCGGAGACGAGGCGTTGGAGTTCTTTTCGGCCGACTAGGTTGGGTCGGAAGACGACGCCTCGCTCTTTACAGTCGAGTTTTCAACTCCCGGACAACCAGCGGCATGCTGACTTTGATCTCGAGCTTAAAGTCTTCGCAACCTCGACCCGTCGTACGGCCACTGCAACGGCACCCGATACATCATCGATAGTGTCGTGTCACCGAGGCTCCTCCAACCTGTATCCCTCAAGAGCCACCGACGCCAAACGATCAACAAGAGCCAGAGGCAGACGCCCCGCAAGGTCGGCGTCCTCTTGTCCTAGCCCATCTTCTGCCACGTCCAGCTCTACGTGGCTCTCTGTCGATCGGCAACCCCGAGGATATGCTCTTCTGAGTCGACGACTCCACCCTACCCCACACGTGCTGCGCAATACCGATAAGCCCCCTCCCGGCGTCTACACGCGCACTGTAAGTGAACTTACCGGGACCAGGTGAACTTACTGGAACCAGGTGAACTTACGGAGGTTAGAGATTGGGACTAGGTGAAATTAGTGACCAGGCGAACTTACTGGGACCAAGTGAGCTTACTGGGGTTTTTAGAATAAACTCAAAGGTTAGCGGCGTGTGCGGATCAAAGCAGCTTAGATTGGCGAGGGTGAGAGGGGCGAGTTCAAAGGAGAGGGGTGAGTGGATGTGAGCACGAGTGGGCTTACGCCGAACTTACTGGGGTTAGAGATTGGGACTAGGTGAACTTACTGGCGAACTTACTGGCCTGCACTTGTATCGCCTAATGAAGGCATTCGCTTTCACCGCTTCCCACCCATTAAAGGGGTTGTCAAAGTACATGTGGCGTGTACAAAGTGTTACAATAAAACTGATATGCCGGGTACACCCCTTGTGCTCATCATATGTACTGAAGATGAGCTTAAAACTGACAGGATACGCCAAATTATTGAGGATCATCTCGCGTCTGCGCAACTTGCATCGCACTGCTTCGATGTACCGCGCCCTTTCTTTCTGTTGATTTGTGTGATGTGCAACTTGTCGAACCACGGGATAGCGTTGATTCGCAATAATCAGCACCCCTTCCAACTCTCCTGTTATAATGATCCAGCTGCCCACATAAGAGCTATAATCCTCCGCCTTGGAAAGTCCATTGCTATTAACAAGCTGCTCAGAGAGGCGCTCATGCAGACTGCAACATCCCTTAACGTTGATGCTTCTAAAATTCTCGTCAACCCTGACGCTAACGCCATGCTCTTACTGCAGCTGCCCTTCATTTCGAGTGTAAATCTTGAGATTATTGTAGCAGCTTGGTCTTTGTTACAATCCGTTGAAGATAAAACCTGTGTAGTTACCAATCCTGAGGAGTTACTTAACGTGCTCATCGAACGCTTTATTAACGATGTTTCTCATGAACTTGACGCAACTTCTTCCGAGACGGTACCGCCAATGCTGCACTACTTTCGCCAACTTCCACGAGATCAACAATTAGCATCTAAAAACGTGTTAATCCACGTTGGCTACCCATCCCATATCATTGATACCTTCTCTAATAATACCTCTTCTGAAGATGTGTCACCAGCGCCGATCGATAATCCACCCGCTGAGACCACGCCAGATAAAGCTAACGACAATATGGCTGAATCTTTACACCAATTAAAAGGAGAGATTCGGTCTTTATCCTTACGTCTCACTAACACCGCACAGCAATTGATGGCACGAGAACATCAACTATCGCATGCTCTAGCTTCTCTCACACAGATGCAAGAAACCTACGAAACTCTTAATACTCAAGTGGCCGATAACATTAAAAATGTTTCTTTGTTAGATAACATTTTGTCAAGTCTTCAAATGCATCGGAACACCACAATCCCGACCTCTGCTGTATTTGTCCATATCATTTCTCGGTCGCTTATCTCGTCTATTGGACAGTTCCCTTCAGATACGTATAATGAGGCACAGCGAGTTCTAATCGACGCAGCAGCTCATAACCTCCACACAGCTATGTCTGATGCACATGATCGTGTTATTCCTGCATTGGATCTACACGCTCTTACACCAGATGCTGCTATGTCTTTCCTTTCGTCTGTTATGTCACCCTTGGTCACCTTGAGTGATGCAATGACTACCACAACACCAACACTGCTAACGACCTATCCTCCGATGATCATAATTCGTCTTCTCCAGAGTTAAAGGAACTGGACGATAATAGCGAGGATGAATTGGACCACGCATCTGATGTTGTGGATACCGATACTGCTTCTTTGCGCAACATCACAACACGCTCGACGTCATAATTAATTTGTCCTGTTCTGTTGTTGTTTGTTCCACTGTTCACTGTTCTCATGTATATTGCACAAGTTCCGCCTCGAGAACGTCTGAAATGCATAAACCGCTCTCACACGTTGAGGGGGTCCAGAGAGCTACACTATTATGTGTGCGACACTTGAACATTTCACACCTATCTCTACAAGAGGGTTTTCTCTCCGTAATACGGCTTTCCCTCTCTCCGTCCTTACCCTTCCGCAATTACTTATTCATGACTATGAAGAACCCAGTCTGAAGCTCTTTTCCAACATGGAGTAGGCCTCCAGGTGCGTACCGTCAGGTGCGGAGTTTTCTGTTTAATTAACAGAGGCTTCGTTCCTCGTTGTCAGTGTAAACGCTTCTATGGGACCTAATGTCCTTAAGGAGTTAGGGCTTAAATCCTTACCTTGTGTAGTGGCACGTGGCAAGCGGAATGGTCTGTACACGCCTAAGACTGCACGCAGTCTCTACCATGTACCCGGAGAGGGTCAAATCTCTCCAGAACCAGTAGCAAGATGCATACCTAGAAGAGAGCGAAACGTAGCAAAGTCGGCTGCAAGAGGATTTGTAAAGCCGCCAGCTACATTTAACTTGCCTGGGGCGTGGTGAACACGAATCTTCTGTAGTGCGACATATTCGCGAATTTTGAACCATCGTGTCGAGGGGGCTTTGCTGCGAGAAGAGCCGTCAGGATTATTGGAAGTGTGCACGGCGGCAGCATTGTCAGACAAAAGAGGCAGGCTTCTGATGAAGCGCATGTCCTCGGCAATACGATTGTTGTCAGCGTCAAAATCGGATGGAGGGTCAGGTTGCGTGTTCATGTGGAATGTCGGATTAACCACAAACGAGAGTTCAAGGAGCAGCTTACGGAGCCAGACTGCTTCGTCAGCGCAGATGCTAAGGGCAATAAGCTCAGCTTCGTGGGTAGAACACGATACGATAGGTTGTAGTTTACTTTTCCATGCGATGAGACAGTTGAACAAGTAGAAGACAAAACCCGTAGTGGACTTCCTGTCTTCCTGTTCCAGTGAAGGGGCATAGTCAGTATCCACCATGGCAGCGAGGGGGTCGAACTTGCCGGTGTTGATATCTGTGGCCTGATAATCGACTATTGTCGATAGATAAGCCAACTCGATTTTCGGATATAATGCGTAGGTGAGTTTCAATAGCATTTCTTTTAGGGTGGAACCAGAGGCGAAGAGTTCGATTGGCGGGTTTACTGAGGCACCTTAGGAGGTGAAAGAGCATCTGGACATGCACATGAGTAGGTGAGTGCATACCTCGGGAACAGCGTCCTAGAGCTTGGGAGAAATCTGGGCGACAGGCAACTTGCATGAACACCAACTTGCCAGAAGTTGTCATGGATATAATTTTCCACATCAGTGGAGGGTGAGCCTTCTTTGTAGGAGAAGGTTGATGACATAGGATATTTCAGCGGAGTAAGTGTTTTCAATATGGGATGGTCGTCAAATAACGCATATAGCTTGGCTTGAACGTCTAGGGATATAGATCCATCCGGCTTTCGGCAGACACGCATTCCCAGAAGAGTATGGACTGGCTCGAACTGTTCCACAGAGAAGCGCTTATGCAGTGCTTCTTGGAGCTCAGTGCGCAGTGTGTCGTCGATCGACACTATAACAAGGCGTCCACAGATAGGCTGCAAATAACGAATTGAGCGTGCGGAGAAGTACGAACATGTAAACAAGTATCCGCATGGAGCCGCTTGTATCCAAGATTCCGAAAGAAGCTGTCGATCTCTTTGTTCCAGAGAGAAGGAGATTGTCTGAGTCCATATAGCGACTTCAGCAGCTTGGGTAAACGACGGCACGGTATTTGGCGTCTTGAGGATCGAGTAACTTGATGCCTTCGGGGAGCTGTGCGTCGACGTGCGCATCGATATCAGATTGGACGAACGCGTTGGGCACGTCACTGTGGTACACGGGTAAGTTCTTGTATGCAGCAATAGCTAAAATGACACGTATGGCGGTCATCGTTGCCATGGGACTAAACGTCCCAAAGAAATCGGCGCCAAGTGAAGCTAGGAAGCCACGCAGGACTAACCGAGCCTTGTGCTTGATATACTCCCCTGTGGAGTTTGTCTTGATCTTGAGTACCAGGCGACTATCAATTGGGCGAGTCGAAGCATCAGGTAGAGCTAGCTTGAAGCAACCGAAGCGCACTATATCGTGCAACTCCTTTGCGATCGCCTTGATATAAGCTTGTCTGTCTTCGGAAGAAAGTCCTTGTAGACACTTGAGCTTATACTCGTCGATATATACGTCGGCTTCTTGGACTTTGTATTCGTCCGGGCCTACGGTGGCTGGAGAGCCATAGTTTAACGACTTTTCGGTCGAAGCAGTGTAAAGAACTTCAGGATAGGCGTGAGTGGCACAGGTGGATGGAGTGGAGGTATCAGGTTCCAACTCCACCACCAGGAGAGGTTCCTCATGAAGTACCTGGGTAATGTGCTCGGTAGAGCAGAGGAGATATTCCTCCAGGTCAGATAGTTCTGCGGATGTAGCGCCAAACTCAGATGAGGAATGGTCATAAAGCTGGTAGGTACCAGGTAACTGTAAGCGTATTGCAATGGAGAAACACCGAAGGCCGAAGCGTGTTCCATGAACATGGCAATAAGTAGAGGCGGAAGGTGGCGACATGGAGTGTCATCAGTGGTGAGGTGTGTGGCCACTGGAATGCTGGATGCGCATTTGGTTTGCGAGAAAACACCATCCAGTAGTAGTAGGGCATCGAGATAGAAGATCGGTGCGCAATGGAAGGATGTGTTGAACCAGCATAGCGTGTTCCCCCTCTGGGCAGAGAGCCGTCCAGTGGATGCCACCAGAGGTGTTGAGGGCGGAGAGGGTGGGTGATTTGAAAGCGAGAAAGCGATGTTGAAGGTCCCAGCGGAAGTCAGCGAGTTTGCCACCAGCGGCTTTGTAGGCACCTACAGTGGAAGCTTGGAGCCGAGCAGTGACAGAGGCCATAGAGGAGGCTTTGCGTTGGTTGGGGCGCTTAGGACCTGGGCCAAGTCGAAGATTGTCTTGAGAAAACAAATGTTTGTAAGAAGGACGTATTTGCGGTGGCGTAATAGTAGGAGCGTCAGCAGGAGTATTGTCGTCAGCAGGAGGTGAAGCTGCTGTGGGAGAAGTAGAGAGTGGAGGCGGAGTCTGCGACGGAGCGGGAGCAGCTGACGGAGCAGAGGCAGGAGGTGGGTGCCCCCTCTGAGTGTGAATCCCCCTCTGCAGCGCATCATCGGGGTCTTCATCTCGATGGCTAATGTCGAAGGACACAGGCGGAGCATCAGGTGGAGGAGCATGCTCAGGATCCAGGGTGGAGCGTTGGATCACATAGGTGAAGGTCAGCTTAAAGGAAACACGGAGCTGGCCATTTTCGGGATTAAGGACAACATCAGCTTGATGGTCAACATGGGGCGAGACAAGCGGGTTTTGGGAGTGTTAGCGGAGCACGGGTAGAGATAGCGTCGTCGAGACGGTTCATATGGTGCTCGTGAGGCTCAAGTAGGAGGAAGCACTCATTGCCAAAGATTTTGAGGAGATCATGTCGAGGTGTTGTTAGCTGATTATACAGAAACTGCTGCGGACTGATGATTGCATGGTGAATGCGTTCGAGCGAGGCATTTGGGGGAATGTTGTACGATTGAATGGTGTGGATCACAGCCCACGGGAAGTGGATTGCAGGTTCCATGATCTTGGCGCCACGGTAATGAGCATTGATAAGGTTACGGAGGCGAGTTGAGGAGGCAGAAGCAATGAAGCCTGTACTCTGTTCGACTTCATGGTTAAAATGGTGAAGGTAAGGCGGGAAAGCGACAAGGTTGATGCCGTGCTCGACCCTATAAGGAGTGGTGATGTGTTGGCTGAAGTACGGCCGGAACGCGTCGGAGTATACTGTGCGTAGATGCACATTGAGTTGAGTCTTGCAGAAGGCATGTAGGTAATCGAGTGCCTGCGTGAACTCGGTCGTGTTGGTGGTGCGTGTAAAATAGGCTAGTAGGAACTTCGATAGTAGTTCTTTGAAGACAACAATGTGGGTGAAGCCGCCCCATTCCGAAGGTACGGTGACGTAACCACCATCGCAAGCCCAGACTTCACCTGGCCGGTGGGTCTGTTCAAAATTGGGCTTGGTCGCGTTCTCTTGGTCGTGACGGTGGAGTTACGGCAAACGCAGTCTATACTCATATCCCTGTAGGGAATATCGGATGCTGAGAAGCCAGGACGAGCAATGACGTCAGGGGCTTTGGCAGCAACGTTATCAGGGCAATGGTGTACATTGTGGATGCGATTGGTTCTTTGTTTGGCATTTAGGCATTCAACAGTGCCATGGGCGAGTGTTTTGCGGGGAATTGCCTTGACAGGGATATGTCGCTTCCTACATTGAATTTGAGTTCTGTAGATGCATCTAATGAGGGAGCGTCAGGGTCATCGTTGGGGTGGCCGTCATCAGCAGTTGTGGTTGTAGAGAGTGCTTCTTCAGGTGTTGTTCCTGAGGAGCGGTAGTTTAACGACTTTTCGGTCCAGCTGCGGTTGGAGATGTAAGTCATGAATGCATCTGCCTGAGAGATAGTGTCTGAACTGTGACTGGAAAGAGATAGTTCACGAGTTAGGAAGGTGGACACATAGGTCTTCTTCACAGTGGCAATATCGTGTTGAAAGGAAGGGTCCAACATAAGGGACTTCATATCGACGACCATACGGCAGATGTGTATTAAAGAGTATGGTAAGTGCCCGCAGGCAAGGCATTGCTGAGAAGGTCGCAGCATAAATCTTTCTTCAGTGAGAGTAAGAAGGTTGCCTGGGAACGAGTATGATTGTTGGCTCTGATAAGCTCATAGCGAGTAGGGTAACGAAGTTTGTTATTACGAGGGTCCAGCGAGATCATATTTGCATATCCCCGTATGTTGGGCAGTGGAGCTAGCATGGACTGGATTTTGGATCCGAGCTTGCGGTCGCTGCCGCGTAAGTAGCCAATAATATATCTGGCGTGAGAGAGATGGTAGTCTTCCAATGCGAAGTATCCGTATTGGTAATAGAGTCGATCGGACGGTTGATTATAAACAACACAGTTGGGCATGACAAGGGCGCACTGATGGAGCAGATTGCGGATGGCAGGAAGCTTACCGCGGGCTGTGTTGACAGGTGGATAGTCTTGCACGAGCCACAGACAGCCTTGAAACGAATCGAGGTGAAGCGTCTTATCAGCGGGATTGTCGCTGGCAGTTAGGGTGTAGGTAGATCCAAATGCGTCAATGTATGGAGGCATGATATTTGCCAGTCTTGTTTTCAACGAGTAGGTTGCCTTCAGAATGGTGTCCACTCGTACGGATGTGGATGTTGAAGGTGGATGAGGAAGCTGTAAGGAATAACCTAGGTGTGGGTTGGTTAGTTTCGAAAATCGTAACATAGTAGGACAGAGGTGTAGGGTTGTTCGGCGAGATTCTGGCGAACAAATTGTATAGAGTGACGATGCCTTGAGGTGGATGGGATTGGATGATCCAGATAGTGGTTGGTTAGAGGATCTTATAAAACCTAGGTGGTGATACGTGCATTCAGAGTGCGATTTGTGGGTATTTTGTTCGAGGGCTTGCTGTGAATGAAGCCTGAGAACATGAGGTTCAGAGTCTCAAGCTCATAGAAGCTTAGTCGAACAGAGCCTGTGCGAGAATACAGAAGAAATGTTTTGTGTGAGTGAACAAGCGGTGGATCTGGGTAAGTGCGAATCCAATTTTGAGCTAACGGCTTAGGCAGACAGAATATTTTGGAGACAGAATGGATGTCATCAGCGATGTCCAAGAAACGCTTCGGGTGCTGGTTCGGCCAGGACAATATGTTTATTGGTCCAGTGTCGTACCTGCGAGCAATGCATATCCATCGTTCCCGAGATTGGTAATCGCCACAAAGTTAAGTAGGGAAGCGGTCGACCACATCAATGGTATAGTCCAGAGTGGCGTGAATGAGATTAGCCACTGAGATATGATCCCTGTGGATCTGCTTGTGTGGAGGCGTCATCTCCGCAAGTAGAACCAGGGGTTTCGATAATTTGACGATGGATAGCATACTGTCGAAGAGAGAGTCGTCGAGCAAACTAACCAAGTCGGATGTTTTGGTGTTCTTGAGCAGGATCCGGTTGGTACACGGAGGAGTGATTTCTATCACGTCGCAATATAAGTGTCGTCTTTCTTCTTCTGATATAGCATGGAGATGGTTAATGAAAGAAGGAAGGGATTCGAAAACAATGACATTTTGGAAGTGTTTGCGTAACATGCGCACAAGAGTTTCATCGGACTCAACGACGATCTTAACATCGATGTTCAAGGCCAAGTCATTTGAGGCTTGTGACAGAAACGCAGGTGTGGACAGTCCGGAACATAACAGCATGACTGTAGGTTTGCGAGAACCGTTGTTTGTGGTCGTTAAGAACACTGGTCGAGTGCGTAGTCAAGCGAGAGGAGGGGTATTTTTCCTGACGTACTCGTTTTGTGTTCGAAGATTGATCAGTAGGGTGCGCAACCACGGGCGTGTGTTGAGTTTTGTAACCATGTGATGGTAATACTGGCAAAGATCCCGGTTCTCGTTGTACTTCTTCAGCGGAAAAGCTAAAGAGCGGAGTTCAAGGTTCCTATCGCGTGCCAGTGCGTAGGGTAGACACGGTAATGCAGGGAGGTCGTGATCTACAAAATGAATAGGCACATTGACGTCTTTGTCAATCAAGCTTGTGAGGTGTGATAGGTTTGGTTGTTCGCTGTCATTAAGCGTGACAGTCAGTTGGGCCTTGTTCCACTCGGGAGCGCGGAGGATAAATAAATGTCGACCATTGACTGGTTTGAGGAACAGAGCGTAGTCCAGTTTTACGTAGCCGACACCAGGGTGATCAGGTAGTGGAGATTTGCTATTTTTCGTTATCATGATGTGCGACACTTGCTATTGTCCAGTGGCAGTTGGACAACGGGGGCACATTTTGGATCGATAGGGACGATATGGTTCGGTAGAGCGAAGTCAAACATGGTCATCAACGAGATGGAGGCACAGCTATCCAAATATAGAAATTGGGAGTGAAGGGGGGGATTTAGATCTCGCCGATTTTTGGTGACAAAGGCATTCTCACGGGGCTCACTTGTCGAGGGGATGCTGGCCGCAAACGGGTCGGGTTGATTAAGGAGCTTGGAGGTGACGACCACTTGGGAGAAGGTAATAGGGACGATTATTGATGTCAAACGGAGATAGGTTATTTTGCGTGGTAGGGGATGAAGTGGCAGATTGAGATGTTGCTTGAGCAGTACTCTTGAGACACAGCAGTAACATGAGAGGAAAGCTCATTCAGCCGCTCAGGTGACAATTGCGCTATAGCATCCGCAGTAAGACTGACTGGCTCGGTGGGAGGAGCGACGGATGGAGAGCTGTTCCCATTTGTGGTTAGTGAAGTAGAGGGGCTGGGTGCAGACTCAGACAGTTGGTCTGCCCCATAGTTTGACGACGCTGTGGTCGAATGCAGATGTATATCAACGTTCCGAACAATATCTTCGGCATAGGAAAGTTGATCGTTAAGGCGGAGAAAGTCGGCGTTATCGTCCGAGGTAGAAGTAGCGATGATGTCAGCAGATTGCAGCAAAGTTTCAAACAGCTTGTTGATCTTATCTTGGAGTTGGGCCGTGGTTGCACTTTGGGTAGTATGCTTAGACAATTCGCGAAATTGATCTTTGAGGGCATGCACAGTGTGCTTTGTACGATCCAATAACTTCATACCCGATCGGGACGGTCTGTCAAAAGTGCGCGCATACGCAGGTCGGTCATTAGATTGGCCAGTGCTGCGAGCTCTGGTGACATAAGAGTCGCCAGAACGGTAATAGCTAAGATCGTGAGGAGAAAAGGGCTGGCTAGCATCTTTCGAGTTACGAAGGCGTCGAGCGTTAAAAGCGGGTTTCGACTGTTGTCCATTAGCTGGAGTGGTAAGCGACGCGAAAACGTTAGCAGCGTGCGCCAGTTCAGTGTCAGTGTTATCCAAAAGTTGAGTTAATAGTAATTTTGGTTTTTGGTGGGTGGATAACCCTTCAACATGAGGAATCCAAGAGACTGGTGGTTCAAGACGTCTTTTATCGCTTGCGGTATTGGACACGGAATTGTAAAGGTCCAAAGCGAACTCAAGGATGGACGAGGAATCAGACGGGTGACACAGTTTGTCAGCTTCAGGTCGAGCTCTGGCAGAAGAACGTGTTTCATAAATGAAACACCAGTCGACCCATATCGCATCGATTGTCGCTGGTATTGTCAGAGAAATGTTTATAAGTTTCTTCATATATTTTATGGCAAAGTGTAGACTCGTCGAACTGTAGATTTGTCTCTTCTTGGTTAAGCTGGAAATAAATATGCCTGAAGGACTGCACGCATTCAATGAAGACATGGACATACCAAATAGGATTGTACACGACAGCGTTAAATTGCTGTTTCAAATACGAAACATCGTTACTGGAGACAGAATCGTAAAGGTTAAAGGCTATGAGCATGATACCTCGGGTTTTATTGGGGTGGTAATGCCGATTGTATACTTCAGTAATGGCTGGCCAGGCCGCAAGAGCGGGCTTCCCCAAACTCTCATGGTTAAAGGAGGTATACAAAAAGGTGGAGTAGGTAGATTGGTAAATTTGCCAATCGGCATGTGAAAAGGCAAAGGTGGACACTGGAGCGTTAATTCTTTCATCAAAGGCGAGCTCACGGGGGTAGTCGCGGTTGAGTTCCCGTTCAGCGTCTAAAAACAAGTTATTTATTTCGGGGCGAAGGGCCTTGACCTCATTATTGTAGCAGACAGTGGTCAACTGTGCAACTTCAGGGTCAGGTAAGTTAGGGAACGCCTCGGATGTAGAGGGCCAGCTCAGATATTCAGGAGGCAAGTCTTCGACATCTTGGAGGTTGAGGTCCTGCACTCTGGCGCGTTGCCAGTCCAGGAAAACCTGGTCTAGGAGCCTATTGCGCATGAATTCGTAGTCAGGGCAGGGCCTCGTATAAGCCGAATACGAGTCATATTCGAAGATGGCACCTGCGTGGTGAAAACGCAGTAGCTGTCTAATCTGTCTCACTTGGAGTGAGACCTTCCGACTTTGGAGTTGAAAGCGGTTCCCATCATAGAGAAACTCAACAACAGTGGCTTCTAATTTCAAAATATCTGCACCAGTGACTGCTTTGGGTGCGGCTCTTGCTGCTCGTTCCGCCAAGAGGGTGGTGACGTGAGCCTATGGCTCAGTCAGAGAGCAGTTGACAACGGCTAGACATTCTAAGGGGGTCTGTCTAGCGGTGTCTATGTACACTCATCGGGCAAACAATGGAAGTTCATATATGGCAACTGTACAAACTGTGGTTCCTGCCAGTGTTAAAGGGCATGCACTGAACTGGCAGTTGGTAGGGGGGTGCTCAGAGAGCGGGCATGTTGTGTACTATCGTGGAGCATCCTAGGTGGACGTACCCAAAATATCCCAAGCGCGCGTGCAATCAATACAGGACTTGTACAGACAACACACACAACGACACTTTCACGACAATACGATACTATAAACAAGGGGGGCTCGCAGTCTTAACGTGTGCGGTGTAGCTATGTACACCCATGTTAAAGCGTATACAAACAGCTGTGTTGCATGGCGAGGCTAGACCGGCGCGGTGACGGTCCAAAACGCATATGGCACGTGCATGCAACACATGATCCCTCAGGACCCCGCTGGGCCCATAACCTGCAGAGAATTCCGCTAGGCAGTGGTAAGATCACTGAGGAACCATCCCGTCTCACCGCGGGAGTCTGGCAGGGCAGAGTTCGGGGGACAAAGGGCACGGCCACCCTAGCCTCGGCAAGCGGCTGACGATACATAGAAACACACCAAGGCAACATGTAATTACTACATACCTACGGGGCGCGCTAGACCAGGATGATGAGCGTGAGCACAATATCGTAGACTAAGGACTTGTGTAAAAGGGAAGAAGGAGGGTAAGGAAGAGATCGCGCTCTCAACGGACGGATAAGGGGTAAGGAGTCAGCCGATTTCTCTGCAGATGGGTCTTAGAGTATATTAGAGTATGATCAGTATTAGAGCACGCTCTAAGAGCCTCATTTGCGTCTTAGTTCGCGTTGAACCTAAAACAAATAGCAACCAAAAAAAAAAAGAGCACCCTTTTGTTATTATTATTATGGGAAAGCAGGAATTGGGGGGGCGACAACGTTGAATTCTATATGTATTGGGGAGGCGACCTTAAAATATAGTGTTTTTGGGGGGCGACCGTAATAAAAGTGGTGATTTTGGGGGGGCGACCTTATAAACATGTTGTTTTTGGGGGGGCGACCGTAAAAAAAGTGGTGATTTTGGGGGGGCGGCCTTAAAACCATGCGTCGAAATTGGGGGGGCGACCGTAAAAAAAGTGGTGGTTTTGGGGGGGCGACGCTGTCCTGCTGCATACTATAACCCTTATCAAGACTCATACTGTAATCTTGAGTATGTCTCACGAGCGCTCGTTGATGACCGCCTTCAGCTTGGCCTTCAAACGGGAAGCAAGCTCGACTGCGCCCTCGTGCTGCTGCTGAGACGGCTCATGGTCGTCCGGGGCGCTGGCTCCTCGACCGTCGACTCCGCTTCGATGGGCCATCCCGAGGGCGGAGTGAGGTCGCTGTAGCAGCCCTCCCTGTCGCTCTCGACAGCGCGATCGACAGCGGTACGCTCTTCGCTGACGAGGTCAGCCCAGCCTCGGCGCAGCTGTTCGAGTGGATGCCCAGAGCTCGGTCTTGGAATCCGGTCCCCAGGGCTGAATTCCGAGCGTAGTCTCGACGGGTCGACCAGCAACCGCCGAGCCTTTATGAGCTTCTTCCGGAGCTGCTCGCGCGCTCGCTTGGCCTCCTTCTCTGTGGCGAACTCCTTTCCCTCCAGCCCGGCGTCGAGTTCAACCTTGGTGCCCCTCAGAGCCATTGTCTCGGATAGCTTGTTGACTCCAGCTTGTCGCAAGGAACGTAAAACTCGGCCAGTCCGCTGTGGAGCTTGAAGATCTGGCACGGGGCGTCGATGCCGACGCCAATGAAGCTCGCCACCGCGAAGTGCGGGCCCTAGTATCCGTCTTCGTGGGCTAGCCAGCGACCCCGAGGGGCGAGGAGTGAGGTATGCTCGATGATGTCATTGACGTCCAAGGCGCCGGGTACGTCGCCCCACTCTTGGTCTAGCTTTGTGCCGGCCTCCTCGCCGATGCACCTCCAGCACGAGCGCCAGGACCTCGTCCCTGTCCATTTAAGGTATTTTGCTTTGGAGACCCCGGATGGACCTGACGCCAGGGCGACGCGGAGCTAGCGAAAGCAAAGTTGACCGTCCCCCGAAGCCAGGTCCGTCCTAGGCGCAGGTCAAATTGATACTCGCAAACTCTGCCCTTGGACCTTATGGGGTCGGGCTGGCGGCGGCGGCGCCAACGAAAGCCTATTTGTGTTGGGGGGCAACGAAACCACCGAAGGGGCCCTACAAAGCTGGGTGCGGGTGGTTGCTTTCGAGAATATGCGGGCGGTATTTTTTTGCTGTAAGCGACCCCGTCTCAGCAAATCTAGTGACGGAAATCAGAGTCTGCCGCGGTCAAACGGTTAGCAACGTCCCAGGGCACCGAGGTGCTGGGAGTAGTGGATTTTCGCGTTTTGCTGGCGGCGAAGAAAGCTTACGATAGCCCGGAGATGTTATGGGGGGAAGCACTTCAGAAGTGAGGGGCGTGATAGAGATAGACGGGGCGTTGCGAGGAGTCTTGGCGACGTTCAAATTCTTGGGTGTTGAGCATGCGCACTTCCTTGGAAAGTGGAACGTAGCACCAGGCAGGCTATGGGGCCTTTGCACCGGGAGCACGAGCCACGAGGCAACGGAGCTGAGAGTGAAAGGCGCAAGCGCGGGCGTTGCTAAACGTAGGCACCATGGTTGCCCTCGGTGTCGTTGTCGCCGCGGTCGTCGTCGCTGCTGTCGTCGTTGAGGGCACCAGCAAATTGCTTAAAAGGGCACTCCGCTGGTGCGTGGCCCTGGTCTTTACAGAGGCGGCAATAACGCACCCTAGTGCGCTTCCGCCGCCGTCCTCATGGGCGGAGTGGATACGGGCGCTGGGGTTCCTGGAGGGGCGTCCCTTTGGAGGGCGCATCGCAACCGGGAAGAGGATCGAGTGGTCCCGTGGAAGCTCGGAGATCTCTGCGGACGACGGAAGGTTGAAGTCGACGTCCTGAAACAGCTCCCGCCAGTGCTGAGTTGTGAGTTTTTTCGAAAAAAACCGCCAAACTTCGCGCTGGCCGCACTTGTCCACGATAACTCGAGCCCCGTGATAGCAGGGGAGGCCGGATCGATGGTAACAGCAGTCACACTCCGGCGGTCCCGTCGCATTCGCAGTGAAAGTTTTCTTGTGGACTTTCGATGGATCCACCTTGCTCCGGACGCGGGCCTCTACCTTAGTCTCGGCGTCAATCCACGAGACGTCGGGGTATCGCATGGCTTCCGCGATGATCCTGGCGAGGCGCTCCTCAACGCGCGGCGGAAGCGGCCCGACACAACCATCCGCCGCTGCTTTGTCATTTGGGAATTTCTGGCGCTGCGCCAAAAGCTCTGTCATGAGGATCACCGAGGGGCACGCCGATCGAACCTGAAGGGAATGTCAGATCAGATAACTGCACGCTCGCGATGGAATGCGACGCAACTTGTATTATGTTTATCGTCAGCGTTGTTCGATGACTCGACGGCCTGGCTTGTGACCTTTTCCGTGTCCTTGATCCCAGCGTAGATGGGAAAGATGTTCTCCTTCTTGCGATCATTTCCGAGAAGGTGTTCTTTCGCGGGATCAGACATGCGTTCCCAGATATTGTCGACTTTCCTCTTCGAGGGCGCACGGACACACAGCCAGAATCGGGCCACGTCCAAGGAATTCGACCTGACCTTTTGTTGTAGTTTCGGCGCCAGGTGCTTCGGGTCGAGCATGGCGTTCGTTTCGTTGGATTCCTTCTTATGGGCGGTGAACGTGCCTTTGTCGCCGTCCATGAGCAACACCGCGCCCGGTCGATCCACATGCGAAAGGAAACCGGCGCTTGCACCGTCGCACGCCGTTACCTCATTGACAAACTGAAAGAACAAGCGGTACGGATGTTCTCTCTCGTTGTCTGCGAAGTGCGAGAAGGCGACCTTGTTAATGTTGTCGTTCGAGTCTTACACCGTCCAATTGAAGATCGTGCCCAACGAGAACGCGCCCTTCCGTTCACAGTGCGCGCCGTCTATCTGATAGAAGGGGCGGGCAACTTCGGCTAGCCGCCTGCCCCAAGGTGACACGACGACCATGCCGTGGTAGTACTTCGCCGGGACATCCTCGCCATCGACATTGACAGTATCCCTGATGTCGGAGATGTCGACGGTGCTTGGGTCGAAACCCACACGATCCGCCTCTGGCAGCTTCTTCTGCTTCTGGGCGTGCCGGTACGCCTCACAGGCGATACGGTTCTCTCGCATTTCGGCGGCATCCGAAAAAAAAAAGATGCGGACCTTGCAGCCGTACTCGTCGCAAAGCTTCTCGACGAAGGCAGGGAGGCGCTGTAGCGCCGCGAGGCGGTCGCCGAGAAGAAGCAGTTGAGCTTGGCGCTTGATATCCCGGAGAAAGGGGAGTTTCAGGCTGTACGAGACGAAGGGGGAGAGGAGAGTGTTGATGCCTTTGGAGGTCATTTTGGGACACTCGGCAAGGACAGGCACAACAAGACGGGCGAGACGCTGGGCCAAATATTGACTGCGGCCGCGTTTCGATGCGATCGCAGCACAGCTTCGCGAGTGCTCCGTGTGGTTTCGCAAGACGAAGCGGCCGGTTGTCGGGGAACGTCGGTATATCTCGACGAAAAGACACTCGGCTTGGGCCTCTTCGTCTGGCGTCGCCGCCCTAACACCACGCCGGGCCTTCTTGCTGGCGCGAGCTCGTGCCGTCTCCGCCGCACCGCAAACTACACAGAGGACGTCGTGCTTGCATTCGCGAGCTTTGAGCACGGTGCCAAATTTAGCCGATCGACCGCGCGCGAATTGTTCAGCCTGCCACCGAAACTCGAACGACGTTGCCCCGTCGCTCCCGGTCTCATTACCCACAACCAGCTCGCACGCGAGGAGCGGGTTGTGAATGCGCAGAGGCTCCCAGAAAAAGCCGCGTTCTTTCGCGAAGAGGAGCCGGCTTTGCTCCTCTACACGCCGTTTGTACGCCGCCTTCGACGCGTTGCGAGCCCGATTAATTTCCGCCGCATTCTCCTTCCTCCTTTTTTTAATGTGGCGCTTCTTCTCGCAGTTTTCGTCAGCGTCGTGGTTGTAAGAACTCGCGTCCGATTCCGTTTCACATTCATCATCAGAATCATCGATATCGGACTCAGCCTCAACCGTCGACATAGGTACTGAGCGAGCCTCGCACGACGAGCCGACAGGAGGAGGCGGCGTCGCTCCGAAGTAGTTGCGAAGCGTTCGTAACGCTTGGTTCAGCCGCTGCATCACCTCGTGCGCCCGCTGGTCTTGCCATTTGTCCCCGTGGAACTGCCGCGCGAGGTCGCGGAACAATGCTTGCGCCTGCGCGCGGGGCGGAGACGTCAAAACTTTTCGAAGTCACGTCCTGCGACAGGACGCACCTTTTCGAGAGTGACACTTTTTCTCGCGCCTAGACCGTCACGGCGTCTGAGGCTGTCAGTATACGCGCGATGACGCGCTCCTTCGCCTCGTCGACTGACTCCTCCGACTCCCATGGCAGTGGTTGCAGCGCAACCGCTCCTGAATCGGTTTGGGCCGGTGGTGGCTATGGTGGAATCGGTGATTCCTCAAACGTTTGCGGCCGCGACCGCGACGGCGACGGCGGCGGCGACGGTGGCGGCGACGACGGCGATGGTGGAATAGGTACTCCTGCAGTGTCTGCGTCCTCGCCCGCGACGGCGTAGACGCCATCGGCTGACGAAGAAATTTCCGTTGGCTCTTCGCTGAACTAAAGTCCTAACGTATTTTTCGACTCTCCAACCCCCACTTTTTTAGGTCGCCCCCCCAATTTCGACGCATGGTTTTAAGGTCGCCCCCCAAAAACGTCCACTAATTTTTTAAGGTCGGCCCCCCCAAATTCACCAGTTTTTTTACGGTCGCCCCCCCAAAAACACTATGTTTTTAAGGTCGCCCCCCCAATACATATAGAATCCAACGTTGTCGCCCCCCTAATAGCAACATCACCCTATTATTATTATTACTACTATTATTGTGGTTTGCCACTCCCAGGCTCAAAGAGCCAGAATGGATGAGCGCAAGAAAACAAGGAAGCACCAAGAATGCAGAGAAATCTGCTCACTCATTACCCCTTATCCGTCAGTTGAGAACGCGATCTCTTCCTTACCCTTCTTCTTCCCTTTCACACAAGTCATTAGTCTACGATATTGTGCTCACGCTCATCCTCATGGCCTAGCGCGTCCCTTAGGAACGTAGTAATCACATGTTGCCTCGGTGTGTTTCTACGTATCGTCAGCCGTTTGCCGAGGCTAGGGGGGCTGAGCCCTTTGTCCCCCGAACTCTGCCCTGCCAGACTCACGCGGTGAGACGGGATGGTTCCTCGGTGATCTTACCACTGCCTAGCGGAATTCTCTGCAGGTTATGGGCGCAGCGGGGTCCTTAGGGATCATGTGTTGCATGCACGTGCCATATGGGTTTTGGACAGATACCGCGCCGGTCTAGCCTCGCCATGCAACACAGCTGTTTGTATGCACCTTAACATGGGTTGTACATAGCTACACCGCACACGTTAAGACTGCGTGCCCCCTTGTTTATAGTATCGTGTTGTTGCAGATAAACCTGATGCCTCTTACCCTTATCCGTCTGTTGAGAGCGTGATCTCTTCCTTACCCTTCTTCTTCCCTCTCACACAAACTTATAGTCCTTAGTCTTGTGCTCAAGCTCATCACGATGTACTAGCGCGCCCCGAGGTATGTAGCACTATACACTTAACCTTTCTCGTGTAGTTCCAGATGCCGCCTGTCGTGTTCTGAGGATATAGGGAACATACCTTTCATTCCCCGAATTAACCTTCCAGACGTTCATGATGAGACGGGATGGTTTCCCAGGTGACTTACCACTGCATTCAGAATGCTCTGCAGGTTATGGGCCCAGGCGGGTCCCTGGGAACCCATGTGTTAAAGCGCGCACGTAACCTATGGGTTTTGGACTGTTACCGCGCCGGTCCAGCCTCGCCACGCAAACACGCTTGTCAATATAACGCCATTACCATTGGGCTGTATATAGAATATTTTGCACACGTGATCGTGTAACCTTGTGTGCACCTGTTCATAGTATCGTGTTGTCGTGTTAATGTCGATGTGTGTGTAAGTGGCTAACCTGTACTCTTGCACGCATGTTATGGAATATTTTGGGTACGCCCACTCGCACAGTCCATGACAACGCACTTACCAAGCTCCTTGAGAGCACCAAAATAACCAGCTGCCATGAGTGACTACGCTTCGCGAAACTACTCTGGACTCACAGCTTGCACAGTTGTCAAATAGACGTCTTTCCATCGATAACGCATGAGTGTACATAGACACCGACAGACAGACCCCCTTAGAATGTCTAGACAGTGTCAACTGCGTGACTGAACCCACAGGTTCCCCGTCTACTGCGATGGCAGAACACGCAGCACGAGCCGCACCCAAGGCGATCACAGGTGCGGACGTACTAAAGCTCGAAGCTCCTGTAGTTGAGTTACTGAACGAAGGAAATCGATTTCAGCTTCAAACTCGCAAGGTGTCCTTGCGCATTAAGCATATTAAGCAACTCTTACGGTCCAGCCATGCCGATGCCTTCTTCGAGTATGACTCGTACGAAGCATACACTCGGTCATGCAAGGACTACGAGATCTCTCGGAATCAAATTCTCGATCGCGTTTTCCTGGAATGGAAGACCGATAGGGCTGCTGAATTCCATTTGGCTGTTGATGAATTGCCCCCTGAGTATCAGGAATGGCACTTCACCAACGAAGCTTTCCCCCACTTAACAGACGCAGACGTAGCTCAGCTCGCTACTGTCTGTTACGACAATGAAGTCAAGGCATTACGCCCTGAAATCAATGTTCGTTTCTTAGAAGAGGAACGAATCTTAAATCGCGCGCACCCGAAGGCATTGGCTTTCGACACCCGCGTTCGTGCCCCTGTTACCATGTTCTCGCTAACTGCTGCTGATTGGCACACCTATCAGAACACGTATGCTACATTCATGCATACTTACTTCAATCTTTAAAGTGTTGGAATACCGGCACTGGCGGCCTGGCCCGCCATCACTGAGGTGTATAACAAAAGTGATTTGCCCAACAAGGCTCGCGCCATTATGCTCATTGCCTTTAGTCACTACGAGTCTGTTACGACTACTGATGTATCCTACCTGAAACAGCAGTTTAACTCTGTTGCTTATAATCCTAACTGGTATGTCCATGTCTTTATTGAAGCTGTCCTAGCATCTAGGCAAATCTCTTACCAACTTAACCAGGAAGAGACTGACCTTCAATTCGACTTTGGTACTCTTTGTATAAAACGTTAGGACGAGATACATCGGCATTATGCCGATAATACCAGCAACAATCGTTACGATCGTGGTTGGGTAGACTGGTGTTATATGTATGAAACTCGATCTTCATCTCGGCATATGCCAGACGCTGAACGATTGTGTCATCCTACCAACCCTTGCTATATCTTAGAATACGCAGTAGACATAGATAATGTAGTATCAAATGGGTCGAATAAAAGACGCTTATAACGCCCTGTTGCTTGCCAACCTTACGTTGAAGGTTTGACACCGCAACCAAAACCGAAATTACTACTTACAAACACGCTGGATCTATCAGACAAAAGTATGACTCAAACTGCAAATGCTATTGCGTCTATTACTTCTTCTCAACCTGGAACATCCTCCGCATTTAACGCTAGACGCTTGCGTAACTCTAACGATGCATGCCAGCCTTTCTCTCGCAGCGACTTATCGTATTATCGTTCTGGTGATTCTTATGTCACCAAGAAAACTGCTGGACAGTCCCATGACCGTCCAATTTATTATCGCACTTTCGACTGGTCTTCTCGATCTAACATGAAGTTATTGGATCGAACTAAGCACACTATAAATACACTGCAAGAGCAGTGTAGTGAACTTACGAAACATGTGACAGATAATGATATCACGGCTCAGCTACAACCCAGCTTCCTTACCCTGATCGCCGACCGCGTGGTTGCGATGGAGGACGGTGCCTCATGAATCCTGAGCCTTGCGAGGGCATCCGCCCTCCCGGCGTAGGTTGGCACCTATTCGCCTCCCGGGCGGGCCGGTTGGCAGCCGGAACGTTCGCAGTGGGACGGGGTATGGCCGGGGGGCGCAGACGGAAGGTTATCGACGAGTTGGTTGTCAGTCACATCGCGGTCTCCTCTTCGCATGGCGACAAGCTTGATGATCACTCTTCGCCGACCCACCTTTCGGCGTCCCTCGTCTACAGGCCCGTGATTCCGGACTGGCTCCTGTCGGTCCGGCCTGGCTCCCATGCTCGGGAGAGGTCTGAAGTTAGTTAAGTTAGGCTCCGCTACAACAGAACATCGCCAAGTTGTTTGAGACTCTGTTGCAATCCGCCGATATTCTATCAACCACATCAACTGAGGACAATGGTGACTTACTTCGTCTAAACGAACAACTCATGTTCGCCGAAGACATCATTTATGATGTAGACGTTCATCTATCCTCGACCGAAAAGTCGTTAAACTACGTGGAGCCACAACATCATACTGTTGCCACTGCTCCCACGCCAAAGGCAACACCTCCTACTACAGATACCAAGAATGCCTCCAACACACAGGGTAACACCTCTGATGTAGTGCCTAACCTCTTTACTGCTTCCGCCATCTCGGCGTTACCACCAGCGTTATTGTCCTCGCTATCTTCGCAGGTCCAATCAGCCATGAATCAACCACCACAAGCCGAAACCACAAGGGATGTCGACAAGACTTCGCTATCATCATTGGATGCGAAGTACGGCATGGCTGATGAGGCGGACGAACCATCACCACCTGTTGAGCCGGTTATCATGCCGAATAACCTTTTATTTCTGGATAACTTCTTCACTGCCAGTCGCTCCACTACCTGCCCGCATTCGGAAAATGCCCTTTTAACGAAATATATGAAGGTAAACAGTGTTCCCCAACATTGTTCCTTTTTATGTTTTGACTCTTGTGCTACCATATCTTTAACGTCCAGCTACGACTACGCAATTCCGAATCATATTATTCCACTGGATCCCAAATACGCACCGATTATTATACAAACTGCCACTGGACAACAACGTGCCTCACATATGATGTTAACACGTAACATAGTTGTTCCACTACCAGATCATCCACAAATCGGTTACGTGAAGATCGACTTCGCTTTATGTCTTAAACCAGTACACAACCGACATCTCGCTATATTGAGCATGCTCGAGTGGAACCAGCCGAACTTGACCACTGTGTTCAGTGATCGATCTGAGCCAAAGCTCATCGCTGTCACGAGCCGCATAGACAAAGATGTGCGTATTCCCATACATTACATAGCATCTAACTTGCCCGCTCTCCCTTGTCTCGCCTACAACATCGCCCGCGACAAGCAACTCGAACTACGCTCCCTCGCATTTCCGCTCAAGCGACACCACGAAAACAGGGACCTACTGGCATATTATAACTATCTCCTCAAGAGAGTTTTACCAGGTCGCCCGCGGATCCGCCCTTTGGTTCTTGATCTTCGGAAACAGAACAAATTTGTTCAGCAAAATACCCCACCATTAACTAACTAACTAACTTCGGACCTCTCCCGGGCATGGGAGCCAGGCTGGGCCGGCAGTAGCCGGTCCCGGATCACAGAGCAAAAATCACACAGTTGGGGTAGAGGCGAGGGATGAAAGTGCGAGGATGGCGGACCGCCACTTCGCCCAGTGTTTCTCTCACAAGAGCCCAATCTTCGCAAACCCTCTGTCATGTTACTTTATTCTGGTTTGTCAACCCCAGCGTTCCTGTCTCAAGCCACTAATGACCAAGGCTTAAATATCAATGTAAAAGTTGTTGTTGAGTCTGATGATGCGCTTGTGCGCATGTTACGCCACCGTTTTCCTACAGTATTATTATTTGAATCTTTGCCCGCCTTTATTAACCATCTTCATCAAATTTCACCAGAGGAAAGGCGCAAATTTTATTGTGATATTATCGAGATAACTCCACCATGCACTAACAGGAATCTATTAAAGCAGCATAAAACCGAAGACTTACACAGTCTGCTCGACGACTCCCTCTTTGACAGCATGCTGTCTGTCATCAAACTTCTCCAACCCTTGGTACTACTGGCTGAGATGACACCACCCCACAAGTACTGTCATCAAGACCACATAACTGTGGCCAATCTCATCCATTCCACACTCGATTACTGTGTTGATGTTGTTGACAGGTTCCCGACCTACCTATGTGGCGACTACCAATCTAGGGGAAGATGGATCTGCATCGCATGCAGGTATTATACTGGACCAATTAACATACTCTCATGGCCTATCCATCACCCACGCCCCTTCTTTAAGATCGTGGATGACATACAAGCCTTTCCTAAACGACTTTGGCTATCCAAAGATATCGCCAAAGACTGGATCCGGGTGTTCCCCGATCCCCAAGATGTCCCCGTTCCTAAAACGTTTGCACCTTACTCTCGCACAGGTTCTGTTCAGCTTACTATGACTGACCTTGAAACACTCAATTTATTATTTCTCCGCCTTCACTCACAACAGGCTCGCGAGCAACGCACGCACTCTGTTCAATCCGAGTGTACTTATCATCAGCAGAGTTTCAAACGCTCCTCCATGGAACCACTGCCACATGCAACTAATCCATTGCGTGTCAAGGCCTTCGCCATATTAGACAACTTGTTTGCCAGATTGCACACTAACTCACCCACTCCTGTGTCCTATTACAGGACCGTTTTCGAAACTGACCAACCGTCACATAGGTTACTACTTACAACCTCATCAACATCACACAACACCTACTTCTTAACGGGTGGCCACCACACTGACGGCAACCTCACCGTAGAAAACGCCGCCACCAAATATCATGCTTCCATTGACGCGTTTGGAAGCACGTATACGTTTACTGCCTCCAACGTCCCCCGCGATAGAGACAGATCTGTATATTTGGAGCCGTTTGTGGGTTTCTTGTGGATCATCCAAGCCCTTCCTCAAGTTGGCTCCGCTGCCGCCTATGGCACTGCCATACAAAAGCTCTTGTCCAGATACTCTATTGTGATGCCTGGCTGCCTTGCCTACAAGGCCACCGACATTTCTTTCGACTACGAGGACTCTCACTTTGCTTTGGAAGATCACCACTTGTCCCATAGTCGCCATATAGGGTATCTTCGTGGAAGTGACCGCAAACTTGGCTCTAAAATCCACTCCATGCTTGCTCCATTGCCCACCGTCCGAGGGTATGCAAACATTATCTTACTCGACCCTCGCAACGGGAAATTGCGCTATCCCACTCGACCGGAGTTGATTCGTACTAACAACCACACCAGACAGCAGGAATCTTTCCTCTTGTCTCTGCGCCACGACCTTTGCTGTGACATGCTCAGCAATGCTCTGCCTGCCGGTACGTACAGCACACTGTACAAGCACCTCTCGCTCCTCGTTGCCGATATTAAGTCCCTTATGTTGGACCCTACCTTCCAACATGCTGCTGCCGTGATGAAGAAATCCTATGTATCCACCTTCATGACCTTTGATCCGGCCTCCACCACGTGCAGCACAGATACCTTGTCTTTGGCACAAGCCTTCATGACTCCTAGATCCAGCAACTGCTTGACCGAAATGTCGTTAAACTATATGTCTTCGTCATCCTACGAAGATACTTTAGCTACTTGTGATGATGAGGACGCACCTCCAAGTGACCCTGCTGCGCACCAGGATGACGACGCACCGTCTCCTCCTGCCTTGGACACCGAACTCAAGTTCGATGTTCGGCGCAAACGTCATATCCCCGCTCATCCCATTACTCGCAAATCCCTCGCACACGGATCCGCTGAATATCTCAACGCCAAAGAACGTGCCAATCGCTTCCACCGGGTGCACCACTGCCCCGACAACGTTGCAGCCAAGGCCCCCAACGTACTGGCTCGTCCTGGCTTCTCTGCCTCAGATCTACCGTATCGCGACTTATGCACCGACTGCATCGCGCACAACAAGCGCCACCCGCACAAGCACTTCAATCCGACCAAGCCCTCTTTTGAGCAAACTCACAAAGCCTGCGAAGTCTGGGCGTGCGACGGCGGCTATGTGACAATTCCGTCAGAATGGGGAGGCTTCACCCATATCATTGTGTTCAAGGAACTTATCTCGAAGTTTCTCTTGGTGTACTTTACACGCACCACCAACGCCACGGAGTTCACTCAAGCTCTGGACTTTGTGTATGACTTTTGTCGTACACAACTCAACGTGCACCTGCGCACCCTCTACTCATATGCTTTCAAGCCCTATTATAGCCAGCACATTACCGCCCCGTTCCGCGTCTATAAGGGCATTCAGCTCATCGCTTTCCCGCCATACATGCACCACTTCAACTTTGAAGTTGAGTCAGCCATCGGCTTCATCGCCTCCGCCTCCTCAACTCGCCTTCGCTCTCTCCTTAATGCTCATTATCGTGGCTCCAAGATCGTGGAACCAGCCATCATGTTTCCCTGGGCGGTGATACACACCATCCAAAGCTACAACCTTCTCCCGAACGCCACGCTCGAGCGCATTCACCATGCTATCCTGAGTCCGCAACAGCTACTCTACAATCAACTGAGCACTCCCCAGCATGACATGCTCAAGATCTTCGGCGCTGAATGCTACCTTCTATTGGAACCCCACGAGCACCACAAGTGGGAACCGTGCCGCCGCAAATACTTATATCTATGTTGCGCCAACGCGCAAAACCCGCTCGTCTCCCCACGTGTTGACCATATTGCCGACGTCGTCCTCAACCCTGAAAACGGACAAATCCGTGTTTCGTCCAAGCTGCAATTCCTCTACATGCTCCAGCATCCTACTCCTGATCCTGAACTTGCTCCTCCGCCTCACGCTCCTCCCGCGCCTTTCTCGCTCACACCCCACGCTGCTATCCAAGACCATTTCATTCAGAGGGGGACACGGACACCTCATCCTCAGAGGGGGCACTCTCCACCTCCCTCAGCTCCTTCTTCGTCCCCTGCTCCTGCTTCTCCTCCTCCTTCCGACTCTCCTCCCGTCGACGATTCTGGCTCTATGCCACCGCCGCCCTTGCTTCCTTCTTACAAAGACCTTTTTGCACAAGATGACCTCGTTCTTGTCCCAGGTTCCAAACAACCTAACAACCGCAAGGCAACCTCCATGAAAAATATCCAAGCCCGGCTGCAAGCGTCTACTATTGGTGCTTACAAAGCCGCTGGTGGCAAACTCGCCGATTTCCGCTGGGATCTTCGCCACCACTTTCTTACGTTCAAGTCTCCCGCCCTCTCCGCCCTGCATATCAATGGTGGTATCCTCTGGTCTGCTATCTGCTCAGAGGGGGAACATGCGTTGTTAGCTCGTCTTCTTCTCCCGTTGCGCACTGACTTACTTGCCCGTTACCCTCACGTCGATGGTTACTTCGCCCACGCTAAGTGCGCATCCAGCATCCCAGCCGCAACCTTTCTAACTGCTGATGGTTCACCTACGCGCTCCATTCCTCAGCCTCTTTTAGCTGCGTTCACTGAGCACGCTGCTGCTTTGGCATCTCTTCACAACAGTATGCACTTACGTATCTGGCGCCGACCAGCTTTATCGATCACAACTCTTCCGAGTTTGGCGCTAATTCTGCATCTCTGTCTGACTTGGAGGAATACCTTCTGGTCTCTACAGAGTATATCACTCAGGTCTTACATGCCGACCCTACTATCCATATTCAACTGGAATCTGCTTCCTCTACCCCTCCTACTGACGCTGTTTCCGCTTATCCCGAAGTCGCGCACACTGCCTCGACCGCAACGTCGTTAAACTATAGTTCACCAGCCACTGTTGGTCCTGATGAATACAAGGTCCAAGAAGCGGACGTCTCCATAGATGAATACAAACTCAAGTGCCTCCACGGTATGTCGCCTGAAGACAGGCACGCCTACCTCAAGGCCATCGCCAAGGAACTCCACGACATTGTCCGCTTTGGCTGCTTCAAGCTTTCATTACCCGACGGTGTCTCTCGTCCTATTGACAGCAGGATGGTGCTGAAGATTAAAACGGACTCTGCAGGCAAATACGTTAAGCACAAGGCTCGCCTCGTGCTACGTGGCTTCCTAGCCTCCCTTGGCGCCGATTTCTTTGGCACCTTCAGCCCAATGGCCACAATGACCGCAATCCGGGTACTACTGGCGATTGCAGCATACAAGCAATTGCCTGTCTACCACGCAGACGTCCCGAACGCCTTCGTTCAGTCTGACATTGATGCCAACGTCTACGTTCAGTTACCAGACGGCATCAAGCTTATCGACCCCGATGACGCTAAGTACAAGGGCCGACGCCAACCGAAACTGCTGAAGTCACTTTATGGACTTCGGCAATCACCATCTCTTTGGAACAAAGAGATAGGCGGCTTCTTCCGTAGCCTTGGCTACAAGCGCCTGCATTCGGACTCTTGCCTATATGCTCGAGTATCCGCACATGCTAAGTTCGTCGTATGCAGTCTGTCTGTAGACGACATTGTTATTGTGTCCAATGATGACACTCTTCGTACTGAGTTACAGGATGCCCTCCACAAACGGTATGCTGTAGAGCAGTTTGAACCTGTCCATACTCTCCTAGGCATGCGTGTGTGTCGTACATCTGATGGATCCATCTCCCTGGATGTGCAAGCCAAGCTTGATGAACTCTTCGCTGATCATCCTGTCTTGCAGCAACTTACCCCGCTTAAATATCCTATGTCCTCGTCCTTCAAGTATAAAGATGGCACTCCCAGCTCTGAAACAGAGTTGTATATCAACTCACACTTTGCAACCCTCCTTGGCAAGCTGGTGTTCATGCAGGTCGCCTGCAGACCTGACTTCTCGCAGGCCTTGGGCAGATGTTCGCGTGGTATGCATGCACCCACGTACGTTCATGTCCAGATGCTAGAACACCTGCTCCGCTACCTGAGGAAGCCGGAAAACCGCTCACTTCGCCTCTGGTTTCATCCTAAAGGTAATGCTATTGAAGCTCACCTTCGCACTGTTTCCGCTAATCGAATCGATCTCTCTACTGTGGTCGACTACCAACCGCAGGATGTATCCACAGGACAGTTTGATCCCTTAGTAGCCATGGTCGACGCTGACAATGCCCCTTCCCTAGCACAGGAAGATAGGAAATCTACCACCGGGTTTGTCTTCTATCTTTTCAACTGCCTTATTTGTTGGAAAAGCAAGCTTCAACCGATTGTCTCCTGCTCAACTCACGAAGCTGAGTTGATTGCCCTCAGTATTTGTGCTGATGAAGCTGTTTGGCTACGCAAGCTGCTGTTGGAACTTTCCTTTGTCGTCAACCCCACCTTCTACGTCAACAATGTTAATGGTGAGAACGCCGCTGATCCTGTTGACTTCGATGACAACGACAACCCAATTGCTGAAGATATGCGCTTCATCAGAAGCCTCCCTCTCTTGTCTGACAATGCTGCTGCTGTTCACACCTCTAATAACCCAGATGGATCCTCTCGCTCCAAGGCACTGTCGACCAGATGGTTTAAGATCCGTGAGTACATCTCGCTACAGAAAATTCGAGTCCATCATGTTCCCGGCAAGCTAAACGTGGCTGATGGTTTTACAAAGCCACTTGCTGCTGAGTTCTCCACTTTTCGTTCTCTACTCGGTATGCATCATGCCTCTGATGACAAGCCTCTACAGGATTGAAGATGCCTAACCCCAGTGACCGCAACGTCGTTAAACTAGCCCTGGCCCTACCTTCTTTTGCCACAAACTCTTTTGTGCGTGTGAGTGTGTCGCCAATGTCGTTTTCTTGGCACTCCCGTGGCCGCGGCTTCTCCCCAGTCGTTCGAAGGACAGTCCCACGCTCGCTCTCCACGGCCGAACCTTCCCCCAGGTTGTCGCAAAAGCGACAAACCATGACTGCTGCTACCACACAGGCTGCTGCTGTTGCACCGACACCAGCCGTGCATGTCTCACCTCAGTCGCTGACGTTCCAGGACTGCCTCAGCATTGACTATGCTGCGTACGAGCGAGGAATCTCTCTCTTTGAGGCCTACCGTGTCCCTGTCACCCCATTTCTCTCTTCTTTTATGCGAGTGGAACTCATTACTGCTCTTCATTCCGTTTATGAGTCTAATGACTCTTCATTATTTGTGGAATTGGTTACATTCATATCCATGCGCTTGCCCATCACTATCCCTTGGGAAGCTGCTCCTGCTATTGCTTCTATTGGCTGCTATAGAGGCCCCAAACGCGAACGTTTCATTTTGTCGTCCTTTTGTACGCAATGCCTCGATGATCTTGGACAACCAACTTTCCTCGACTCAACAACTTATAACTCAAAGGCTCAAACGCCTCGTGAACTACCTACCAAGGTAATGAGTCACCTCAACATGGACGACCATAAGAAGAATGGTCACATCCCCATTTCTGCTATTACTGTTGGCTTGTGCCTCGCGTGTCAAAATACTGATCAGGTGCCTACGCAACCTACCGTATATGCTCGCAATGATACTTCTCTCCAATTCCCGTGTGATGCGCGCTCAGCTGGTCATATACGCGCTACCCTCATACGCGTCTATCATTTGTCAAGGGAGTTATATACTCTTTTGACAAGTATGTTAGCTCAGCAACCGTCGATTGTTAGCTTGGTCTTGTCCGTATCCGCTAATGCCACCGACCCCACCACACAATTGCCATTCGCACTGGATCTTCGGCTTATAACACAGATGCACCTTGAGCATCTTAATTTCCTTGTGACTCTTGTTCGAACACAGAGTCGCAAAGCTCAGGCTATGTTCAAACCATCCAGGTTCCAGCATGTGGTCACTACTGTTGCTCAATCTTGGGTACAACATCTTGACGACTACGTATCATCTTCAGATGATACAAAACCGCCGTCACTTCTGGATGAGATGTTCGGCCCCACTTATACTCAGGCAGAACATCAAGACTTTCTGCGCTTTTAAAACTCGAAATACCCTTCACTTGCACTGGGTGTTTTGACCGAAACGTCGTTAAACTACTCACACTCGACGTCAGACCCTACACTGGAAATATCTTCGCCATCGTCACATCCTACGCCTTCTGCTTCGCTTGCTGATTTCGACGCCTTGCGTCAACAAGTCGAACAGCTCCAGGAAACTCTTCGAGTCCATGTTCGCAAGGTCAACGCTCTCAGTGCTGAGAATCTGTCCCTGCGTACAGATCTACAGGCTGCTATTGCTTCAATCACTTCCCTGGAGAACCGGCTCTTTCCTCCTACAGCCAACGCTCATGTGTTACTTATAACACTGTACAAGATCACGGAGCTGTTGTCTCGCTTAACATTAACCGCACATGAACAACATGTCTCCAATCACCCTTCCCCGGACGATCACCTTCTTCATCTGCGTGACAAGTTACTGTCATGTATTCAGAGTATTCCTCTCTCATGCGAATCGGAAGACTCTTCTATCTTCACGGATCCGTTCGCCGAGTCCAATTTCCTGGAAAACCAACTGGACACCTTACAACTTGATTCACTTGTTCCATCCATACTGAATGCTTTACTTGCACTCACATTTCGCATGGCACCACACCATTCAGCTATTGGTGTTCACCACCTTACAGCAGAAGCTGACGACGATTCCAACACTCTCGAACCAGTAACGATGTCTACCACCTCAGATAATCCTAACACACTATCTGTTGTACCTTCTGCTGTGTTTCGTAACGTTCTGGTCAAAAGCATCAAATCTACTCTCAGTTCCACCAAATCTAAGCCTTAAGACACTCCTTCTATACTCTTGATGCTTCGTATGTGACCTCTGCGGCCATCAAGACTGTATACTCCTTTTTTCCCCCCCTTCATCATCATCTTTCTCAAGAGATGTTCTATGGTCGCACCTTGCGCTTAGGACATCTCGAGGGGGTGCAGAGAAATCTGATGCCTCTTACCCTTATCCGTCCGTTGAGAACGTGATCTCTTCCTTACCCTTCTTCTTCCCTCTCACACAAACTTATAGTCCTTAGTCTTGTGCTCAAGCTCATCACGATGTACTAGCGCGCCCCGAGGTATGTAGCACTATACACTTAACCTTTCTCGTGTAGTTCTAGATGCCGCCTGTCGTGTTCTGAGGATAGAGGGAACATGCCTTTCATTCCCCGAATTAACCTTCCAGACGTTCATGATGAGACGGGGTGGTTTCCCAGGTGACTTACCACTGCATGCAGCATGCTCTGCCATTGTCGTGAAAGTGTCATTGTGTGTGTTGTCTGTACAAGTCATGTATTGATTGCACGCGCGCTTGGGATATTTTGGGTACGTCCACCGAGGATGCTCCACGATAGTACACAACATGCCCGCTCTCTGAGCACCCCCCCTATCAACTGCCAGTTCAGTGCATGCCCTTTAACACTGGCAGGAACCACAGTTTGTACAGTTGCCATATAGGCACTTCCATTGTCTGCCTGATGAGTGTACATAGACACCGCTAGGACAGACCCCCTTAGAATGTCTAACCGCTGTCAACTGCTCACTGACTGAACCATAGGTTCACATCACCGTCCTCTTGGCGGAACGAGCAGCAAGAGCCGCACCCAAGCAGTCGCTGGTGCGGATATTTTGAAATAAGAAGCCCCTGTTGTTGAGTTTCTCAATGATGGGAACCGCTTTCAACTCCAAAGTCGGAAGGTCTCACTCCAAGTGAGACACATTATACAGGTGTTGCGTTTTCACCACGCAGGAGCCATCTTCGAATATGACTCGTATTCGGCTTATACGAGGTCCTGCCCTGACTACGAAGTCATGCGCAATAGGATCCTAGACCAGGTTTTCCTGGACTGGCAACGCGCCAGGGTGCAGGACCTCAACCTCCAAGATGTTGAAGACTTGCCTCCTGAATATCCGAGCTGGCACTTCACATCCGAGGCGTTCCCTAACTTACCTGACCCTGAAGTTGCACAGTTGGCCACTGTCTGCTACAATAATGAGGTCAAGGCCCTTCGCCCCGAAATAAATAACTTGTTCTTAGACGCTGAACGGGAGCTCAACCGCGACTACCCCCGTGAGCTCGCCTTTGATGAAAGAATTGACGCTCCAGTGTCCACCTTTGCCTTTTCACATGCCGACTGGCAAATTTACCAATCTACCTACGCCACCTTTTTGTATACCTTCTTTGACCATGAGAGTGTGGGGAAACCCGCGCTCGCGGCCTGGCCAGCCATTACTGAGGTGTACAACCGGCATTACCACCCCAATAAAACCTGAGCTATCATGCTCATTGCCTTTAACTTGTACGAAACTGTCCCCAGTAATGATGTTTCGTATTTGAAACAGCAATTTAACGCTGTCGTGCATAATCCTAATTTGTATGTCCATGTCTTCATTGAATGCGTGCAGTCCTTCAGGCACCTCTCTTTCCAGCTTAACCAAGAAGAGACAAATCTACAATTCGACGAATCTACAATTTGCCGAAAAGTATATTACGAAATTTATAAGCACTTCTCTGACAATACCAGCAACAATCGATACGATAGGGGATGGGTCGACTGGGTTTTGTGTGTGTGTGTGTGTTTTCGTTTATGAAACACGTTCTTCTGCCAGAGCTCGACCTGAAGCTGACAAACTGTATCACCCGTCTGATTCCTCGTAGAGGACAGTAATTTCGACTGTGCTACCCTTCAGCAGAGTGAGAGCAGTGGTAGGCTACCCTCGTCCTGTCTCTAGCAACGAGGAGAGCACGGTGTTGAATAACACAGCGTTTTTCTGAATTTTAATGCTAGAATAAGAGAGAGCTAACCCTAGGATAGGGGGTTACTAACCCTAAATCAAATTTTCTATCTCTACGCCCTCACAGATTGAACTCGGGAATGAGCGAAATCTGGATCAAACTAAGCAGAAAGCGTCTTTCCATCGACGAGTATGTAGAGAGTGTTCTGGACGGAATTGTACGGTGGAAGAGTAGCAGAAAGAGCAACTTGATGAGATGGTGGTGAAGAAGAGGTGGAATGAACACCGTAGGCGTTCTTGAACTTGTGGAATAAATTGCGAGAAAGAAGTTTCGAAAAATGATCAGCGATCTGGTAGTGAGTAGGACACCAGAGAGGACGGATGATCGAATTGGCTTGGTAGTCACGGATGCGGAATTCTCGTAAATTGATATGACGAGAGGGAGCACTGACTTTAGGGTGATTAGCGACATGTAATGCGCTAGCGTTGTCAATAAGCAGGGGGATAGCGTGAGCTTGATCACGTGAAAACAGATAAGGGTGAGAAGAGAAGATCTTATGAAACCATTGGCATTCATCAGCGGCTGCGCTAGCGGCGATGAGTTCGGCTTCCATGGTGCTCTTGTCAGTAAGCGTTTGGCGTTTGCTAGACCAAAATACGAGGCTGCCAAATACGAAAATACATGCACCAGGATGAGATCGTAAGCGAGGGTCAGAACTGTCAGCGAAACTGGCATCAGTGAAACAAATAATAGGTGAACTAAGATGATGCAATTCGGGGTAATGGCTGATAAGATGCTGAATAGAGGGCGTAATAGAGGGGCTGTTGGGTGAATATTCTATAGAATCATTCGGGGTACCCTTCAAGTAGCGAAGTAAAACACACAAATGTAGAAGATGGGTCTGCTCAGGGTTGTGCATGCCTTTGCAGCATTTGTTGCACAGAGTAGTGATATCAGGACGGCATGTGACAGACAAGTAAATACTAGTGCCACAGTAATGGGGAAAATGCTTGCGTAAAATTTCTAAGGTAGGAGCCAAGTCTGAAGGGAGCTTAGCAGAAGGTTTCTGAGTGAGTATTTCAGAGTAAGGGACGTCAGAGCTACGAAGGTTGGGCTCATGCTCTGCGACCATCTTTTTTATCTTTGCTGCTACATTCATAGTGAGATGACCAGCGGAGACATTGTAATGCACGTCGATATCAAGAAAAGATCGAACATTGACGTGCCAAGTACAGGCGGGTCGACACTAAAAATTACTGTTTTGTTGCAATGGCCGTACCATGGACCGAACTCGACCAACGAGCGATGTGAGACGCCCAGGAGTACCCCCGACCACTCTCCTTTCGGACCTGGGGCACGCCATACCCCAGTTTAGCGTGATCGTGGCATGGTGTGGGGTGATGTCTAGCAGTGCCCGACACTAAAAATTACCAGGCATGAGGAACGGGAGGATGGCTCACTAGGGGCACTAGGTGTCAAAATAAGCATGACCGTAGCTCCCGAAGTGTCGGTGGGGACCCTGGGAGCTGCTTTGGGCGGGTCTCAGGTAGCTGGTTGGTTCGTGGCTGGGGTCGCCGACAGCGGCGACGATCGTGACCGATCTCGCGCTCGAATTCGGCGTTGCTGTCCTCCTCCTCCTCTCCTCATATTCAGCATCAGCATCATCCGGCACGGCAAATGCAAGATCCTCCAGCGCCTTTTTGCACGCCTTCTTACTGCACGGCTTCCATTTGAGGTCCCCGCTGATCTCGCAGTACTTGAGTTTGCTGGCGTCGCACACGGCGCCGTTGTCAAGGCCGCAGACGCAGCCGTCCTTGCAGCTGCCACGCCTCGAAGCATGCCGAGACAGCCGCATCCATCGCGGCCCGCACAGGCCCCAGCACATCATGACAGTGTTGCAGTCGCGGTAGTCATAGGCCTCGGCCCAGCAGACGTCACCTTTGCCGGCCCCAAGCTTGGTCTTGGCGTTCCCTTTGTTGTCGGCGTAGTCCACGAACTGGGGCGTCTCGTCGAGTTTCAGGACAAGGCGGGGGTCCGATATGGCCCCGTGCTCGTCCATAATCCCCGCGGCCTTGAGCTCGGCGCGAAGTCCGTGGATGCCCGCAAAGTACTCCTCGACCATCTCGTCGCAGTTCACGGCGGCACGCTTCGCCTCGATTATTTTGCTTGATCTTCGTGCTGGTCCGGTGCGAGTTGCGGGCGAAGAAACCTGTGAATAATTCTTCCGACGGCGAATGGCCGCACACAAGTTTGTAGTTGGCGTTGTTGAACGGGACTTTCTTACGTCCGCCGCGCCGGTTCTGATGTCGACGATTAAGTAAAATATGGCGCACTTTGACTCCAATCACTTCGCAGCTTGGCGCGGCGCGGGTTTGTTGCTCTCAACAATCCATTTCACAAGCGCCTGCTCCTCCTTCGGCGTGAGCAACATCCGGTCCGAGCGAGTGTGCATCGCGGCTGTTTTATCAAACAAGACACGCTCCTTCAGTCTATCGTCGAGCTGTCTCCAGGTGATGAGCTCAATCCACTCTGGGTGGTCAGTCATGCACTTCTTGGCCCCTACTCCTTCCTTCTCGCAATATGCTAAGGCCTCCGGGAAGACTTTCTGCTGCTGGCGTTTCTTTTCCGCGTCCAACGCAGCCGTTTTTCTTGTTGAAAGCTAGCTTCGGTGCCGTTTTTTCTCGCTGCCGCTTCTCCCGGGCTGTCATAGGGGCCCGCCCAGGCTCCTTCCATGCCTTGGGGCGCTTCGCCACCTTCGGCTTGGCTCTGGTTGCCTCCCTAGCCGCGGAAGCTGAGCTTCGAAAGAGCGGGTAATTTTTAGTGTCGGGTGATTTTTAGTGTCGACCCGCCTGTACCTTTGCCATATTCCTTCTCCAAAGCGGTGCGAAGAGATGTGATTTTGGCGGTGTTGGTACCAGTGATCAAGAGATCATCGACAGAGACGGATAGGAGAACCCATCTGTTAATAGATCGATCCCAACTGATATATAGACAAGTGTCGACTTGCGAGCGTTCAAACTCGTGTTGTCGAAGAAACGAGTCAAGCTTAATGTTCCACAACAAAGCTGACTGTTTGAGATCATAGAGAGCCTTCACGAGTCGCAGGGCTAACTTGGACTCTGGGTGGTTCTTCTGTATCTGCTGAATAAGGTTCTGCGAGACACGAATTCCACGAGGCAAGTCGATCCATACCGGGCGATCAAGCGCCGATTGGATGAAGGCCTGGGGAATGTCCGCGTGCGCGACGGGGAGCTTGTGCTTCACAGCGATGGCGAGCAATAACCGGTTGGTGGCGAGCATCGCGGTCGGTGAAGATTCGGTATAAAAGTCGATGCGGACGCGTGCCAAGAAACCTCGGGCAACAAGACGAGCCTTGTAGCGGTCTGGATTGCCGTCAGCAAAATACTAGATACTTGATCTTCAGCACGAGTTTCGTCGAGATAGACGAACGGTCTGGGGCTTGGCGACAGCCGCGTCCGGGGGGGCGCGAGAACAACGTTTTGCTGGGCGGGGGGGGCGCCACCCCCCTGCGCCAAAGTTTTGTGTCCGGGGGGGAATCTGCGACCTCCCAGCACGAAAGTTTCGTGCTAGGGGGGTGACTGACCACCGCGCACGCACTCTAGAAGAGGCCTCGAATGCTTGCCGAGCGCCCAGGTGGTCAGCAGAGCTATAGAACTACGGACGGCCACGGACTGGGTGCCGGCGACTCGGCCGGGAGGGAGCGCCTCTGCTAGCCTCGCGCTCTTCGCGGGCATAGGCGTCAAAAGAATCGGACCAGAGGAGGCGCGGCTGCAGGAAAATCACTGTGGCTTAGCAATACGCGCGACTCCGAGCCGTAAAACTTGTCGGGATATTGTACGCGTCCTGTCCTCAAGACGGCGATGATGACGACAACGAACCGCCCCCCGCGAACATGGCGAGGTCAACGACCCAGAGTCCGTCGACGAGCCAGCCCTCGATGAGGAGGAGGATGAGAGCCCAGCTCCCGAGGAGAACCTCCGCGACTACCTCATGGAACTCGGAGACGCCACATTCTACCATGAGGCCGCCACATTCCTTGCGACCCATTCAGCGTCGCCAAACACCCCCCTCAAAACCCAATTTCCCTGCCAGACTGTAGCCTACATTGTAGAGCCACTCAGGTGCTGCGGTGCCCGTCGTCCTAGGGGGGGGGGGCGATCCCTCCGCGCTATAGGCGAGGCCTAGGGGAGGGGACACCGACCCCCCAGCGCTATGCTTTCGTGCTGGGGTGGCGTTCTTTTCGCGTTCTCGCCCCCGGATGCGGCTCTCGCCAAGCGTGGCGGCAAAGGCTCTAACTTAAAGACGCCGCTGGAACACAGTCCTTCAATCCCCTTGCGAATCGAATCAATATGCTTGAGCTTATCCTCTTCGCTGAGGCCTTTGAGTTCGACAATCTTCTCGGGCTCATAGACAATGTCATCAGCAGTCACGAGCTGTAACACGACATGGTCGATGTGCTGCAAGTCATAGTCTAATAGTCTATGACTTCTTGGAGAATGTCTTGATTCGGATCACTTTGACTTAGAAAGAGGTGTCCGAGTTCGCCAGAATCATGCATGAAGGGGTGTCTGTGACGAGAACCTAAATGGTAGTGCTGATGCGCGGAGATGTCCCATAAGAGAGAGGAACTCATACAACAGAATTCTTGGTTCCATTGACGCGCATAGTACTCTGCCGGTGACAATTCGTCGTGGCATACATAATTCTCGAGAACAGAGTTGTCGTTGTCCAGGTGATCAACCAGAACAGACGAATGATACGGCTTCTTTGGGAAGTTGACGTACAAGAGTTCTGCATCGGTTTCTCTCTGCAGATCCAGTGCAGTGCCGCCCATCATACCATAGTCTTGGGTGGTATGTGCGAGGAGGCATCCTATCGGGACATCATCTGGCGGCTTTGCGTCCCTTCTAATGTTGAGGTCAGATGCGATGCTGGCGGCATGGCCTTGATGCAGAGCGCTGACACTGATGAGGAACATCAACGTGCTGGACAGATTGGCTGTGGCGCGAGCAGTGGGTTGCTCCTGCTGGTATTTCCAGTTGCGACCATACTCTGATGCGATAGTGCGTCTTGTGACCAGCTGCCCATCATCAACACGTTTCACTATGTAAAGTTGGTTTTTGGGAATGCGGAATCCGCGCTCGTCCTTGAGATCTGCCTTGAGTTTGTCACGTTGGTTGCGATGCACAAAGACTGGGGTAAAACCTGGATCGTCGAGAACAACCTCTAGTCGATCTTGTCGCTTGGGCATCGGAGTGCTTCCATCCGGCGGAGGTGGCCTGTTGAGGAACGAAAAGTCATGTTCAGGTGTCTCGTCGCCGACGGGACTTGGACCGGTAACAGAGTTTTGATCTGGTTCCTTATCCTTGTCTACGCCATCGGGTTTGTCGTCATGGTTGTTGTCATGAGTCTCGCCCTCATTTTGCGGTTCCTGTCTAAGTTCCGGCATTGGCTGGTCGCTTATAGCTGGAAGCGGGTCCTCTTGCCGTGCTTCTGCTGGAAACTGTGCCTGTGCTTTAATGCGCTCAAATTCTTTGTTGCGATTGACCACCATATCCACATCGACGTGGAAGTCGTTCGAGGTTACGATTTTCCCATATCGCCCTTGATGTACAAGCAGGATGGAGCTGTGAACACCACGGATAAATCGGTCCGTGCCAGGGAGATTCGGGAGATAGTTGTTGCTATGAAGGTAAGAGGCGGAGACGCTGGAGGGTTCCAGTTTTTGGCTTTGCGGGTACACGAATGTGACAGGCTCGCCAAAGGGGACGAGCTTCAAGAGTGGTGCCGTAGGTGACATAATGCGCCTGGGGACGATGCAAGGCATGTGGGTGCGCGAGGGCCGTCCATGGGAGCGCTGGTTGTCTGCTTGGATCTTATGCAGCAGAGCAAACGGGTGGTAATACTCGGCGCGAATGGGCTTTCCTTCAATGCGGACGCTGCGCAGATTCAGAAGGCGACCGACAGTGCCCCGGGTATTTCTTTGATGATGTTTTCCGCTAAGTTCCGCTGGTGGTGGCGACCAATGATTTGAAACTGGATACCGAGCTGCACCTTGAGCGGGTGAAAAGCTTCGGAGCGGAATGTGGAAAAAGCATCAGATGAGATGATTTTCACACTTACATCGAATTCGACCTTAATCACATTGATCACGTAGAGGATGCCAGCAAGAACATCTTGCGCGTCCAGTTTCCTAAGGAAGTATACCCATTTGTGGGCCGAAATAACGCACACGAAGTGCATGATGTAGCGGAATCCGCCGTAGCACTTGCGGAAGCTCGCCTAGGATGGATCCATGTGGAGATGTTGGCCAGGTGCGTAGGCCAGTTCACCCTGTGACCAGGAAGCGACTTTATGGGTGAAGCTGACATGCGATTGACAGCCTTGCATTCGCTGCAGTCTTGCAGATACCGATCATCACATGGGCGGAGGGTCGTTACGTTTGCGGCAATCGTGCGGCGAAGAATCTCTGGTTGCTGGTGGTGAATGCGGTGCCAGCGAGTGACCAGAAGCACCCTTTTTGCGTGCTGAATGGTGCCAGGCTTGTGCAAGGGGGGCAGTGCTGCAGTTGAAGCGCTAGAGGGGCTGGGCCGCTTGTCGACTCTGACTTTTGCAACTGTGGCCTCGGCAATTAGCGTCTCGAGGTTTTTCGATTTGCGTGGCTTGCGGATCGCAGCATGGTGGGCATCTGCAACAGCATTGAAGAGGGAGGTGAGGTGGAGGTCCTCCACTGCTAAGAGACGGCTGGAGATGTTCAAGAAGAATTCTGCAACCTGATTGATGTCTCCGGGACTGGGAATGCCATTGCGCATGGTTGCCCATTCGATGTGAAGGTTCACGTGGTGATGCGATTCGTGGAGTGCGAGGACGGCGCTGTACTTAGCCAGCAGCATGTTGTGCGGGACGGCGTTGTCTAGTACCTTAAACGCGAAGTACGGCGGGTGCTGTTGGAACAAGCGAAGCAGTTCCGGGTCCGAGTGGTGTCCGAATTTTGCGATTTCGTTGAGAGTCGCGTATCGGATGTGGTCGGGAGAGATCAGCAGTAGTGCGTTGGAGTAGCTCGTGTTGGTTGGGTACGAGGCAGTGAGTAGCACTTGGTGCTTTTCTGGAGCGTGTCGCCGATGTGGCCGACTTAGTCCGCGCAAGTGGGACGTGCTTCGGACATTCTGAGTCCCGTGGGGTCATCGAGGTGATTCGCCCTCGTGAATCGATCGCGGCAAAGCCGGGATGCAAGGGATTCATGTAGTGGACCCACGTGGAGGGGCGCGAGCAGCTGTGAGCAGCGGCCAATGAGTTGGTGTAGGCTAGGACCGGAAAGGCGGTGCCCTTGGGGACATCCAGGGAGAAGGTGAGCGTTGGGGAAAAGACGGCGGGTTGGTGTGGGCAGTCCAATATCCGAGGGGGGCGTGAATGCAAGGTGAGGGATGCGCGCGGGAAGTAGCCGCATGCAACGGCGGTGGCGGCAGTGCCGGAGATGGCTCCATCCAGGTGGTAAGCACATTGAGACTCGGAGGCGTGAAAACAGCGGAGTGTGTTCCAGGCGGCGAGAGTAGGGTGTTGCGACAAATGATTGTGCAGCAATGTAAATACCAAGAGATGTGGGATGGTGGTCATCGAGGCATAGGGGGTGCCGTCGGCGTCCAGTCCTAGATCCGTGAATGACCTCTTCCGACGTGCAAGCATTTGGCAGATGCGTGCGTTATCGGGAATCGAGAGTCGAGCAGCATTGGCGGTGCATATGAGAAAGTGGCTTTGTTCTGATAGTAATCCAAGGTGGAGCGAGTCACTGTGCCGCGAAGAGCGGGGTTGGATATCCAGAGATCTTCTGGAATAGTGTGACTTGGATCCAGGGGGGGGGAACATCTCGGAGGGGATATTAACCAGGAAGAAGCGGTTTTCTCGAGGTTGTAGCCGTTTAGCGGGTGCCGAGCGAAGACAGCGAGGTATCGATTCTTGCTTATGACGTCGCCAAAGGCGGTGGCATTTTAGACACCGGAGTGTCGGAAGTAACCCATGCTTTGATTGCATTTTGCGATTTGCATGTACTCTTGGTGGGTTTTCGGGTTTGGTGGTACGTTCTCGACAATGGTGTATGTCGGGAGCGTGCAACGAACAAAGCGAATTTATTCTTTGACGAAGAGATCGGCAGTTGCTGGTGTGGCATAGCCATCGTAGTCTTTCATTACACTCAGGTGTTGACAAGGCAAGGTGAAGACAGCCAAGTCAAGTTGAGGTAGTCGTGATTTGCCTCCTTGCAAGGCGGCAGTGAGTTTTCTGAGATCCTTATAATGCAGAGCTTGCGGGAACAGTTGCTGCGCGCGGGCGCGCATTGTTGGTAGAGATAGAAAATTCCATTTAGGGTTAGGAACCCCCCCCCTTTAACCTCACACTCACATTACAACCACAAAATCGCTGTGTCGTACACCGTGCTGCTTTTTGTGTCGTTAGAGGACAGGACGAAAGGCAGCACTACCACTGCCACCGTTCTCTACCAGAGGGACAGTGACTTTTAATGTTCTCTCGGTTTGGACCCAGTCCGGTACTGGTAGATAAGCGTCCTCCGAAAGACATCGATATCGATCGACGTCTCGGACGAAGACTCAGGATTTCCAGGCAAGAGCAATCCTGAAGTTACTGAAGGTTTTAAGACCGTAGTCAAGTCTCATCGCTTGCTACTGGTGAACAAGTGCGAAAAAGTGTGAAAGGCAACCAACAACGCGCAAAACGCAACCCGAAAACGACGTCGACTCACGACCCACAAGTCCCGAGTCTGGAAGTAGCGACGCAGTTCGCTACACAACAAGCTCTCTGGCACCAGCTCCAAGCAAATATGCAGCAGCTCAAAGCTAACTTAGATCAACTCGCCGCCGATAACGCTGCCTTAACAGCCAAAATCGCCGCTGATTATGCCGCTGATTACGCTGATCTCAGAGCCAAAATCACTGCCGCAATCGAAGCTCGAGACGAGCAACTTGATCAAGACGTGCAACTCGATCAAGACGAGCAACTTGAACAAGCTCCCCAACCAGCTGTTCTTCCGGCAACTCCCCTCAAGCACAAGCAAACTTCTCACGAAGTCGCGACCCAAGACCTGATCATCTCGATGGTCACCCCCCCTGAAGCCGACAACCCCACCGGATGTCAAACACCCCACGGCAAAGTCTCCGACCCCACTGCCTTCCCTCCGGACCCAGGCATAGCCAAGGTTACTCCACAACCTGGTACACCCCACATTCACAAGGACACTCCGCCTTTTTCAAATATCGCAACAGCAATGTTGAACACACCACCACCAATAAACATTACTCCCTTCACTCCACCAACCCCACCGGAGCCTCCACCTCCTTCACTGGAGCCTAACTCCCCACTATCGGCGACTCCCGCTACACCACCTATACAACTTGTAGTTCCCCAACATCCTCGTCAACCCCCTCGCCGCACCACTCATCTCCTTGATGATCATGCCATATACGGCCATGACGGCCCCGGCACCTTCATCCCTGACCAAGCCCCCACCGCGGCTCAAGCTCATGCCGCCCCACTGTCGGATTCCCTTGTCCGATATCCATCATCTTCCGCAAGTCGCTCTCCTCCGGACTTTCCTCTCCATCCACAAGACCATGCCACCTACGGCCACGACGGCCCCGGCACTTCCATTTCTACCACAGCTCCTTCCGCGGCTCAAGTTCCTGCCGCCCAACCATCGGACCCTCCTGACAGACCTTCATCACCTTTCGAAAGTCGCTGTTCCCCCGGTTTGCCCCTCCACCCGCGTGACTATGCATTCCACGACTACGATTCCTCCGTCCCCACTCAAGCAACCACCCACCTTCTTTCTCAAAGTTCCAATGCACCTCCGTCTGAGCTCCAACGCGAGTTGGCCACAACTAAGGCTGCACTCCGCTCCCAAACCGCTGAATTGGCCGCAACCAAGGCCACGCTCATTCGCAAGGATGACGCTTTGTCCTCCGCAGCCAACAACCTCACCGGCACCGACGCCGCCCTGGCTTTCGCCACTGCCCAGCTCGCCATCCAAACCGACGAACTGGTCTCCACCCACGCTGAACTCCATCTCACCCACACCCAGCTCAAGGCACTCCAAACTGCCCACGCTGACATCCGCAGCTCCCACCTTGACATCAACGCCGTCCTCCAGACCATTCTTACCTCATTGGATGCCACCCACCCCAACCAAGATGCTGCATCGCATCTTTCACCTCCTTTCCCCATCCACAACCAACCCTCATCCCTTCCGAACCAACCTCCGATGCCTCTCCCCCGATTCTCCCAGAGTACCATCACCACCTCCACGGATGCCCTGGACCCGGTTCTCCTGGTTCACCACCCACGCCACCTATCTGTTCTCAACCCCCCGCCATCTCTGGCCCCTCCTCCTCTACCCACTCACTCGTCGCCTCTCTGGCACCCCCTGAACCCCTTTGCACCCGCTCGCCTTATCAGCCATCTGGTTCATTCCAACTCGACCACATCCCCACGTCCGAGTTGCGAGGGCGTACATTCAACACCGGCGACCGTACCCCTACCACCAGCGACGATCACCACGTGCAAAGTCCCACCAAGAATCAAGACCACCCACATCCAGAGTCGACAAGTTCCGAACTATCAAAAGACAGCTCTTTGCCTGATGATCATGCTCACCATCATGCTGCCAAGACATGCATAAGGGCTTCTTCTGTCTTCGGGCACAACGGCCCAGGAAGCAATCTTGCCGAAGAAACACCAAGCGACCTCGTTCCCACTTTCGACGAGCCAAAGAAAAAGACAAAGACACCTCGAGATGTTCCCGAGTATTACGCCTACATCGACTATGGCAACCACACCCAAGAATCAAAGGCTCCGCCGTATTCTATGCCCCGGGCACGACAGCCGCAGGTCACTGACAACATCCCCTCTGATTCAGTCCCCTGGTATGATGCATACAACGAAGTAGCAAGACCCTCTTCACAAGCCTCGAAGTTGGTCTCCTCGACCATTCCAGATCAGCCGCCTGATCCAAACACCACCAATGACCCCGCATGCCGTATCCACAAGGACAAGACACGCTGTCGACGGTCCCACGCTCACCATACTCGCAGGCACTCACCGCACCTGCAGGTATCAGCTCAGATTCACCAGGCACTCCCGCCTTGTTCGATGTCTCTCGATCAGCAGCTCCCGATCACTTCGAAGCTGGTTCCGCCTCGCCGCATCCCCTCCTCGAAGACAGGCGCGCACTGCCGCTCACCGGCGCTTGCTGCTGCACCCACCGTCCACCTTCTCGGTTGGATGCACGGGATGACACTGCTCAGCAGGTTGCATGGAGCCATCTGCGACCACCATGTAACGATTTGATGGAGGTCTTCGCACGAGCGCCAGTCGCAGCACCTGATCACCCGCTCCCCAACTTTCGGTCAGAGGACGCACTCCTTTCGACTGCCGATCCTTATGTCTCACCGCGACCAAGCCTCTGGGAGCCTTTCCCCATGGCTGCAGTAACAGACCACGATTTCGAGAGTTCTGAACGACCCGATCAGCCGCAAACTATGCACGATTCCATTGCGACCACTAACTAACTAACTCCAGACCTCAGACCTCTCCCGAGCATGGGAGCCAGGCCGGACAGGCAGGAGCCGATCCGGAATCACAGAGGAAAATCACGCACTTGGGGCTGAGGCGAGGGACGAGGACTCGTTGATGACGGACCGCCACTGCGCGCGGTCTTGTGCGAAGTCGTGCAAAAGCGTCGCAGGCCGCAAACGTGTTGGTCCACGAACAATCGACCTGTCCGTCGCGTTCTGCCCAACCGAGCGAACCCCATCCCAGCGCGGACTTTCCGGGTGCTAACCGGCCAGCCCGGGAGGCGAGCAGGCACCGTCTCACTCCGGGACGGCCGGGGCCGCCGCAGGGAGCAAGCGTGTTAGGCGCCGTACTCCATCGCAACCAACGGTTAGCGATCGCAGGGTTAGACCACTTCGGTCCTGTATGTCCCCTTGCATAGCTCGCTTCTGGACGCCACACGCTGGCGCTGCCTCCGGAAAATCGACGTTGCGCTCTCAGGAAACATTCGCCGCGCACTATGCACAGATTCGCTCCAACTGACCCACTTCTGCAAGCATCTTCGCATCACTGGAATGCACGACAAACGTTCCACACCAGCTGCCGGCTCCACCACAAACATGCTCCCAAGACACGTACGTTGCCTCCCTCAAAAGCGTCTTGTCGCTCCGCACGTCACTCCTCATTTGAGGACGCATGTCACATGCCCGCACCTTCGAATGCTCTACACGCCTAAGGGCAACCCTGGTCACTACGGCACTCACTGCTCTGGTCCCAGCATCTCCGCTATTAAGGATGCACCCAGCAGGACTGACCATTTCATCGCCTTTGGTTCAACTGCACTCTCCTTCGGCGACCCCTCTTTTCGCATTCCCGCACTGGACCCCAAGTGTTTCAGGCCGGATACTCTCCACCACGGGATCTCAGCTCACGCGCCCATCTGCCCTACATTGCAGACAGGTCAGCCGCGAGCCATACTCCTTTTGGCACTGACGTCGGACCACCCGCATCACGCGCTTCTGCTCTTGGAGCACGACACGCTTTTCGATGCTCTCCGCGTCACCGCCTCTAACACCACGACACTCGTCATTTCCACCGACACTCCGCGCCACAACGTATCTCACGACCTTCAGATCACCAACATAAGTCGCTCGCGCCCGCACCACGTCGCGCACGCCTTACGAGGGCGTATTTCAATTGGTGACCTCACAGGTCTTTCGATGCATTTTCCGACGTCCGACTTTGAACTTACGAGTTACTTTATGGCAATCCCCAATGCCAAGACGTCTGAAGCTGCGCAATCATGTCTCTGGAACTCCAACGCAACAGAAACTGCCAGGCAAGAAAGTACTCAACTCTCGACGGCTGCTCAACAGCTACTCATAATCTCGCACATAGCAACCAGTACTATCTCGCAGTCTCTATTGGACGACAAGACGAAAGATAAGACCACAACGGCCAGCTACACCAGCCAGCTCATTGATGTAGCAGACGAGACAACGCAAACCAACTGCACAGCACGGTTCCAGACTATGCAGACGATGCTCAGGTCCAACGCTCAATTGCTCGACCACGCACACGTTCTGTCACCTGACCTTGCACTGCTACTGGCTCTTGTCTCATTCATAGCTGATGCGCCCCATCCGATGGACCAATGCTTAAGATATGTCCCGCTCGCAGAAGTACCACCATAGGACACAAAGGTGCATCATGAAGACACAGGTAAGCGCACCACGATCATGCGCACAAGCTAATTGCGCCTATCCGACCACGACGAGACGAAGCTACAGCTTTGCTTGTTCCCTTCGCCGCTGGAAGACAAAGGCCGCCGCTCGGCCTCCCAGGCACCTGACCCCTCCCTGTCGCTGCTATCCGTATTAGCACAGACGATCTCGCCTCCCTGCACGACTGCAGATCAGGCACAAGCCAATATCAGCACTCTGCAGAGTTATGCGCACCCGCTGGAACCTTACCAGCACGGCCACCTCAGCCAGTCAGGTCACTGCACCACCTCGGTCTCCCCTGACACCAGGTCGACGTATCGCTCATTCGCGACCACCTCAAGTCATATAATGGACGACTATGATCTCGAGCATGAACTCATTGCAACGCTTGAGTCATACCCAAGAAGGAATCCTACTTGGAGTCACCTCAACCACTCCCACATGAACTTTGGCCACCAGACGCCACCCATGTGCTCGTGGTTTCTCCATTGGTTTCCTACAAAGCTTTTGACTATAGCAGAGACAAAATGCAACCTTCCCATGCGACTATAACCTCATTCTCGTTTGGGACACAAGCATTTACTTCACGTCATTTGTTTACGCCCATAGTACCGCGACACACGGCAACCAAGATAGAAGTGGACTGCGTTCCACCCTCATCTCTGAGTGCTACCCCCGACATGCTGCTCCCGGCACTACTAGCCAGTCCCACCACGTCTGATTCAGCTCCCATCGCTTTGTATGACGTCATATGTCATATTCCGATTAAAGCCCAGACACCGCACAGGCTACTATGCACTCGCGACGGCACGCTCACCGCCCCTCTCGGTTTAGACTACGAACATTGCGCCATACCCATGGTACACTCACAGTCAACTGAGACGCACGCTCGCTTGTCGCACAGTACGATGCCCGAACACCTTTTGATTCAAGATACGCAGAACACTGTCGTCTCAGCCACCGCTGAAGCGCCTCCTCCGACCGCCGCCCGGCTCTGCACTCGTTTCGCCATCATGGTCTCTCCGTCTCGCCGGCAATTCGAAGATTTCACCCAGTTCGAATTACCGAGGGCGCATTAGTTTTCCACCGACGACAAGATTCGTTTCGATTCGTATCAGTCATGGCTCCTATGGCTATTCTGGCTACATCGGAACTCAGTTCAAGGCACGTACCGAAGTCCCTCTTTCTAAGGACCTCTGTCACACGCCAAGACCTGATGAGTATTCGTCGTTCTTCCCCGCTTCAACGCGACTCCCGACGACCAAATCCCCGACGATTTGTGATGCCACAAAGTTCCGTCATCAATGCAATTCAGAGCCTCCCACGCTCTTCCGCCAATCTCTTGCAGGTCACACCTCACAAGTTTCAGCATTCCACCCTCGCTCGATTTTATCCAGCATGCTGCCATATGCAAACGAAGTTCAGTCACGCCAACGCCACACGCCGCAGTTATCGCCAGTCTCGCGCAATAAATGCCCGCCACCAAATGATAGCCGCACGCAGAGTCCTCTACTCACCTCCTTTCACGTCCCTCCCAGCACTATGCTTGACGTTGAAGCTCTGCACCACTATGGTTCGGTTACAACACCACTTCACGCGAAATCCTCGTCCAGTTCTGATCATATCTCGCATCTGTCGACATTGTTATCGGAATCATGCTTCGGACACAGCTCAGACAGCACTAGCGTACTACGCTCCCATGACGCACTCGGTTCGCTCCTCTCCGTTCGCACTGCAGGTTCCATCTTACCGAACTCTGAGCCCAACAGCTGCCATCGCGATTCGCACCCAGCCGACGCTTTCCGTAGCACCCGCGAAGATAACCCCTAATCTCCACAGGTTGGACACGCGCTCTGCTCTAAGCATTCCACCGAATCTCACTGCCGCACACCGCTAGCCCCACCCAGTTGTGTTACGAATCAAGGGAAGTTAACTGCCATGACAATTCACTTCTTCATTCCCACACACTCGCTGCTAGCCACAGTCTCGCATGACTCATTGTCGGACAGTTATCGCATTATGGACAGGACCTCACATCATGTCCATTCTTCGGACATACCCCGTCCACAGATCAATCCTCTCTTGAAACATACGCTCCCTACACGTTGTATACTGTACAGCTCTCGCATATCGACAACACCCTTCTGTCGAATGTCTCCCCTTTCAGTCACTGCACGATTCACCAGGGATGCACCACGCTCCCTCGCGCTTGTACATCAAGGGAAGTTCGATTCTGGTGAAAGCGCTTCGTTTGATTCTGATGTCAACGACTCCGGACATGAACTGATTGGATCAGTCGATTGTCACAGTTAGGATTACTTTGCAACATAGAACACGAAAGATGCGACTTTGACCATACCTTTGAAGTCAACTCTCCCATTCGAGGCCATCCGCGTTGTCGCCGCCCGTGACGTCTCTGATGACGCCGTGGTCGTCGGCTGCATTACCGCCCTCGCCATCAAGCGCGATGGCACGCAGAAGGTTCGCTTCTGCTACGACGGGGCTCAAGCCAAACGGACCGAGACTGCGCATGCGCTCGCCGTCCCGGAGGACCACGACGATGCGCCTTGCACCGTCACTGCGGTTTCACCCTCGAACGCGTCGCCATGCGCTGACAACAATGCCGTACTCGTCTTCGTGGCCGTCTGCAACCGCTACGTTTTTTTAAGTCAACTCTCCCCCTGGCACGGACACTATCTTCAAGCAGTCCATCGCCTTCAGGCATTATCGTCTGTTGCCCGACCCTTCTACATTTTCTGCACAGGGCACCGACTCGTCAGCACAGGACACACACCTGTATCCACCATCATACGCGATACGCTCGCAAACCTCAGTCTCCGCCCAATCATCTTTCGATGATAGCCACTGGCGACTTACACGAGACTTCGAACCCAAAGCTGCAGCAAATTTGGAGTTTTCATATTTATGGCCATCCCCAGACAACTTTATCCCGACGTCCTCATCGCGCTACGATTATCCATATATTATTTTAGACGCTCATAGCCTAGCTTCAGCTGTCTCACGCTACACTCAGGACGACAGCATTGACACGTATGTGACAGACAATTCTGTTCCCTCATCTTCCAGAAACAGCTCCGCCTTACTCGCTCTCATTACGACGATTACCTTGCCATATCGAAACCGATTTGGTTAAATGGTCTTATCTCTTCATGGGATCACGCTGGCGCTCCGTCACATCGCCACATCTTTACTAGCAAAACTAGTCACGATAGGATCACATCCCTACGACCACTTTCACTATTCGCTTTTCGATCAACCATTGGTCTGCTGCGCAATTCCCGACTGCCTGGCCCATGATCCCTCCTGTTATTATCCGTTAGACCACCCGCTCTACTCCGATGCTCCCCAGCCACTTAGGATTTATCCACCGGTACGCACCGTCCCCTATCTCATTAGCCACTGAGCAAGATGATGATCTGATCTCTCGCACAACATTCGCCATACTTCATCGTTAGCCTACCTGGCATCTTCATCCACTTTTCTTCTTACTCACGATCGATGCTTGTTCTTTTCTTTGATCATCCACCTCTTCTTGCAATACCCTCTTTCTTTTGCTCCCCATCTCAACCGATTATACACTCGACTTCACGCTCGTTCTGCTCTTTCTCCTTTCTCACACACACCTACTTGCGTTTCGTTTTCCTCTATCTCTTTCATGCACTTCGCACACTTTCCTTCAACGCCTCCTCACGACTCGACATCCATTTGTCCTTGGTCAGACATTTGTTTTGTTTGTCCCAGATTTCGCTCATCACCGAGTTCAATCTGCGAGGGCGTAGAGATAGAAAACTCCATTTAGGGTTAGGAACCCCCCCCCCTTAACCTCACACTCGCATTACAACCACAAAATCGCGGTGTCGTACACCGTGCTGCTCTTTGTGTCGTTAGAGGACAGGACGAAAGGCAGCACTACCACTGCCACCGTTCTCTACCAGAGGCACAGTGATTTTCGCTGTTCTCTAGTTGGGTTGATTTCACAGGCGGCAACGACAACTATGCGCTTGTCGAAGCGTTTGCGGAAAGAGGCAAAACCCTCTTGATGAAGTCCACCTGCAATAGTGGCTGTGTGTAGTGGAGGGGGTTATGCTTGCACAGAGAGGTCCGCGGTGCCAGTGAATGCATATTGGACGAAAGGACGCGGCAGTCCTATTAATTCCGTCAGGAATGCAGAGTGGTTTTGCAGTTTGGCGAAATCGAGGAGGTGAGATTGCGAGCGCGTCTTTGCTACTTTTTGTGTTATGTTTGCGAGTTCATCCTTGAGGGACAGTTTACTACCGGTGTGGAAACTGATCACAGTGTGGAATGTATGCTTTGGATGAGATTGCAGTGACAAAAGGCCATTCGTTTGGCGATTGGCGAGAACTACTGCGGTTGTGCCTAGAAGCTTTTTGTAGTCGTGCGGATCTGAGGTGGTGTTTTTCAGAAGTTCATACAAGTAAGGTTCGTGTGGCAGTGGTGGGTCTGTTGCCTGTACATTCAGAGCTTTTAGTTGAGAGGTCGCTATAACCTGTAAACCTGGCCTGAAGTGCGGGACGACCAAGAAGACCAAGTATAATACGTAGCCTTTGGAGTCTTTGATATCCTTCGAGGAGAGACCTGTAGCCTGCAAATACAGCGGTTTGACACCGATGAAATGGCTGGTTAAGGTGCCTCTGCCCATGCGGATGGTATGTTCGGGAATCCTGCGTATGGACTCGGGAACAAAATGTTGTATTGTTCGAGTGAAGCAAAAGGATGCGCCACCGTCAATTAAAGAAACTTCTGTGCCGGGGCCGTTGCATCCGTGCAGCGAGTTGGTCTTTGTGGGGGCCTTTCCTGTAGTGTAAGTGGCACAAAGAAATTCTGCGACTCTGGGGGAAATTGTCGATGATGTTGGGAAATTTGTCATCGTGAGGCTTGGTGCCTGATTTAGTAGAGTTTGGTTGGCGGCACAGGCGTCGTCGTCAACCTTCATCGAAAAAGCTGGCTCCGGTGTAGAGCACGCATATAGTCTTGGTGACGTTGTGCGTAGTCTTCGGCGGAATCGTCTTCGTCTTCGATTTCGGGGATTTGATCATCGTATAGGCATAGTTGACCATGATCATCGTAAAAACCGAGTTGGCCTTGGTCATCAGCATCGTCGGCTTCGCCCTCATCTGGTGGATCATCCTGCGTTTCGGATTGGCGAGTGCGGGGCGCTCTTGTGATTCTAGATTAAAGAATGTGTACAAGAAACCAGCGTAAGTTTCGCAGTGTTTGATCCAATCGACATTAGAGAGACCTGTAGAGGATATGTTAGTTGGAGATGAATCATACACAATTGCTTTAGGGAATCGGGTATCTAATAAAGCGAGGACACGTTTAACTAACTAACTAACTTCAGACCTCTCCCGAGCATGGGAGCCAGGCCGGACCGACAGGTGCCAGTCCGGAATCACGGGCCTGTAGACGAGGAGCGCCGAAAGGTCGGTCGGCGGAGAGTGACCATCAAGCTTGTCGCCATGCGACGAGGAGACCGCGATGTGACTGACAACCAACTCGTCGATAACCTTCCGTCTTCGCCCCCCGGCCATACCCCGTCCCACTGCGAACGTTCCGGCTGCCAACCGGCCCGCCCGGGAGGCGAATAGGTGCCAACCTACGCCGGGAGGGCGGATGCCCTCGCAAGGCTCAGGATTCATGAGGCACCGTCCTCCATCGCAACCGCAGTCGGCGATCAGGGTAAGGTTTTTAACGTTTAACATCCTCATTTAATTCGGGACGAACGAGATTGTATGACTCTTGGAAGTAAAGTCGTTCAAGATTATTACGAACATCAACTGATAGTTGATGTGATGAATTGACGTGCCAAGTTTTAAGATGATCAGGCAAGGCATCTTCATTAGGTAAGTGTAAATCGTTTACTTGTTCAGCTTTCCATTGAGCGAAGATGATATCAACTTCTTGTTCAAGAAGTTGGTTATACTCCGGAGCATTCCGGGTGTAAGCTTCGTGCGAAATCGAAACAGAATAACGCGTCCACGTATGGACTTGTCATATACCTGCGAAGCACCTCGATTTGCAAGCTTACCTTCGTTGAATTGTCTTGGAAGCGCAATCCAGCGTTAATTTTATCAACGAGGATTTGTTCTTGTTTATAAATATCCGTAGTGGAAATTGGTTTTTGTTTTTACATAGTTCTGACCTATTAGAAATAGGTTATAGGATTGATAGACAGATTCGACACATAATAATGAAGGGCTTCTTGAGTGCGGGTCATATGTACAGTACGCTATTTTAAGCGCGGGGTTATACAAGACCAAACAAATCAACATGCTATTTAAAACAGGATGACTTGAGACTGAAGAATGGATTAATTATCGAGCAGTCAGTCTTTTGTTGGGGAATGGGAGGAAAAAACCCGTACAAGTTTCCGCGGCTTGTGTAGGAAAATTTTTAATTTTATTGGCTATGCGAGTGCATATAACCAGTGGCCGACCCAACTCGGTCACCAACCAAATTAACTGGTGGTCAAATACCGTCACACAACAGATATGTACAGTAGACTACCGCCAAACACATTGTCGCATTGTACTCGTAATCAGGCGTAAACTGATCACTCCATTATACGCACAACACAGTTGGGCTGACACACCTACGCATCTGGGCCCGCAACCTGGCGAGATTTGACCCTCACCGGGTACATGGTAGAGACTGCGTGCAGTCTTAGGCGTGTACAGACCATTCCGCTTGTCACATGCTACTACACAAGGTAGGGATTTAAGCCCTAACTCCTTAAGGACATTAGGTCCCATAGCAGCGTTTACACTGACAACGAGGAACGAAGCCTCTGTTAATTAAACAAGAACACCCCACACCGGACGGTACGCACCTGGAGGCCTACTCCATGTTGGAAGAGAGCTTCCGACGGTATTCTTCATAGTCATGAATAAGTATTTACGGAAGGGTAAGGAAAGAGGGAAAGCCGCATTACGGAGAGAAAACCCTCTTGCAGAGATATGTGTGAAAGGCGCGAAATGTTCCAGTGTCGTAGACATAATAGTGTAGCTCTCTGGAGGTGTTGGAAGAAGGTTTGTGTTCGAGAGGGGCATTGATGGGGGATGATGGTGGTTAGGAGATGGCCTGGATGTTGTTTTTTTCGAGGAAGATTCCGGCGTGTTCGAGAGGGTGCGGATGGTGGGCTATGAGTATTTTATTATTTTTATAGAAACGCATGGACATACATTGACGAATGGAGGGATACTAGAGTGCCTGGGGGGGGGGGGGGTCGGCATCATTTCTTCGGCGCTTTCCGTCGGTTGTACTTTGTGAGGCGTCACGACGAGTTCTTCGCGGCATTCTTGCAATTTTTGGACCGCTGAACGGTTTCAAGCTTCATTGAACATTTAATTTTCCAACTTTCCATCGGTTCTACTTCCGGAGGCGTGACGACGAGTTCTTGAAGGTTGAGTGATCAATCAGGTTGAGGGGCAAGAGCGCGTCATTTGTCATCTTTTTTGTCGCGTGCGGCGAGTCGCGAACGACAAGGTTCCCAAAACCGAGTTCTCTAGACGAAAGGGCCCACAGGTAGCCCGCAAGGAAAGGGGCAAATGAATCGAATCTTCTAGAGATCCCGTACCGCGCTTCGTACCCCTCGGCGGCGCCGAGTCCGTGTCCTGTTCCGGAACGTGCTCACTCAGCAACAAAATCCTTCTTTAAACTTCTCAAAACTTCTCAAACCTTCTCGGAACTTCTCAGAACTTCTCAAAACTTATCAAAACTTCTCTTGTTTTCGACGGTCAAAATGCCCACCTAGTAAGTAAGAAATAGTATTGAAAAAAATCCTTTGGTTGAAAAACTAGCCCTCTCGAAGAGAGGCTTGTTTGCCAAAGACCTTCGGGTGATTAATGCGTGCGCGAAACCCGTCGTCGCCAGCTCAGTATGTCAGTATGATCGATACTAAACGGATCGCAAAAAACGGGAAGTTCAATGTGCGTCCCGTCTGTCTGTTTGTCCTGTCAGTCTTCCGTATTTTCTTCTGAGTTCAAACAGAAAGAAAGAACATAAAGAAGAAAGATAAGCCGCAAAGAAAAAAGATAAGCCGTAAGTAACTTGCTTGAAAGAGAAATTACCTATAGGACGCAAGACTGCTCATGACGTCTTCCGGTTTTTCTCGCGGTAAACCGCGTCGTGGCTCGCCCCTTCGTGGTGAGCGACGGCGGACCGCCGCGCGGCCCGGGATGACGAGGCAAACCGTCCGGCGCTCGGCGAGGCGGGAGATCGTGCGGGAAAACGAAAGAGGCGCAAGTTCCTTTGAAAAGGAACTGGTACTCGAGTGTCCTCGCCCAGGAGCGGAATGGTTCTCGAGCGCGAACGTGCGGTCCGTCGCGACTGTGGCGGCAACTCCTGACCGCTAAGGCTTACCCTCCATTCTCGAGGCTCGATACCCGTTCAACGGGACGCCTTTTCCTACTTTCCTAGTGGCATCATACCTCTCCCTCGTGAGAAGCGTTTCTTGCAGCATTCTTGTAGCATTCTTGCTATCATATACCACCTTTCCATCTTGTTGAGAGGCTTGGTGAGCGTGAGCAAGGTGGGTGGCGAGCATATCCGACCCCGAGACCGTGTTTGCCTCGTTCAGTGAGGTCTAGGGCGAGTTGGTGAGTACCCCCTTTGTCATCCAGGGGTCGGGAGTGTTTTTTTTCTGTGCCGCCATACGTGGTGGAGGATATGCGATTGTGCGACTATATCGGTCGCCGACGAACGAGTGCCGCCGTACGTAACGTATTACGTGGTCCGGATTTGCACGCGTGCCCTGATCAAGCACGCGGAGTTCCAGTGGACCGGTTTGCGTTGAGAATATACGCGGACTTTGTTTCGTTCGTGCGTCCCGAGAGACGACGAACACGCGTGCGAGTTGGAAATCGCAGCGCATTCACCCGGGAATTGATTTTGGTATAGCTGAACGGCGGAAGCTGTTAGCGAGTGGGATCGCTACCCACGGGGATTTTTGGATTGCCAGCGGATAAGAATTCCGTGAGTGCTGCTTTAACAGCGACAGATAGCGCTGTGGTGATCAACGTGCATTACTTCGAGTGATCGAATCCGGACTCGTTTCGAGATTCCCCATCGACATTGATACAACATGGATAGAGACGCAGACGTGCGTGAGGAAGGATCTCCTCCAGTGGCTCCCGCCGCCATTGAGACAGGCCGCGAGGAAGGTGAATTACGAGAGGCCGAGGCAGTCGACGTTACTGAATTGCCCCACGAGGCTCCTCCAGATACCGCAGTCTTTTCGCCATTGAGTCCAACGACCCCGGACCGTGGCGAGCGTGTTACTATTGAGCGCGAATCCGTAACTCGAAGTCGACTTCGTGAAGACCTCGAGCGGAGACGTCGCGAAAATGAACGATTAGCAAAGCGATTTGCCCGTGAAAGGGCTGAAGCTAAGGAAGAAGCGGCTCGACAAGAGCTCAATGTGTTGAATGAAGCGTAGCGGTAAGAACTCGAAACAACGAGGGCCTTACGCGAGGAGGCTGAGCGATTTCGTCGTGAGCGATACGAATTAGCAGCCGAACGTGCACGTCGTGAGGGCAGCCGTGAACGACCCGTGAGTCGACCCGAACCGGAAACACCCGCGAGGCGGCCTGGACCGGAAAGGAGCACAGTAACGGGGGATGAACCTCTGCCCCGAGTCGACACGGAGACTGAGGGTAGGGCGGAAACTGAAGATGAAGGTGCGAAATTGTTGCGGGGATTATCGCAAACGTTTGCGGACGCTTTCGAGAAGGCCAACTTGGGCCGATCTCGTCGCCCCACTTCCAGTTTGAAGGCTGACAACTTCAAACTCGTCATCGAAGGTCGGGATCAACGGCAGTTTGACCTCGATTCGGCAGCGGTGATGCACACTTTGGCAGACGACCATTACTCGGTCGAGAAATTACGTTACCTATTACCGGTGCATTTGCGCGATACCGTTGCACCAATTTTCGAGGAGCATTTGCGGAAATACGAAGAGCTCTGCGATGAGCTGCCGCACGGTCCGTCATTTTATTTGAAATTGGATGCTGACGACGAAGAGCATGGAGCCGCGATTCGGCGCCTCCGTCGTCTTAACCGAACTTACTGTGATCGAGTTTTGAATTATTTTAGATCGACTTGCCGACCTCCGAGCACGCAGCAGGAGCTGCTCGATAAGCTGCGGAAGGTCACTCAGTCTTCGGTTCCGAAGAAGACTGGAGAGAGGCACGTACAAACCTATTGTACCAAATTCCAGAACGAGACTTTAGCCTTTTGTACCGAGTCCAGCCGCACGATGGATGACGTTGATATCATCGACCAGCTTATCAGTGGTTTGGCGTCCAAGGATTTACGGACCCGTGTGCGGACTATGAGGTGTGGTCAATGGGATAGTTACGTTACTTTTACGTAGACAGTGGCGCTCATTACGAGACTTGAGAACGACTATCGGAAGTTGATGGAGGAGGAAAAAGACCAGGGACCCTCCAATCCGAAACCGAATAAACCGCCGCGAGGGCGGGGAGGTCGAGCCATGGCCTCCGATCAACAAGCTAAGCAAGATGCGGATAAACCGTCTGGGAATACGGTTCCGCTGATCTTACGAGATCCGTTTTGGTGGTGTAAGAAGACGTGCAAGGAGTGCGGATACTTCTGGTCCACCCATGATGAAGATGAACACGGAAATCGCGTGGTTTGTAACCGCGATCCGGACCGTTATCACTGTGCGATGTGGAAGCGCATTCGGAAACACAAAAAGGAACCCATATCGCGTTCCGATTGGGAGAAGCGTGACGATGCATCTGATGCGCACGCCGCGCGCGGACCGGAACCTACTACCGAAATCCAAACGGCCCTCACGGAGCTTGGAACCACAATGGCGACCATGGTGAGCGAGGTCAGAGGCATCAAAGATAGCAAGTCGTCTTCTACACGACAGCGACACGGACGATCACCTTCTAGACGGTCGTCGCGCCGACACCGAAGTAAGAGCCTTGATCAAAAGGCCCATAGTCCTACATCCAGCCCGAGCCCCCGCCGTCGCCGCCATAGCCGGAGCTCTAGTCGCAATTCGCGCCGGCGCAGACGTCATCGACAGCGCGATGACGAATATGACGGAGGCCGATATCAGGACAGTTCGGGACATTCGAGCGCAACTTTCGCGTTCCAATCTCTATGCGAAGCGCAGCCATCGTCGGGAGTTGTCTTGTACCCGACGGCGCGCCCCGCCCGAGTCTCCGATGATGTTGCCGATGCCGCTGTGACGAGCAGCCATCGCTTGCAACCGGAGCAAAATACCACCGACGCTCGGATCGTTCGGTGGCCTTCTACATCTTATGTGGAAGTAATATCAGATGAAGCTTTGGATTCTCCGCGCTACTGGGAAGACTCATACTCGGACACCGACGAACCCGTGCCGCAGGTTCCAGTGTCCCCCCATTCGTCAATGTGCATGTCTTGCAGGGAAGTTCACGATGACGACGTTAGACCTTTTGAGTTGACGTCGGGGACGACGTCTTCTTTTCCTACGCCCCCCCCCGAAACGGTTTTAGCCGATGTTTTAGCCGACGCAGTTTTGGTCGCAGCAGAGCAGCCCACAGCGGCGCCGATGGAGGATAAGTGGACGGAAATGCCCGGTTTGATGGACGAGAAACGAAAATTGGAGACAAAGGAGGAAGTATATGTGCCTCCGATTGAGAAGTGTCAGAATTTGTTGCCAGCGAAACTTGGGAATGAGGAAGCAGCCGAAGCGGCGAGCGCCAATATAGATTCAGAGGCGAGATGTGGGACGCCAGATATGGCAGCGGTGACGATGCAGATGCCGGGCGATGTGAATGCGGAGATGCGATGTCATCACACTGCACTTTCGCCGAGCGATGGGGAAAAGATCGAGCGATACCTCATCACCATCGGTTGTCTGGACCCTGGTACACTTACGTTCATAGTTGGACATATTTACAGACGACGAGACGGGCCGAAGTTCGTAACGACTTTAGGCGTTGATGGAATGGCTGATGTCTCCTATATTTGTCGTGGGATGGTCGAAAAACTGGCAATGGATAATATATTCCTTGACCGAGGCGATCACCCAGTCGAGCGCACCCTGTACGGGTCAGGATTGAATAAGACGACTATCCACAACTTGGTCGCATTACGAATTGCGCTCGCGGACGACGTGGCAGCTCCAGTGGTTGCCATTGTGGCCGATACTAATCACCTATTTCTGCTGGGAGCGCGCGATATTCGGGTGTCGGGAGCCATAGTGGACTACCCGCGAAATCGCATTGCGTTTCTCCGCACACAAGTCGCTTATGGGCGCAAGAAGTTAAAGGTGCAGGATCGACGAGTCGATTCTCCGATTCTAACGTTCAGAACAACTTATGATGAGCGCAACCCCGTGGTAGTTCAGGTTTATGGGCAACAGCACCATGCGACGCAAAAGAGCCTGAGCACAGTTGAGAGCCGCGTTTACGCTCGCTTGTGCAAGATTGAAGACCTCCAGCGTCCACCGCCGAAACGAGCGGCAGCTTCGACGCCTTGGGGAGTCCCTACAGTTACGCCCTCTCGAAGTTCGAACAGCGATGCCTATGAAGTGGTAGCCTATGCTGCGCGCACGATGAAGGTCGAGCCTGGGCGCACTTACTGCGTGCCAGTCGCTCTTTCAGAGCCAATGGAAACCGGGCAAGTTTTCGTTGCTACATCTTATGGATACGAGCAACTTCGGGTAGTCGATGGAATGTGTTCTTCTCCTGAGGATCACGACAAGTTCGCAGCTCGAGTGGCGGTCTCCTCTACCCAGGATGTACCGACCGTGATTACTCAAGGTGAAATTCTCGCTTTGGGAGATATTGTTAGTTTCGATGACGAGCTGAATGTTGAAACGGTCGACGAATTAACGAAGGATGGTGAAGCCGAATCTGACAAGGCTAACCTATCGTTCACTTTTTCGGTCGCAAGCCATCTGACTCGAGGCGATGCGGCTCCCGAACCGATGCTTTTGAGCTCGGTGCAGAAGGTGTCTCCTTCTGCCGGTCAGGATAAGAATTCTCGTCAAGAATCGCTCGGTAACGACGCTTTCGACCGACGAACCGACGAGGAGGAAAAGAAGTGCCGAGAAGTTACAGAAGGCGAGATTCGCCGAAGGTTTGAAAAAGTCCACTGGCTGCCGATCACGTATCGCATGGTTGTGATGCTCTTTAGCGGCGCCGGAGCCAGTACTTTAGGACTGCAACGAGCGAATTAGTTGTGCGGGACGTCGTTTCGAGTCGTCCTTGCTCTTGACTCTTCAAAAGCTGCCAACAGGATTCATCAGAATAATTGTCCGAAGATACCTGTGGTTCAGCACACGCTCTGCGGACGATATGACACGACCCTCCGATTGATCAAGGCTTATTTGCCTGAAGCGGAATGGTCATCGTCGATGTGTATCGCGTCTCCACCCTGCGTTCATTCAGCACTCTGCAACTTGACATCCAGTGATGTTGGCAGGGGAGTTACGGCCACTAATTGGACGATGAAGCTGTGCACAATGGCTGGCTTCATGATGTGGCTGATCGAACAGGAGCCGTCCATTATTTCTTATATAGCGCGCTTACACCCTTACGTGTACGTCGTCACATTTCATGATATCACGCCCAATTTGATGAGCTCTCGCGTGCGGTTGTTGGTCACCAGTCACCCACTGCATCTGCAAGAGGCTCCCCGAGACCTGTGCGAACATGCAACCGACACATTAGGTTACGCAGATGAACGCCACATGCTC
>JAQMWT010000326.1:0-50107 GCA_029834535.1 Chrysophaeum taylorii
AGGCGATCGTCCGTCTCGCTGTCGTGTAGAAAACGACGGCGTCCTTGCTTCTGACCTCGCTCACCATGGTCGCCATTGTGGTTCCAAGATCGGTGAGGGCCGTTTGATTCATTTTGAAGGCGATCGTGCGTGGCGTTCGCAGTCGATGCATCATCACGAAGCCCAATCGGACCGCGATATGGGCTTCTTCTGCACTGGTTTCGCTACCACATTGCACAGTAGTAACGATCCGGATCGCGGTTGCAAACTACGCGACTTCCGTGTTCATCGTCATCATGGGTGGTCAGAAGAACCCACGGAGCACGTTTATACCCCACGAAAATGGTGCTGCGAAATCAGCGGATCATATTCCCAGACGGTTTCCATCGCTATGGCGCTGAACGATCGGAGGCCGTGACGCGACCTCCCCGCCCCCGCGGCGGTTTATTCGATTTCGGATTAGGTTGGCCTTGATCCTTCCTCCTCCATCAACTTGTAGTCAGACATCAACAGCGCCATAGTAATAAGCGCCAGCATCGAGCTTCAGTAACATCAGGATGTCCGCTCCTCATAGTCCGCACACGGTCCTCAACAACGGACGTCAATCCACTGATAAATGCGGTCGAGGATATGACATCATCCAGCGCGGCTGGACACGAACAAAACTCCAAGGCTCCAGGTGGAATCACAATTTGAATACGCTTAGACGTGCCGCTCCCCAGACTTCTTCGAAACTGGGCCTGGGTGACCTTCCGCAAAAGCAGCTCGCGCTGCGTGCGCGGAGGTCGGCAAGTCGATCTAAAATAATCCAAAATCTTGTCGCCAATACGTCTTGTTAAGACGACGGATACGACGAACCGAGACTGCGCATTTCATCGTCCGTATCTAATTTCAAGTAAAACGACGGGCCGTGTGGTAGCTCATGGCAAGCATCCTTGTATTTCTGCAAATTGTTCCTCAAAAACTGGTGCAACGGTGTCCCGTAGATGCACAGGTAGTAACGTATGGTGCTCGACCGAGTAATGGTCATCTGCTAAAAGGCATCATCGCCGCCGAATCCAAATTAAATTGCCGTTGGTCTCGGCCGTCGATGACGAGTTTGAGTTATCAGGCTTCAAACTGGAAGTGGGTCGATGGGATCGGCTCAAGTTGCCCTTTTCGAAGGCGTTGGCAACCGTGTGCGATATTCCCCGCGATAATTCCCGTAAAATTTTCGTACCTTTCATTCTCAATGTCCGCCCTACCCTCATTCTCCGTATCGACTCAGGGGCGGAGGTTCATTCCCCGTTTCAGTGTTCCTTTCCGGTTCAGGCGGCCTCACGGGCGTTTCCGGTTCAGGTCGACTCACGGGTCGTTCGCGGCTACTCTCCCGACGCGCACGTTCGGCTAACAATTCATCTCGTTCACGACGAAATGGTGAACGGCATTTCGCGTAGGGTCTTCGAGGTCTCAATCTCTTGTTGTAATGTATCATTGAGCATATCAACTTTGCCGTCAAGCAACCTCTTTCGCTTCAGCCCTTTCACGAGCAAAAGCTCGGCTAATTGTTCATTTTCGCGACGTGCCGCTCTAGGTGTTCCACGAAGTGGGCTTCAGGCTGCAGATCCGCGCTCAATAGTAACACGCTTAGCACGATCCGGAGTCGTTGGACTCAACGGCAGGAAAATGGCAGTATCCGGAGGCACATCAGGGGCACGTCAGCAACGTCGACTGCGCTCAGCCTCTCTTAATTCACCGTCCTCGCGGCCTATCTCAGGGGCGGCGGGAAGAACTGGAGGAGTTTGGCTCCTCGCACACGCGCGTTTATCTCCATACTGTCAAATTTCGATCGAGAATGCTAAACACGTCCGGATCCGATCACCGTGTTCACGTCGATTCCAACAACATGCTGTCGCTGTAAAAACAGCACTCGCTGGCAATCCGCTGGCAGTTCAAAATAGCCCGTGGGTAGATACTCGCCAAACAGCACCGTTCAGCTATACCAAAATCAATTCGGGCGAATGCGCTGCCATTTCCAACTCGCACGCGTTCGTCGTCACTCGGATCGTACGAACACAAACAACGTTCGCGTATATTCTCAACGCAAACTGGTCCAATGGAACTCCGTTGCTTGATCAGGGCGCACGTACAAATCCGGACCACGTGACCGCGAACAACGGCAGCACTCAATCCGGCGACCGATGTAGTCGCACGATACGGTATCCGCTCCACCGTCGGCACAGACTCCCCGACCCCCGGGTGACAAAGGTACTCACCGACTTAGTCCTAGACCTCACTGAACGAGGAAAACACGGACGCGGGGTCGGATAAGCTCGCCACACACACTTGCTCACGCTCACCAAGCCTGCTCAACAAGATGGAGGATGGATGGATAGCAAGGAAACTACCAGAATACAGCAGAATGGCACTCACAAGAGAGGGTGATGTCTAAGAGATCGAGGAAAGGTGTCCCGTTGAACAGGTATCCAGCCTCGAAGAGAGGGGCGGTCAGGGTTGCCGCCACAGCCCCTCGGGCGTCGCTCGCGCACTGTAGGTGAACTTACTGGGCCAGGTGAACTTGGGCGTTAGAGATTGGGACTAGTGAACTTTGGCCTGCACTTGGCAAAACCAAATGGAAACAGCCCACCCCAACCAGATCAGCCACATCAACAAGTGGATGAATTCCACTTCCCTTGAATGGCGCGAGCCGCGGTTGCTTATATATTTTGAGTTGCGACCATATACGGCGATTCGTGCTGTGGGGCATCGTCGAGCGACCACGTATGCCAGGTGATCCTGGAATGCGGAATCCTCGTGCCAGAGATGCGCCTTGAGTTTGTCACTCTGGTTGCGATGCACGAAACTGGGGTAAAACTGAATCGTCGAGAACAATCTCACGGGCGATCCTAAGCGTTTGGGCATCGGAATGCTACCATCCGGCGGAGGTGGCCGGTTGAGGAACGAAAAATCCAGTTCAGGTGTCTCGTCGCTGACGGGACTTGGATCAGCAGTGGAGGTTGGATCCGGTTCTTTGTGCTCGTCGCCATCGTCGGGTTTGTCATCCTGGTCGTCATCTCGAGTCTCGCCCTCATTTTTCAATTCCTGTCTAGCTTCCGGCATTTTCTGTTCGCTTATAGCTGGGAGCGGGCCCTCTTGCCGTGCCTCTGTTGGGATCTGCATGAGTGCTTATCAGGCCGATCTCGCTCATTGCGGTTGACTGGCATGTCTTATCAACGTGGAAGTCGTTACAGGTGACGATTTTTCCATATCGGCCCTGATGTACAAGCAAGATAGAGCATGAACATCACGGATAAATCGGTCCGTGCCGGGAGGTTTGAGGACATGTATTGCTGTTGAGATTGGAGGCGGAGACGCTGCAGAGGTTCCAGCGGCTTTGAGGTAGACAAAGTGTGACAGGTTCGCCAAAGGGAAGGAGCTTCAAGAGCAGTGCCATGGGTGACATGATGCGCGGGGGACGGTACAGTGTGTTTGCTGCACCGAAGAGCAGTCCATGAGCGCTGGTTGTCGGCTTGGATCTTATGCAGCAGAGCAAATGGGTGATAATACTCGGCGGCAATGGGCTTTCCTTCGATGCGGACTTTGCGCAGGTTGAGGAGGCGAACTACAGTGCCTCGGGTGTTTTCCTTAATGATGTTTTCCGCGAAGTTCCGCTGGTGGAGGTGGCGACCAATGATTTGAAGCTGGATACCGAGTTGCACCTTGAGCGGGTGGAATGCTTCGGAGCGGGAAGTTGAAAATGCATCGGACGAGATGATTTTCACGTTTACATCGAATTCGACCTTAATCACATTGACCACGCAGAGGATGCCAGCCAGAACGTCCTGCGCGTCTAGTTTCCTCAGGAAATAGACCCACTTCTGTGCTGAGATAATATACACAAAATGTATGATGTAACGAAAGCCACCATAGCGGCAATGCTGGGTATGATACATCATATGGAGATGTTGGCCAGGAGCATAGTGCCGTCCATCTGTGACCAGGGCAGTTGGCTGTGACGGAAGCTGACATGCGATTGACAGCGCTTGCGCATTCGCTGCAGTCTTGCAGATGCCATCATCACCTGGGCGGAGATCTCGTTACATTAGCGGCAATCGTGCGGCGAAGAAGCTCTGGTTGCTGGGTAGTGTATTCGGTGCCAGCGAGTGTCCAAAAGCACTCTTTTGGCGTGCTGAATGGTGCCGGGCTTGTGCGAGGGGGCAGAGCGGCATCAGCCGAAGCGGGGCTGGGTCGCTTGTCAACTCGGACTTTAGCAACGGTGGCCTCGGCAAGCGTCTCGAGCTTTTCGATTTGCCACAACGCGGATCGCATCATGGCGAGAGCATCTGCTACGGCATTGAAGAGGGAGGTGAGGTTGGGTCCTCCTCTGCTAGAGACGGCTGGAGATGTTCAGGAAGAAATTTGCCCTGGTTGATGTCCAGGGCTGGGGATGCCATTGCGTTTTGTTGCCCATTCGATGTGAAAGTTCACGTGGTGGTGCGATTGTGAAGTGCGAGGACAGCGTACTTTATTTGCCTGCAGCATGTGGTGCGGGACGGCGTTAGCCAGTGCCTTAAACGCGAAGTACGGCGGGTGCTGTTTGGAACAGGCGGAGCTGTTCCGGGTCAAGTGGTGTCAAACTTTGCGATTTCGTTGAGGGTCGCAGCGGCAGTGTGGTCTGGAGATATCAGCAGCGAGGCGTTAGAGTAGCTCGTGTTGGTTGGGTATGAGCCAGTGACCGAGCGGCACGGTGCTTTCTGAAAGCGTGTCGCCGATGTGGCCGATGTAGTCCGCGTAAGTGGGACGTGCTTCGGACATTGTGAGTCCCTTGGGGTCATCGAGAGTAATTCTCCCTCGTGATCGATCGCGGCAAAGCCAGGATGCGAACGATTCATGTGGTGGACCCAAGTGGAGGGGCGCGAGCAGCTGTGAGCGGCGGCCAAGGACGTGGTGTAGGCGACGACCAGAAAGGCGGTGCCCTTGGGAACATCCAGGGAAAAGGCGTGCGTTGGGGAGAAGACTGCGGGTTGGTGATAACAGGCCAATATATGAGGGGGCCTGGAGAGTAGGGTGAGGGAAGCGCGCGGGAAGTAGCCACAGGCGACGGCAGTAGCCACAGGCGACGGCAGTAGCGACGGTGCCGGTGATCGCTCCATCCAATTGGTAAGCACATTGGGGCTCTGAGGCATAAAAACAGCGGAGAGTGTTCCAAGCGGCGAGAGTTGGATGTTGCGACAAGTGATTATGCAGCAATGCGAAAACCAGGAGGTGGGAGACGTGGGTCATGGTAGAATAGGGGGTACCGTCGGCGTCGAGTCATAAATCCGTGAAGGGCTTCTTCGAGCGAGCAAGCATTTGACAGATGCGGACATTTTCGGAAATCGAGAGTTTAGAGGCGTTGGCGGGTGCGTAGGAAAAGGTGGCCTTGTGCTGGTAATAAGCCAAGGTGGAGCGGGGCACGGTGCCACGAAGGGCGGGGTTGGCGATCCAGAGATCGTCGGGGATAGTGTGACTGGGGTCCAGGAGCGGAACCATGCTCGGAGGAGATGTTAACCAAGGAGAAGCGGTTTTCTCGAGGTTGTAATCGGTGAGCGGGCGGGCATAGACAGCGAGATAGCGGGTCTTGCTTATGACGTCGCCAAAATCGGAGGCATTGTAGACTCCGGAGTGTCTGAAGTAACCTAAGCGCTGATAGCATTTGGCGAGTTGGGTGTACTCGTGATGAGTTCGGGGGTTGGGAGGGACGTTCTCGACAATGGCGTAGGTCGGGAGCGTGCAGCGAACAAAGCGGATTTGTTCTGTGACGAAAAGGTCGGCGGTCACCGGAGTGGCGTAGCCGTCGTATTCTTTCATTACACTCAAATGTTGACATGGCAGTGTGAAAACTGCTAAGTCGAAATGAGGTAGTCGTATTTTGCCGGTTTGCAGGGCGGCATTGAGCTTTCTTAGATCCGCATAATGCTGAGCGTGCGGAAAGAGTTGTTGCGCGCGGGCGCGCATAATAGGGTGAATTTCACAGGTGACCACGACAGTAATACGTTTGTCGAGGCGCTTGCGAAAAGAGGTAAAGCCTTCTTGGTGGAGTCCACCTGCAATAATGGCTGTTTTTAGCGGAGGGGGTTGTGCTTGCACAGAGAGGTCCGCTGAGCCAGTGAATGCATATTGGACGACAGTACGCGGGAGGCTAATGAGTTCCGATAGAAATAGTGAATGATGCTGTAAAATTGCGAAATCTAACATATGGGATTGCGAGCGTGTTGTTGCGACATGCTGCGTGATGTGTGCGAGCTCATCTTTGAGTGACATTCGCGTTCCGGTGTGGAAACCAGGCACAGCGCGGAGTGTTTGCTTTGGATGAGACGGCAGGGACAACAGACCATTGGTTTGGCGATTGGCGAGAACTACAGCTGTTTTGCCTATAAGCGTCTTATAATCGTGGGGATCTGCGGTCGACGTGTTCATAAGCTCGTAGAGGTATGGTTCGTGTGGCAATGGCGGGTCGGTTGCTTGTACGTTCAGAGCTTTGAGCTGAGATGTCGCTATAACCTGTAGACCTTTTCGGAAGTGCGGGACGACCAGAAAGACGAGATATAAAGCGCAACCTGTTGATTCTTTTATATCCTTGGAGGAGAGACCTGCGGCCTGCAAATACAACGGTTTGACGACGATGAAATGGCTGGTTAAGGTGCCTCTTCCCACACGTATGGTGTGTTCGGGAATCCGGCGTCTGGACTCGGGAGCACAGTGTTGAATGGCGCGAGTGAAGCAAAATGATGCGCCACCGTCAATTAAAGAAGCTTCAGTGCCGGGTCCATTGCATCCGTGTGGCGAGTTAGTCTTCTTTGATGTCTTTCCTGGAGTGTAAGTGGCACAATGAAAATCTGCGACTCTGGGGGGGATTGTTGATGAGGTCGGGAAATTCGTCATCGTGAGGCTTGGTGCCTGATTGAGTAAGATGTGGTTGGCGGCACAGGGGTCGTCGGCAACCATCAGCGAAAAAGCAGACTCTGGTGTAGAGCACGCATGTAGTCGCTGTGACGTTGTGCGTAGTCTTCGGCGGAATCATTTTCATCATTGATTTCGGGGATGGTGTCGTCGTAGAGGCCTAGCTGTCCGTGGTCATCATAGAAACCGAGGTGGCCTTGGTCATCTTTTTCGTCAGTTTCGCCCTCATCAGGTGGATCATCCTGAGGATCGGACGATAGCACCTGAAGAAACTCCGCGGCATCGCAATCTGCTTCGGAGAGAAGTATCTCATCGGAGATAGTGGTGATGAGGTTGATTAACTTGTTCATGCGCTCGGAGTTGGACGTATGTTGGCGACCGGCTTGGCTCAGATTCCGCATGGTTTGGAGCTTGCGACGGACTTCACGAAGGGGGACCTTGAATCGTTGGTCAGGAGTAGATGGCTTTGGTGGATGCGGTTGGGTGGGAAAGGTGACCTTGCGAAGGTGCGGGTGCTCGCGTTTGTCGGGGGTGACAGGAGCAGCACGGGGGTTTTGCTTGTTCTTCGTTGGGGTGACAGGGGGAGCCTTGGGCTTGGGGCTGTCATTGATGTCATAGTACGACGGAGAGCGAGGATTGGGAGGCTTTTTGGGGGGAGGCTTCTTGGGATGTCGCGTGAGCTGTTTCTTTCTATAGGCGTGAAGGTGTTGGATGAGATCATTGTCGTCATCTTCATCGAGGTTGGCTTCAGTGAGAAAGACGGCAACAGGGTCGGTGTCGTCATTGGAGGCTTCATTGGGATCCGGAGGGATGTCATCTTCAGAGGGGGTGTCTTCTTATGCGGCGAAGTGGAGACCATGACGGCGGGAGCGAAAACGTGGATTATCCTGGTCCTTAGTCGGTAGACGACCAAAGTCAGTGACGAATCGCAACGGCTTGAAATTGAGGTTGGGATGAGGCTTAAGGCGAGCCCAAAAGTTGCGCTCGAAAGTGGAGATAACCGTGATGCGGGCGATCTACTTGGGAAGGTGATTAATGGCTTCTTTGTCTTCGTCGAGTAATAGCGAGTCGTTTGGAGTACGTAGACAACTGGCAAGACGCGCGAAGCCCTTGATATGCGTTGGGGCGCGGAGTCAAGCAAGCTCGGGGGGTACTTGAAGCGAAGAATTTGGTGAATTTCCTCGAGGATCTTGTCGTCGGAAAGTTGGAGAGAGGCATCGTTGGTGATTTGGCGGAGTTGCTGCTGAACATAGCGCATATAGTCTATACAATGCGCAGGCTCGTGGATCTCCGGGTTGAACGGCGTGTCCAGGAAGGCATTATAGACATAATGCGCATGGTGGACGTGGTTCTGGCCCGTGTGCTTGTCAAGTGCGAGGCGAACTTGGAGTACAAATTCGAGTCCTATCGGATGGGAAGATCCGAGTGCGTCAATTTCGACGGTATGCTGGGTGCTTGACGGAGTCGGTACCGGCATGTAGGAAACGGCGAAAGAGGGGGTGCACGGTCTCGCGGATGTACACGATGAAGTCGGCTTCTTTTCCTTGGAGGTGATGTTGAGTGATCGGATACAACTTTCCTTTTGTCGTATCGGTCGTGTCCTTGTCTTGGTCTTTAAGTTCTTTGGGCTTTGGCTCGTAGACGTTCTCCAAGAAGTGTTTACCGAACTTGCGGTAAATACCCTTGTAGTAGACGTAACGGCCTTGGAAATCTCGCGTGTTCCCGGCGGTAGAGTGGCTGTCGGGGTCATTGTCGTATTCCTTGATGCAGTGGCCGAGAAGAGCGTCAGCGAGATCATTAGATCCGCGCAAGACGGATTCCCACGTGTAGAAGCCCTGCAAAGAGTATTGTGCTATGCCTGTTTCACGCATCAGATGTTCGACGAACAACGGCATAACGCGTAACGAATGCATTTGGGGTGTGACTTGCGCGGAGTCCATTGACTTGAGGACGGCGCTAGGTGGGTCACTAAAGGTGTTATTAGCCTTGGTCTTGGGGTCTTGTTGAGCTGGAGTGAGGGGTGGAGCCGCAGCAGCGACGGCAGGTGGTGGTGCTCCTTGCGTAGCTTGCATTTGTCTCAGCATATCGCAAAGGTCTTGAATGTCTTGTTTTTGTGCTTGCATCTCCCTTTGATGCCGAGCTTCGTACGCTTGAGCTTGTTGTTGCATGTCCCTTTGGTACTTTGCTTCTAAGCATGCTTCTTGTTCTTTTATCTCCTCCTGGAGTTATTGATTGGCTGGCATCTTGTTCGGGTTCAGGAACGTCAGGGAGCGGAACTCTTATGGAAACCTGGGGCTCTGCTGATACCGGGACTGGTGCCCAATACCTAGAGAACAGTAATTTCAACTGTGTTACCCTTCAGCAGAGCGATGGGCCGTGGTAGTCTACCCTCGAATCTGTCTCCTAGAACGAGGACAGTCGGTGTGAATAACACAGCGTTTTCTTTCATCAAAAGGTGCTAAAGTTAAGGGAACTAACCCTAGAATGGGGGGGGACACTAACCCTAGTTCAAATTTTCTACCTCTACTAACCCTAGATGAAACTTTTGATCTCTCTAACTGGTCCTTTGGGTGGGTCGACACTAAAAATCACCCGACACTAAAAATTGCCCGCTCTTTCGAAACTCAGCTTCCGCAGCTAGGAAGGCCACCAGAGCCAAGCCGAAGGTGGCGAAGCGCCCCAAGGCACGGAAGGAGCCTGGGCGGGCCCCTATGACAGCCCGGGAGAAGCGGCAGCGAGAAAAAAAGGCTCCGAAGCGAGTTTTCAACAAGATAACGGCTGCGTTGGACGAGGAAAAGAAACGCCAGCAGCAGAAAGCCTTCGCGGAGGCCTTAGCGTATTGCGAGAAGGAAGGAGTAGGGGCCAAGAAGTGCATGACTGACCACCCAGAGTGGATTGAGCTCATCACCTGGAGACAGCTCGACGATAGACTGAAGGAGCGTGCTTTGTTTGATGAAAGAGCCGCGACGCACACTCGCTCGGACCGGATGTCGCTCACGCCGAAGGAGGAGCAGGCGCCTGTGAAATGGATTGTTGAGAGCAACAAGGCCCGCGCCGCGCCAAGCTGCGAAGAGATTTGAGTCAAAGTGCGCCATGTTTTACTCAATCGTCGACTTCAGAACCGGCGCGGCGGACGCAAGAAAGCCCCGTTCAACAACGCCAACTACAAACTTGTGTGCGGCCATTCGCCCTCGGTAGAATTATTCATAGGTTTCTTCGCCCGCAACTCGCACCGGATCAGCACGAAGATCAAGCAAAATAATCGATGCGAAGCGTGCCGCCGTGAACTGCGACGAGATGGTCGAGGAATACTTTGCGGGCACCCACGGACTTCGCGCCGAGCTCGAGGCCGCGGGGATTATGGACGAGCACGGCGCCATATCTGACCCCCGCCTTGTCCTGAACCTCGACGAGACGCCCCAGTTCGTGGACTACGCCGACAACAAAGGGAACGCCAAGACCAAGTTTGGGGCCGGCAAGAGTGACGTCTGCTGCGCTGAGGCCTATGACTACCGCGAGTGCAACACTGCCATGATGTGCTGGGGCCTGTGCGGGCCGCGATGGACGCGGCTGTCTCGGCATGCTTCGAGGCGTGGCAGCGCTGCAAGGACGGCTGCGTCTGCGGCCTTGACAACGGCGCCGTGTGCGACGCCAGCAAACTCAAGTACTGCGAGATCTGCAGGGACCTCAAATGGAAGCGGTGCAGTAAGAAGGCGTGCAAAAAGGCGCTGGAGGATCTTGCATTTGCCGTGCCGGATGATGCTGATGCTGAAGATGAAGATGAGGAGGACAGCAACGCCGAATTCGAGCGCGGCGAGGGGCTTAGTAGGATCAAAAACACGAGGATCATCGTGCGGTCCCAAATCGGTATAGTAGTGAAGCGCAACTGTATCATTGTCGTGATCATATTCTTCATAGACTTCGGCAACGTAGATCCGCTTCTTCCGCGCGTTGGATCGTCCTTTAAACCTGAAAATCGCGAACTTGCCATGTTTGAAACGGTCGCGGCCTGAAGGTAAATGCAGAGGGGCTGAAGAAGTGTCGATGGTTGGCACTTTCAAAGGCACAATCTGTTTTACAGATACGACAACCGACTCAGCATCATCGTCGTTGACATCCCGACTTTCGTAAACGACGGGAGAGATCTTTCTGGTAACTATGTAAGGCCTGCGCCAAATGGGCCGTAGTCTGTGGCGCGTCTTAGGCACGAAACGCAGAACATAATCACTTGGGGGAAACTGGATGTCGATTTGGTGGGCATCATAGCTGAGTTTCTGGCTCTCCTGTGCTTTTTGGTGAGCTCGTGTAACGAGTCGACTATAAAATTCAAACTTGTTCTTAAAGTCCATCAAAATCTGCTGACGCGATTGCGGTAGATCACGCTGTTCACTCAAAAGATTGTAATCGGGTGGTAACAGGGGTTGCTTGCCAGTACGCATCATGAAAGGTGAAATCTTCGTTCCCGGAATGTACATCCTATTGTACATGAATGCGACATATGGGAGGAAATTCGACCAATCTGGCTGACGCTGTTCATCGATCGCAGCTCTCAAGAAGGCTATGATAAATCGGTTGACACGTTCAGTGTGGTTACTCTGAGGGTGATACGGAAGAGTAGTACGATAACGTGCGTTGAATTGACGAACAAACGTGCGAAATAACCTGTTCGCGAACTCATTTCCATTATCCGTGACTATGCACCATTGAAGACATCCCTCAAGTAAAATCTTGTCCACAAACGCGTTAAAAATTGAATAATCATGCTTGGTGTTGATCAGAGCCAATTTCAAGAAATGCGACGCTGCATCGTACATCGCGAGTATGTACGTGTACAGGTCAGCGCCTCGCAGAGGCCCAATCAGATCCATACCTAGGACATAGCAATCTCCGACGCGATTCGGTTGACAGAGCGAGCGATGACGCTTAGGCATGGTGGATCGAATCTTCTGGCAAATAACGCAAGCATTGATGAGCTCATTAACTGACGATGAGACGTTTGGCCACCAATACCGTTCTAAGATTCGATTCGCTGTGGAGTCTCGTCCTACATGGCCTCCGAACAATCCTCGGTGATGCATGGCGATTACACGCTTTCGCATCGACTGAAGGACCACAATAAGGCGTTGAGAATCCGAATCATCGACCTTATACGACACGCTGTTATCAACTTCATACGGTACGGATGACTGTTCGCCTCGATCTTTCTGCTCAGAATCCAGATTTCGTCTGATTCGCTTGCATGTGTCATCTTCAGCTTGTTCTTTCGCTATCTCATCGAGAGTGATCTCATCCTCCGCTTGATCCGCAAAAGGGAGACGTTCGACGGAGTCAACTGGCTCAGATTCGTACGAGAATTGAGGCGGTTGTACGTTCTGTCGCGTACTAACTGCTGCCATAGCTGCGGTGGGTCCGCTGTCCGTCGGTATAGGCATCGTCACCGAAGAGAAGGTAAAACAAGCTGTGCCAAGTGCATCGGTGGGGATTTCTTGGAAAATCAAAAAAAGCTTCATTGATCGGTTCCCCGTCTTCGTCTTTCTCGATCAACTTGTCGATAGGGTTGCGCGACAGACAATCCGGGATACGCATGCCAGGGGAATTTCCAGGCTTGTATCCGAGCTCCCGGTCGAACGCAGCAAGCCGCATAGCCCATCACGCTAACTGTCCAGACGCATGATTCGAATCCCGAAGAAACGTTAAATTACGTGATCCGTCTCTAATTTCGTCTGATGACCTTCGATATAAAACCGGAAATTTTCCAAGAGCGGAGAGTACTGCGAGGAGTTCCAAGCACCGAGGATCATACTTCCTCATCGACTTAGGCACAGTTCGACTCCAGTACTCAACAACTCTCTCTTCTATTCTTTCTCTTCCATCGTCGTCAACGACGGGCACCTTTTGAAATAGGTAAGCACCCAACCCATGCGCGGAAGCATCGGTTCGAAGTAGAAAGGCAACGAGTAGTCAGGATGGCAGACACCCTTCGAAGTGACAATAGCCCCGATGATGGCATCCCAAGCTTCCTGGCACTCTTTCGTCCACTTGAATTTCACGTCCGGCAACGTCAGTTGTCTTAATGGCTCTGCAATCTTCGCAAAATTCCTTACATAACGCCGGCAAAAACTCCCCATTCCAAGGAAAGACCGCACTTGCTTCTTTGGGTCAGCATGCGACAAAGCGCCAGGAATTGGCATGTGTCTGATGGCTTCTAAAGACCTCGGTGATGGAAGAAGTCCGTTCGGGGTGGATAAATGATCCAAAAACTCAATGACTTCTTGCGTGAAGTGGATCTTCTTGATATTGGCGCTGTACCCTTTCAAGGCAAGATGTGGAAAAACTTGCACAGGGCACTGCAAGTAATTCTTTGTATCAGCGTGACCGGCGAGAATATCGTCGATATATGCCACGAGATCACGATATAGCCATTTCGACAAGTCAGTGTTTAGCTGCCTACAAAACAAACTTCCGGCTGGTTTGACTCCCAAAGGTAGACGCATGTGGCTGTACGCTCCCAGAGGACTAGTGAAGGTTACCACATCTTGTGCATCTAGCGACAATCGTAAATTGTGATAGCCCCAACGAATATCCAAACTGGAACGACATAACTTGTCGATGAGAAACATCAACGCGTCAGCCATGCTCACACTCGGCCAGCCATCATCCTTGAGCAATGCATTGAGGCGCCGTAGGTCGACAGCTACCCTGTAAGCATTGGAAGTGCCAGGCTCAGCACCTTTCTTAGGCAACATCAAAATAGGGAAACCCCATGGAGAATTCGCGGGACGAATAACCCTGTCTCGGGTCCATTCTTCAATCTGCGTCCGCAAGCATTCAGTCTTTTCTTTCGACAACCGATATGGCGAGAGTTTGACGTGAGTCGGCTTCTCTTCTTTTAACCGGAGCGTCAATTCAGGTGAATCAACAGGTCACATCACATCATCGAAAAATGCCCACGAATACGAGATTACATGCTTCATCATCAGCTTCTCGTCATCATCTAAAGCAGGATGCTCTGTAATACCCAACTCAGTCATCACCTCTTAGACCTGAGCGACGGTCGGAGGGATGACCTGCATGCTCTCCTGTTCCGCTAAATGAGGTGGCATCACCGGTAAAGGTTGACCATGTTCGTCGTGTGGCACGTCCGCCCACGGAACGTCGTACTTATTAAAATACGCAGGTCGCTCCTTCGCGGCGCCTTCTTTTTCAGCAGTTGTGGAAGGCTGGTTGTTGGCTTGGTTGCTCTGCATAACAGCAGTGGCGACGGTGCCCCCTGCGAAAGATTGAGCCGCCCCAGGCGATGTAACCGAAGGGGGTGGTGGGGTGGTGGTGGCAGCAGCTGATGGTGCAGGACTCGCAGGAGAATAGAGTTCATCGGGCGAGATCCATGACACACCTCGAGTGGCAGGGTCGAGCGTTGGAATGCGCGACTCGACAGCAAAGGGTTAAAACCGTAGAATATGGTGATCGGGTTGGGCTATCGTAGTCGTCGCAATATTCCGCAACTTACCCAAATTTCGAAGTGAAGGGTCAAACGAATTGTGCCCTGCTAGCGCGATCCGCGTCATAGTCGCGGGTGGCACCATACTGCCAAGCATCTTCATAGCTGCTGTCTCTGATACTTTCTCGCCCCATTGCCACGTAGCAGGAACGGCCATAATTTCCTGGTGTGTCTACAACGTGAGTGGACGGGTGTTCGAGAAATGAGGTCCCATCTGCAATTTGTTGCGCGTCACTGTGAAGGCAGGGCCTATAGCCGGGCGCGTTGATGAGAAACTATTCACTATAATGAGCGGGTGGCCGCCAAAAAATCCAAACGCTGGCCCAACACGGTCCCGTAAATTCGGTGGTACACGCGATAATAACGGCAGTTCCAAGCGAACATTGCAAGCAAGTAGGCGCGTGCGCGAGCACAGCAACTCTGGTGTCTTAACTACTAATCGACAGATGTTTGTCTGTCTGTTTGTCTGTCTGTCTGTTTGTTTGTCCCTCGATTTAGGGTAAGGATCAGGTAGGCACGCGAGCCACGCAGTGATCCTCCAAGCCGTCTACAGCGACCTCGCAGACTGTTTCCACGACCCGCGGCGGCTCTTTCAGCGCGCCATTCTCACGCCCCGTCGAAACGATGTTGTCGATGCTGACAACGCGCGCATGACCGCGGCCTTTTTTTCCCGGAGACGAGGCGTCGGAGTTCTTTTCGGCTGACTAGGCTGGGTCGGAAGACGACGCCTCGCTCTCAAGAGTCGAGTTTTGAACTCCCTGACAACCAACGGCATGCTGACTTTGATCGCGAGCTTAAAGTCTTCGCAACCTCGACCCGTCGCACGGCCACTGCAACGGTACCAGATACATGATCGATCGTGTCGTTGTCACCGAGGCTCCTCCAACCTGTATCCCGTAAGGCCCGCCGACGCCAAACGATCACCAAGAGCTAGGGCCAGACGCCCCGCGAGGTCGGCGTCCTCTTGGCGAAGCCCGTCTTCTGCCACGTCCAGCTCTACGTGGCTCTCTGTCGATCGGCAACCCCGAGGATATCCTCTTCTGAGTCGACGACTCCACCCTACCCCACACGTGCTGCGCAATACCGATAAGCCCCCTCCCGGCGTCTACACGCGCACGGTAGGTGAACTTACTGGGACCAGGTGAACTTACTGGGGTTTGAGATTGGGACTAGGTGAACTAAGTGACCAGGTGAACTTACTGGGACCAAGTGAACTTACAGGGGTTTTTATAGTGAACGCAAAGGCTAGCGGCGTGTACGGATAAAAGCGGCTTAGATTGGCGGAGGTGAGAGCGACGAGCTCGAAGGAGAGTGGGGTGAGTGGGTGTGAGCACGAGTGGGTTTACGCCGAACTTACTGGGGTTAGAGATTGGGACTAGGTGAACTTACTGACCAGGTGAACTTACTGGGACCAGGTGAACTTACTGGGGTTAGAGATTGGGACTAGGTGAACTTACTGGCCTGCACTTGTAATACTATAAAAATCGACAATGCGCGGCACATAAAATTTGTGATGCACGAAAGGGATCACTGATGGTTCCTGCTCGAGCGTGCATCGTCCAATTACACAAGGTGCGTTGCGGAAATGGCGCAGGATCCAAGAAGTAATAATAGCGCCCTTGCGTGCGTCCCTGTAGTGCAAATTGGCAGTCGACCCATAGATACACGGCGGACTTGCGTGAAAATAAGAGTGCTTCCAAAAATCTGAATGTAAATACGACAACACCAAGTCGTATGTACGACGATGAGATTTCCCCGACTCGTGCAAAACATAGGGAATCTTAAGAAAATTAAGCTCGAAGGTGGCTCGGGCTTGGGGACAAGCATCCAACGCCAAGACAATGCGAAACGAACTGCCATATAGCTCATTGCATCGCCGGATACCCATCGTTGATCATCCAGCGCCAGCAAAATAGACGACGACAAAGGTGTAGGTGATGGGTATCCAAACCAAGGAGGCGTGCTTAGATAGCAGCTCCTGAGTACTCGCCTCCATCTCCATTTCTGGTGTTTTTTTTTTCACTTCTTCATCTGGAGGTGGCTCAGGGGGAGGTCTGTCACTCAAGACATCCTCCTCGACTTCATTCTCGTCAACAGCAGCCATGAGAGTCGCATGACAAACGTCCTCAGTGGCCTCTAGCTGCATGTCGACACATCCTTCATGGGGCATGGCCTCGCCTTCCACCTTACGCTGCAACTGCATAACCACGTGTTAACCTCATCCTGGGTCTTGGTGATTTGCTCGGTGAATGGCGAAAACGTGATACGAGTCATACCAACAGTTTCCTTCTTGATCTTAAGTAGCTCTTCTTCGTTATGATGACGCGCTAAACCAGGGTCCGCATGATGCTGCGGGGTAGGCTTCGGTCGACTTCGCGGTGGCTGATCATCGGTCAGTGCCGATACAGCGTCATCCTCTTCGGGCGTAACACGCGTGGCATCCGGAGAGGCTGGCCGTGCCTCTCGAGCATGCGCCCGCGTGGATTCCTCCACCATTCGTCGAAGTCGATCGTTGTCGATCCGCTGCCGCTCCACTTCTGAGCGTTGTTGCTGCGCGTCGTGGCGGGTGCGCTCAATTTTACGTAGGACTTGTTCGATCTGCGACTGGCACATCTCGAATCGTTCGATGATGGCCTGCAGAATTCCGGGGTCGGTATCCACTCGAAGATCTGCCGCAGCTCTCGTATTCGCGGATGGTGGCCTAGGAGGTGCACTCTCCTCTGGTCCACGCATCGCCGTAGTAAGTCCGGGGTCCGTTCGAGATGACTCCGTAGCATTCATCGCACATTCGTAGGGTCGTGCGTACGGGAACGTCGGCTCACCCGGTCTTGAGGTTGCGTCTGGCGCAACCGTAGCCCCCCCTTCGAAGGCGCGTGGATCCGGAAGGATGACCACGCTTGGGGGGCTGTCATGGCTATCAGATGATCTTGCCTCTCTTCCGATGCCGCTTTCCTCGGCTTCCGGCCGTTGAAAGGGCGTGCTGAACGGTGTTCTTCCAATAGACGCAAATGGAGTCCCTGCACTGAATCGTTGCAGACGCGCCTGTGCGCCCCGAAACCATTGCGGTCGTTCTGTCATTGGCCTTTCTGCCATGACCGCGCTTTGCCCGGACAATAGGATTGATCCGAACGCTCACAACTCGCTTGTTGCACTCTTTTTCGTCGGACGACAATTGCCGGCAGCCGACTGACTGCGCGCTGTGCCGGTGCGCTGGACTCGCGGAGTTTTTGCCTTGCGTGTGAAGGCTATGGACGGCCTCCCCGGTGCTGTCCCTCGCCGTCAGTTAGGTGGTCTGCCTCGCGCGAGCTAGGTTAGGGCTTACTTGTTTTGCCTAGTCAGGTGTTACGATGTTTGCCTAATTGAGTCGTAGTGACTCCACTCCCCGTTCGATCCGAATCACGTAAAATGAACTCTGCAGTAGTACCGTGATCCCCTGGATCTTCACCCACAAACGCGTCGGCTTCGCACTCACTCGACCGTTACGAACCGAATCGCCGCCGACAAACAGGAGATCGATAGTCCGGGAGTTGGACTATCGATTCCCGTTTCTGATAACACTGTAGTGGTTTTCTCAGATACCCGCCCCTCTTGGCCAGGCCAGAGGCCTCAACAACCCTTTCTCCCAACCCGAACCACGGGTAAAACCACCACACGCCCGATCTCAGCGTAAACACCTCACGCCATCATAAAATTGGACAATCAAATGAGGGTAATAGCAAGAAGACAGCAAGAAAGCAATACAAATGCCTGGTACATTGGGTTCAATGGAAGCGCAGGTGAGGATGTCAAGATGACACCCCCCCCCATAATGGCAAGGTCAGTGCCAGGGCAACAACCAGGGTAAGTCAGGTGGCAGGCAGGCAAGTGGGGGGATGGGCGTTACTACCACAGTCCTCGTCGAGTTTGGTCCTTGGTCCTCAGGGTGGTCCGTGGTCCTTTTAGTACCTAAGGGGATGAGCAATGTCAGGGTTAGGGTTAGGAGTAAACTCGGAGGTTAGCGAACGTGCGCTGATCAAAGCAGCTTACATTGGCGGTGGTGAGAGCGTCGAGCTGAAATGAGAGTGGTACTGGGGTTAGGATAAGCACATAGTTCTCTCGCTAATCTGATGTGCTGCGTCCAGCGGTATGAACCATGAGATACGCGCCCAATGCTGTGACTATCCTATCACCGGCGAGCGATGGCCTCGTAGGCACCTGCAATCCGGCACAGATGTGCTTCTCGACGCCAACGGTCGCCTCATCACCTTCAACCGCGTCATAATGCACGACTCAGCGCGGACAGTCTAGGACGACGACATGCTCCACCGCGTCGTCGGCACCATCCGAGGGGCCTTTCGCATCCCCGTCCTGTCCGAGATCTTTGACATTCTTGCCGACGTCGTCGCTCCTGCGGTCCGCTTGGGACTCTACGGCCGGTACCGCGACAGCAACTTTGCCCATCGCCATGCAGTGCCCACACGACATCATCTTCAATCTCGAGCGTGGGCACCTCTAGGTCACCAAGACGCTATCCAGGGGGACGACGTATGCGGCCGGAGCCCTTCACCCCGCCATGTCAAAAAGCGCGCTTCTGGAGTCCACGGCGACTATGTTTATGACTCCTACATTTCCGGTAATGCCGACAGAGAGGGTGGTAATTACCGGAAATTGCCGGTAGTTTCCATTACCCAAGTAATTGCCGGTAACGAGGGAGGAGATTCCTGAGATGCGTGGCGGTGCGGTCATAAGTGTTCGAAATGATGTCGTAAGGTTCCGTGGGTGCGGCCCACACAACGAGCCCCCGTTAGTGTCGGTACTTACGTCCATACACCTGGCGTCGGTGTTGGAGCCGGTGTTGGTGCGGGGTTTCGGAGTAAACTAAAGGAAGCAACGAACCCAGGGTTCGCGTTCGCTTCGAGTTCGAGTTCGCAACTGGTTCGCGTTCGCAGCCGGTTCGCGTTCGATTAGTTGGTTCGCGTTCGCGGCGAGTTCGGGTTCGCTACTGGTTCGCTTTCGCCGCGAGTTCGGGTTCGCTACGGGTTCGCGTTCGCGGCGAGTTCGGGTTCGCTACGAGTTCGCGTTCGCGGCGAGTTCTCGTTCGCTGCCTGTCCGCATTCGCGATTGTCTGCCCTCTGCACTAAGTCTTACTCACTTTTTGATAGTACAACTGCGTTGCCGCGGCCGCAATTTGTGGACGAGGCAGTTTTGGGGTTTTGGGGAGGGGGAGGAGGAGAGGGGAGGGGGAGGAAGGGTTAAAGGTCGACTGCTAAGAGGGGTGGGGTTGGTTGCAGAGTTAACTCTAAGGATAAGGCGGGGCTGGCAAAGAAGGAAGGGGGGGGGATCAAAGCCGGAGCCTTGAGTGAGGCGAGAGCAGAGCGAGGGGAGGGAGGGTTGGGAGTAAAGGGGAGGGGGTAGTAGGGAGGGTGGTGGTGGTGGTCGAAGCTGCGGCATGTCCTAGAGTCTTCGACGTTCCGAGACACGGCACCAGGCGCATGTGAAAAGAACATGGCGGTCATATATATCGTGTTGTGTCGTATATATCGTGTTGTTTTGATGCCTCTCAGTCGTCAGAAGTCGTTGTCGTTCTCTTCCTCCGCATCTTCGCCGTCATCATCATCATCGACGTCAGTTTCTTCGCCTGGAAAATCATGATCGCCTAGTGTGTTCGGCGTCTTCTTGTAGATTTCCCACATGCGGCCATAATCAATGTCGCCATGCACGTACTTCCAGAAGGGGTAGTTGTGTTTGATGACGACAAACGAACCAAGAAGTATCGGCGATAGACTTGAACGGAGCACGCTTCTCGTCAGTTTCCCAAATCGGAACACACGTTCCTCGTGCACCTCAGCTCGAGTCGCGCTGCCTTTACTTTCGAACATGAGCGTCGCAGTCGGGTAATCTGCCCGGATCTTGGGATCAGCGTACATTTGACGCAGGTCCACTCGCTTGCCTCGAATGCCATCTTCTTTGACGAAACGTGACCATTCTGTCCTGGGCATAGAGAGGAACTTCGCCTTTTCTACTTCTGCCTTGTGGGCTTGCGGAGCAGTTGCGGTCTTCGAGTTGTCGCTGTCGTCACCTAAATCTAGCGGATCGTCGTCGTCGTCGTCGTCGTCGTTGTCATCACTATGGCTCGTTTTGCGTCGCTTCATTGGGGAAGGCAGCGTTGGCTCCGCTGCTTGCATCAAGTCCAACGCGCGCGCTGCCTCTCTCCATTTACGGTCGAACCGAGTCTCATGACTAAAGTAGCCTGCGCAACAGGGAGCACTTTTTCAATACTGATCGAAGGGCTCAGCATCATCGGGTTGCCGACTGCCTTCGGTGGGGCGAACTGCGTGCAGCGCCTCTCCGCTTCTTTTATGCAAATGTCCCGAGCAGTTGAGACCTAACTAAACTAACTTCAGACCTCTCCCGAGCATGGGAGCCAGGCCGGACCGACAGGAGCCAGTCCGGAATCACGGGCCTGTAGACGAGGAGCGCCGAAAGGTCGGTCGGCGGAGAGTGACCATCAAGCTTGTCGCAATGCGACGAGGAGACCGCGATGTTGAGACCAATCCATCGCATTCCCCCCATTCCACCTCATGGAACTTGCGCGTGTTCACGAGGCCCGTCTCATCATCGGTACCTGAAGTGTGTCTCGTTTCAGCTTGTTGAGTGCGCGGACGGTGAAGGCGCGAGCCATATCGACGACCGGGACGTCGCCTTCGGTTTGGAGTGTCAGCACATGCAGAGGCTTCATGAAGCCTTCCAGTTGAGCACTACATCGCCAGTCTCTCGACGACATCGCAGGGACTCGGGGCTGTGATGGCGGATTCGAGCTGAATGATGATGGCTTAAATGGCTTCTCCTCGTCATCATCGGACACGTCACAAGATTATGTGCACGAGCATTATTAGTATACCCCGCTGAAACGCGCGACGTCACGTAGTTACGGTGTTAGGATACAAGTAGGAAATCCACACTACGTGTAGGGAGCTGAGGAAAAAAGTACGACTCGTATTCGAAACCACGGCCATCGCTGCGTGTGTGCCTTGAGTGCCTGCAGGCTGCGCGGTGAGTTCGCGTTCGCGACGGGTTCGCGTTCGCGGCGGTTCGGGTTCGCTACGGGTTCGCGTTCGGGGCGAGTTCGGGTTCGCTACTGGTTCGCGTTCGCGGCGAGTTCGGGTTCGCTACTGGTTCGCGTTCGCGGCGAGTTCGCGTTCGCGCGCTGTTGGGAAGCGAACCACAGCGAACGCGGACCGAGTCCGCGCGTCGAACGCGAACCAGGTCGTGGTTCGTTGCTTCCTTTAGAGTAAACTCAAAGGCTAGCGAACGTGCGCTGATCAAAGCAGCTTAGATTGGCGGGGGTGAGAGCGTCGGGGTTAGGATTGACAGCAAAGCACGTGCGTCCGGTCGAACCTAGACGCCATCGACGTCGTGGAGGTCATCGTCGATGCGGCGTCGAGAATTTAAGAGGGCGGTCGTTCTCGTCATCATTAGAAGGGCGGCCTCGTTGTGGAGGAGTGAGCTCCTCTTCAGATAACGCCAGTGCCCGGCCGCGACCATCGGGTATTGAGGGTCGTCGACGTAGTCGTCGAGTTTGAGTCCCTGTTGGGGAGGCGCGGTGTTGTCCCATTGAACGTCGTAATTGTAAACTCGCGCTCTTGGCTTGTACTTGTGAATTTCGCCGAACCACCACAGCTGGCTCCTGAAGCTCACGGAGGTATCTTCGTAGCACAGCAGCACGTAGAGAGGCTCACGTTCGTTCTCGCATAGGAAGGTTGCCGGTTTCTCGACAAACGTCAAACCCGGCGGGATTTCAAACTCTTCGAAGTACAGGAGACGGTCTCTGTCGTCTCAATCTTCGCCGTCATCCTCGTCATCGGCATCGTCCATGGTGCTCTCGATCGCCTGGTTATCGGCTGGTAGATAGTCCTTGATGTCTATGCGCTGAAGATCGCCAAGAATCTCGTCGGCATGCTGCTCGCTCATGGTAGCCTTGACGACGTTTTCGAACGAGGCGACGACCGGACTCTCCGAGTTGTAGAGTAAGATCTCGTTGGTGAAGACGTAGAGGGCACGTCTCGTGTTGACGTTGCCCATGCTGGCTCGCGCCTTTGAATGGACCATGCCGTGATTCTTGTTGATGCGCTCGACGCCAGCCGCGTGAGGGACGATGGAAAGAACGTCGACGACCATCTCGCAGAAGCAGGACCGGTCTTCTGTCAGGTTCCTCTGTTCTTCCGAGGCCTTTGACGATGACGCGCCCAGTGCCGATTGCGCCGTAGTCCTTCTGGTACGCGATGAGCAAGAATGTCGGGTCTCTCTTCACTTCGTCGTCGAGTCTTTCGATGATGCGAGCAACTGTGGGCCTGGTGACAGAGCGGATGGCCGCCCATTTCGGGCCGTATATCGACTCCTTGGCTTCGAATGTTGCGAGCTCAGAGAAAAGCATGCCGTATTTGCCGTTATGCTCTCCGCCGCAGAATTTGAGAAGGGCCGATTGCACATCCAGTTCGGTGAACGACGCGTCGGCGGCCTCGAGCATCCCTTCGCCCAGAGCGTACTGCACGATGAATCGGATAGTGAGGTCAAGGTCGAAGGCGAGGAAGTGCGCGACGTGGCGGACGCCAACGCGTTTGCCGGTGCCGAGCCAGCTTTCACGGGTGGCGTGGATGATGTTGACGACTGTCGACCCTACGTCGGGCTCGTAGGTGGCGTCTTCGGGCAGGACTTGGACTTGTTGGTGGAGGACGACAAAGACGGGGAGTACATGCAACAGCGGGACCTTGTCGCCTTCGAGATAGTGGAGCCCATTTGACAGGGGTTGGAAGAGGCAGGCGACAGCGTCGCCGCGGCGTTTGGTTGAAGCCGACTGCGCGAGATCCTCGAACCTCGGAAGTCGCGACGGGCCTTGGTGTTGTTGTTGTTGTTGTGCCGCTTGAGCAGCGTGTACTCGGGAGTATCAGACAGCGAGCCCACGATCGACCAGTTCCGGGCGATGGACAGGAGCCTGAGGTAGGCATAGGCGAATCGCGTGTCCAGAAACGTCTTGATGTTAAGCATGCTAGCCGACGAGTCAGCCCGCCGGTGCTCCTTCTGCTCCCGCAGGAACGTCTCGTGGAGAAGCGATAACCGCAGCAGAAAGACGACGAGGAATTCAAAGTCCGCGATGATATTCTTCATCTCGACGAGCTTGGCGAATGTCCTCATAGAGGAGATCGAACACATGGACGCAACAGCCGATAAGATACAACCAGGGGAACTTGTCCTTGATGTAGCCGAAGAGGCCCGACGACATCGAACCCGTATTGTCGGCCACCATCGCGATGAATTCCTTGCCGTCGCCCATGGCCACGATGAGCTCCCCCGAGGAAGTCTCCCCCGTGTGTCGGCGCGGCCCGAACCAAACGGTGGTGAAGTACGCCACGAAGCCAACGTTCGCAAAGGAGATGTTCATGACCTGGATCTTGCGCCGGTCATTGAAGCCGTCCACGATCGCCGTCTTCTTCCCGGGGAGCTTGCTCATCTTGGCATCGACCCTCTCCCGCGTCTCGGCTTGCATTCGCTCCAGATGCGTCGTGCGCAGCGCGTCAGCCCTAGGCATGTGCACTGCACACGCCGGGTTTAGGGCCTTGATAGCTCGACGAAAAGCCCAGTGCACAATGACGAAGAACGGAATGCAGCAGATAAAGAAGAAGGCGGCGATGAAGTATGTAAAGGGTCGCGATTTGCACCGAATTGAGACGACGGAGCTTCATATGGTCACGGGTTTGTTGGCGCTCGTCGATCTCTTGCTCGGCAGCCGCCGCATTGGATCTCTGCTCGACACAAGCAGGATCCTGCTCCGGCGCCGTCTGCTGCTTCTTGCGCCGCTGTTCGAACGCAATCAGCCAGCCTTGGCCGCCTTCGCTCGCTGCAGAGCACGGACTTGCTATGTTCAGAGACGCTCGTGCATTTCAGCAGCACGACTTCCGTAAGCTTGGCCAAAGGGTTGATCGCCAACGCTGTGTGGAGGTGGGAGCACTTTCGGTCGGCCTTGAGCGTGAGTTTCGTCTAGACGTTCGATTTGACCGACAACTTCGACGGCGTAGTCCGCGTGAAGACTTCAGGGACGTCAAGCACAGTCTCCTCTATGAAGAACCCCAAGACCTTTTGTGATTCACCCCGAATTGAATTGAATTTCTGGTCGCGCAGTGGCGCGCTCATCGCTTTGAAGACCGCCGGGTGCACGTTCCGGCCGTCCCACTCGCGCTCGTCACCCATTCTTCGCACAAGACAGGAAAGTCATCACTTTCATCATCACCGACCGTTTTACCGGCCCTGGAGCCCTTTGGTAATTTCCGGGAATTGCCGGTAATTACCTTACCGGAAATTACTCCTTTTTTTACCCTAGGAGTCATAACTACGTTCGCTCGTTGCGACTTCGATAAGGCCGTTGCCCGACTGCGCCCCACCACCACCAGGTCTCCCGGGCCCCGTCGAGCAGCGCCTGCGCATAAAGGTACCGTCGATGGCCACGTTTTCGGCGCCTTCGGAGTGGCCACCGCGGCGTGCCACATGCTCCAACACACGGCTGCTCGATCGTCGACACGTCTGCTCGACGCGGATTGAGCAGACGTCGGTCGACACATGGGCGGCGCCAACGTCACCGAGGCCACCGCGGCCCAGCCCCGCCGCATGTACCGCGAGTATGGCGTCGCAGCTGCCTTTGGCCGAGCTCGATGCGCCCTCATCGCCCTCAGCCACGTCGCTGTCTCGGGCAATCCTACCCACACTGCCTGCGCTCAGCTAGACGTTACACTCCGTCGCACGTTTCACCTGCGACAGAACGCTTACGCCCTGCGAGCTCAACCCGTCGCCTCTTGTCATATGAACCCCGGCTCAGCGGCGACCCTGTCTAAGTCCTTTCGGGGGATCCGCCAACGATGCCCTCCTGTAACCCCGTCCTCTTCGCGCCCTCCTCCCCTATGCCCTCCACATTTAGCAGTCGAGTATGGAATCCCGTAGGTAACGAGCACCCCCAAGGAGCGAGGGCACCAGGAGGGACGAGGAATGCCGAGGACTTTAGGGGGACCAAAGACTCCCGGAGGACCGAGGACTCCCGGAGGACCGAGGACTTGTAGTGGTTTCTCAGATACCCGCCCCTCTTGGCCGGACCAGTGGTCACGACAAGCCCTTCTCACCCAGTCCAAACCGCGGGTGAAACCACCACACGCCCGACCTCCGCGTAAACGCTCACGCCATCACGAGATCGGACAATTCTCTGAGGGTAATAGCAAGAAGACAGTAAGAAAACAATACAAATGCCTGGTACATTGGGTTCAATGGAGTAGCAGGTGGGGGTGTCAAGGTGACACCCCCCCCACACAATTACAAAGTCAGTACCAGAGCAACAAGCAAGGTAAGAGTCAGACAAGTGGGGGATTGGGCGTTACCGCCACAGGAGCCCCATACTTGAGATGAAGTCGTCCTCGACTTCAAGGGTGACGAAGGTCGCGCTCACGAAAGGCATGATAAGCTCGTTCAGCGACATCAGCAGGCTTTGTATTCTGGTCTTAAGCGTCGCTATTCAGCAGATGTGGTCGCAAAACAAACGTCAGTCTCCTCTAGTTTCCATGGTGCGGTTTCTCTCGGATGGCAACGGCTATCTCGAACACCAAAACCTTACGTCGAGCAGCAAATTTTGCCGTCTACTGTTCGACTCGCGCGCTTGACCGGTGCGACGGACTTACTCGGCACAACGCCTTTTGCCTCGCCAGAGACTATGGTTGGCCTCTCCGGCCTTCTTGCTGCCTCTTTCCGGAGACTGTGGTCGGTCTCCTGGGCTCGCTTTTTGTCTTGAGACTCACAAAAATCCGCTCAAAGTCCGAGGAGTACTCCGTCGGCGTTTATTCCGATTCACGTAAAGAACGTGCGATTGCCCTTTCGATCCGTCGGAACCGCGTACCAGCACGTCGGCTTTGCGCTCGTTCCAAAAGCCGAACACTGATTCGCCGACGAAAACGGAGAATCGATAGTCCGGGATGGACTATCGATTCCCGTTTCTGAGACCACAGTAGTGGTTTCTCAGATACCCGCCCCTCTTGGCCGGACCAGTGGCCACGACAAGCTCCTCTCACCCAGTCCAAACCGCGGGTGAAACCACCACACGCCCGACCTCCGCGTAATCGCTCACGCCATCACGAGATCAGACAATTCTTACGAGGGTAATAGCAAGAAAACAGCAAGAAAACAATACAAATGCCTGGTACATTGGGCTCAGTGGAGTAGCAGGTGGGGGTGTCAAGGTGACACCCCCCCACACAATTACAAGGTCAGTACTAGAGCAATAACCAAGGTAAGAGTCGGACATGTGGGGATTGGGCGTTACCGCCACAGACTCTCGGAGGACCGAGGGCCCCTTAAGGACCGAGGACCCTGTGGCGGCAACTCCTGACCGCTAAGGCTTACCCCGCTTCTCAATGCTGACACCCGTTCAACGGAACCCCTTTTCCTTATTTTCCTTGTGATGTCATGCGATTTTGTCCTACTGATGTCACCCTGTTCTCTCGATAAGGAAGTATCTTGCATCTTCTATCATAAATCAACTCTACAGCCTCAAGTTGGGAGGCTTGGTGAGCGTGAGCAAATGTTGTGGCGAGTGTAACCGACCCCGAGTCCGCATTTACCTCGAGCAGTGAGGTCTCCGGCGTGTCGGTGAGTCCCCCCTCTGTTACCTCGGGTCGGGAACGTTTTTGCCGCCACAAGGATATGAGATTCGTGCGACCATATCGGTCGCCGACGGACGAGTGCCCGCGTTGCACTACTATCTATTACGCGGTCCGGATCCACGTGCACGCCCTGATCAAGCGTGCCAGATTCAAGAAGGCCGAGTTGCGTAGAGAGTTCTACGCTGATTTGAGTTGTTCGTGCGTCAATTAGACGACGAGCGCGCGTTTCGGAAGACCGCCGCGTGAACCCGGGAAATCGTTAGGACGGCGGAAGCTGTCGAGCGTGTGAGTTAGCTACTCACTGCGGACGGGAAGTTAACCACTGTTCCCAGATTCGATTGGGCAGTGAAGGATCACGTTGAAAATTATAACGCGTGCTCTGATCGAAGAGCGACGGACCCCCGCAGGACCTGGAGATTCAGCATCATCTATAGAATGGAGGGCGCTGATGAGCATGAAGAATGACCACCTCCGAGGCTCCCTGCAGCCGGTGAAACAGGCCGTGAGGAAGGAGAAATCCGCGACGACGAAAACGTCGACGTTACTGAAACACCCGCCGAAACTGCGATTTTCTCGCCGCTAAGTCCAGCAGCCCCTGACCGCGGCGAACGCGTTACGGCCGAGCCCGAGACGGACTATCGAAGTCGGATTCGAGAGGACCTCGAACGAACTCGACGCGAGAATGAACGGTTAGCCGAGCGATTCGTCCGGGAAAGGGCAGAAGCAAAAGAAGAAGCAGCTCAACAGGAACTTCTCGAGTTAAATGACGCAATACGGCAAGAACTCGAGACCTCGAAGACCTTGCGCGAGCAGGTCGACCAATTTCGACGTGAGCGGGACGAGCTGGCAGCAGAACGAGCAACTCGACGACCGAGTAGCCACGAACGCCCCGCGAGACGGACCGAACCGGAAAGGAGCACGGAACCCAGGGAGGAAACCCGTTCCAGACCTGAAGAGGGATCCGATATTAAGGCGGAACCCGAAGATGAAAGTACGAAGTTTTTCGGGGATTATCGGAGACATTCGCGACTGCCTTCGAAAAGGTCAGTCGACCCCGCCGCCCTAACTCCGGCTTGAAAGCCGACACTTTCAAATTAGTGGTCGACGGCCGCGACCAGCGACAATTCAACCTGGACTCGGAAGCAGTGATGAGCTCGTTGTCAGATGAGCACTCTTCGGTTGAAAAGCTTCGATATCTACTGCCCGTGCACCTACGTGACACGGTCGCTCCGATTTTCGAAGAGCATTTGAAGAAACATGAGCAGCTCTGCGAAGAGTTAGAGCACGCTCCGTCCTTCTACCTCAAATACGAGGCGGACGATAAGAATCACGGACCGGCGGTACGTCGGATCCGTCGTTTGAATAAAGAATACTGTGAACGCATTTTAGGTTACATCCGATCGACCAGCGGGCCGCCGATTACGCAGCAGGAGCTCCTCGACTCGCTCCGGAAGGTCACCCAATCGTCGGTTCCCAAAAAGAGCGGAGAACGACATGTGCAGACGTATTGCGCGAAATTTCAGACGGTAGCGTTGGCCTTTATTTCCGCATCCACACGCACGTTGGACGATGTCGACATCATCGACTACCTGATCAGTGGGTTAGAGTCGTAGGATTTACGAACCCGCGTGCGGACTATAAGGGGCGGCCATCCCGACAGCCATCTCACATTTAAAGCTACGGTGGCGCTCATCACATTATTTGAGAGCGATTTTTGGAAATTGGTCGAGGAAAAAAAGGAGCAAGGACAGCGGCCATCCTCGAATCCGAAATACAATAAACCGCCTCGAGGGCGGGGAGGTCGAGCTATGGCCTCGGATCAGCAGACGAAAGACACTCCGGGAAAACCGCCAGGGAATCCTGTTGTGCGAATCGAAGATAACCCCAAAGAATGCTGGCTGACGTGCAAGAACTGCGGATATTTCTGGACCTCACATGACAGTGATGAGCACGGGAATCGAGTGGTGTGCAATAATACCCCGAATCCCGATTATCTCGCGATGCACATGCGCATTATGAAAGATAAGAAGAAGCCGATGCCCCGGACAGCCTGGGCGAGGCAAGTCGCCGCCCCCAGTGCACACGCTACGCGCGGATCGGAATCCACTCACGACCTCAGGATGGCGCTCTCCGAGATCGGATCCGCAATGGCGTCGATGAGAGATGAAATTAAAAGTACGAGGGACGACCAGTCGTCGTCTCCAAGGTCACGAGACGATCAATCGTCACCTACTCGATCGTCACGCCGACGCCGAAGTAAGAGCCCGACCAGCGGGTCAACAGCCGAACACCCAGTTCGAGCCCCCGCCGTCGCCGAAATAGCCGGAGCCCCAGTCGAAATTCGCGCCGGCGCAGCCGACGCCGACCACGCGACGAGGAGTACGACGGCGGACGTTATCAAGATATCGAGGGCCATTCGTTGCGTTCCAGGCCCCGTGCGAAGCGCAGTTGCCGTTGGGAGTTGTTATCTACCCAAAGACTCGCTCCGCCCAAACCTTCGACGACATTGCCGATGCCGCCGCGCCGAGCAACCGTCGTTTGCGACCGGATGAAACGATCGCTGACGCTCAGATTGCTCGATGTCCTTCCACCACGACGATGGAAGGAACATCAGTCGAAGATTTGGAATCTCCGCGCTACTGGGAAGACTCGGATGCGGAGGAGGACGACCCAGCGCTCCAAGATCCAGTGTCCCCCAATTTGTCAATGTGCATGTCGTTCAGGGACGAGCGCGCTGACGACGTCACACCCACCGAGTTGACGTCGGGGACGACGTCTTCTTTTCCTGCTGCCCCCCCCGAAACGGTTTTGGTCACGACAGATCAGACCACAGGTGCACCGATGGAGGAGAAGTGGGCAGAAATGCCCAACTTGACGGACGAGCGATTGCAGGAAACGTCCGATGAAACGAAGGAGGAGGTGAATGTACCTCCGATTGAGAAGTGTCAGAACTCGCTGCCCGTGACCGATGAGGACAGTCGAAGCGCCGATGAAGCTGCGGAGGGCACGATTGACGGGTACGCGAGCTGGATGAAGTCGTACAGCTTTCGCGGAAATAAGACAACGTGGAGCTTTCGCTTTCAGAAATTGTGCACGAAGGCTCAGAGCTTCCTGCTGAAGAGACCGCCGGAGAAAAGAAGGAGTCGATCGCCGAGCTGCAGCGATGAAGCCGCGAGGAGCCGACACCAGACTGGAATCGGTGGTGGAGAGCGACTATCCGAGGGCGAGTCGATGGATGTGTCGTGGGAAGACGAAATGAACGCCATATGGGAGAACCCAGAGGCGCCAGCGAAACTTGGAGATGAGGAAGCAGCTGAAGCGCCGAGTTCACCCGAGGTCGCGATGGAAAAAGAGAGAAAGACACCAGACAAAGAGATGGCGGCGGGCGCTAATGTAGAGCCAGAGACGAGACGCGTGACGCCTGAGATGGCAGCTGTGTCGATGCAGATGCCGGGCGACGCGGATCCGAAGAGGAGATGCCATCATACCGCCCTGTCGCCGCGCGATGGGAAGAAGATCGAGGAATACCTCGTCGCCATCGGTTGTTTGGATACTGACATGCTTACGTTCACATTTGGACATATTTACAAAAGACGAGACGGGCCGAAGTTCGCCACGATCATAGGTGTGGATGGAATGGCTGATGCTTCCTATATTTGCCGCGAGATGGTCGCCAAGTTGGCAAAGGATAAGATAATCTTCGACCAAGGCGAACTCCCAGTCGAGCGCACCCTGTACGGGTCGGGATTGAACAAAACGACTATCTACAAATGAGTTGCGTTGCGAATCGCTCTTGCGGACGACGTGGCAGTCCCAGTGGTTGCTATCGTACACGAATCATTTATTTTTATTGGGAGCGCGCGATATTCGAAGCTGAGAGCCGTGGTGGACTACCCGCACGATCGTATTGCGTTTCTTCGCACGCAAGTCGCATATGGGCGCATGTGGTTGAAGGTGCAGGGTCAACGAGTCGATTCCCCTATCCTGACGTTCCGATCAGCTTATGAGCGCAACCCCGTGGTAGTACCGATCTACGGTCACCAGAACCCCGCGATGAAGCTGAGCCTGAACACGGTCGAGGATCGCGTTTTCGCTCGTTTGTGCGCGATTAGAGACTCCAGAGTCCACCGCCAGAACGAGCGGCAGTTTCGACGACTTGGAGAGTCTCGACTGTTATGCCTTCTCAAGTTTCGAGCAGCGCTGCCCATGAAGTGGTGGCCTACGCTGCGCGCACGATGAAGGTCGAGCCTGGGCGCACTTACTGCGTGCCAGTCACCCTCCCAGAGCCCTTGGAAGACGGGCAAGTTTTCGTTGCTACATCCCCTGGATACGAGCAACTCCGGGTAGTCGATGGAATGTGTTCCTCTTCCGAGGATCACGACAAGTCCGCCGCTCGAGTGGCGATTTCCTCCACCCAAGATGTGCCGACCGTGATTACTCAAGGCGAAGTACTCGCTCTGGGTCATATAATTCATAATGATGACGAGTTGAGTGTTGCTACGGTCGAAGAATTAACGAAGGACTGTGAGGCACAAGATCGCGCGCAGTGGCGGTCCACCATCAACAAGTCCGTCCTCGTCCCTCGCCTCTGCCCCAACTGCGCGATTTTCCTCTGTGATTGCGCACCGGCTCCTGCCGGTCCGGCCTGGCTCCCATGCTCGGGAGAGGTCTGAAGTTAGTTAGTTGGTCGTGAGGCCGAGTACGACAAGGCCAACCTGTCGTTCACTGTTTCGGTCGCAAGTCATATGACGCAATGCGAAGCGGCCCCCGCGCCGATGCTTTTGAGCTCGGTACAAAGGCGGCCCCGTATGCCGAAAAGGACGTGACCTCTCGTCAGGAATCGCTCGGTAACGACGCTTTCGACCGACGATCCGACGAAGAGGAAAAGAAGTGCCGAGAGGCTACAGAAGGCGAGATTCGCCGAAGATTTGAAAAGGTCCAATGGCTGCCGATCACGTATCGCAAAGTGGTGATGCTATTCAGCGGCGCCGGAGGCAGCACTTTAGGGCTGCAACGAGCGAACGAGTTGTGCGGGACGTCGTTTCGAGTCGTCCTTGCGCTTGACCTTCAGCAGCTGCCAACAAGATCCATCAGAAGAATTTCCCAGAGGTGCCGGTGGTTCAGCATACGCTCTGCAGACGCTACGAAACGACCCTCCGATTGATAAAAGGCTATTTGCCTGAAGTGGAATGGTCGTCGTCGATGTGCATCGCGTCCCCGCCCTGTGTTCATTCGGCACTCTGCAATCTGACGTCCAAAGATGTCGGCAAGGGAGTTTCGGCCACTCATTGGACGATGAAGTTGTGCAAAATGGCTGGCTTCATGATGTGGCTGATTGAACAAGAGGCGTTAATCATCTCTTTTATTGCGCGTTTACACCCCTACCTGTACGTCGTCCATCTTATATTGCGCCTTTACACCCCTACATGTACGTCGTCCATTTTCACGACATCACGCCCACTTTGATGAGCTGTCGCGCGCGGTTGTTGGTCTCCAGTGACCCACTGCACATACAAGAAGCTCCGAAGACTTGTGCGAATATGCACCAAAAATTCGCTGCAGCATAGGTTATGCAGATGAACGCAACCTGCTCCAGCTGAATAATTTAGGCTCGTCCCGAGAAGCGACGGATATGGCTTACACCGTTACGCGAGTTCCTCTTCGCTTATGACCGCACCGTTCGGACACTCAGCCTTTTACTCTCACAATGACCGCAGAGTTGCTCGCGATGCCGCTGGACCATGAGTCGGCTGTGACCTGTCTAAGACAGACTCGTTCAAGCACCTGGCGTCTGTCGTGCCCCCAGACACCTTGGCAATTTTAGCCCTCGATCTGCATAACTCCGTGACCCGAGGTTTCCGCCAAAGTGGCGAAGTCCTGCCGACCGCGTTGAGCCCTACAGATCGACACGACACCACCCTTCGGCACGTACAGGTTCCGCTGCTGAATACGCGCACCCGTGTCGTTAAGTGGGTGTCAAAAGATGATCTCCAGGATCGCACCAAATGGAAACCGCCGGAAGTACCTTTGCTTCCGCTTCCAACAGATGCGCCGGGGCGGCTCGTGCTTCTTCTGCTGCCCCCCCCGACAACTAAAATTGGACGTTCCGCCGGATCCTGAACCTGATCGGGAGCCGAAAGTGAGGAGCGAACCGAGTGTGAGCGTCAAAGGTGAAAAGACCAACAAGCGCCATCCCGACGTGAGGCTCAAATACGAAGAAAAGTTCGATGTGCCGTGGGAGGATGCGCCGTGCGATGCAGATGGTGCGCCGCTGCCGCAGACCCCGGAGCGCATCAAGGACAACGAAGCGATGAACGTCGAAACTCCGACGAAAGAAGAAGTCGAGAAGGTTGTTCGAGAACTGGGAATTTCCGACAATCCGCATCTGGATGAGGATGCGAAGATGATGTTAAGCCACTGCGTGCAATGCGCGTCGGCCTTTTTTGACCCGATTATGAGACCTGTGGACTCGCCGCCGGTTTATCTACGATTTAAGGACGCAAACCCACGACCGATCAAGATGACGCCTTACAGGTTGACGTCAGCGAAGCCCGATTGTCTCAGAAAGCAGATCACCGAGTGGTGCCGCGATGGAGTCATCCGACCGGCGAACTCTCCGTGGGGATTCCTGTGCTGATGCTGCCCAAGAAGGGAGCAGAGATCGGGACGTCGAACGCTTTTCGTGCGCAGTTGACTTGCGTCAGCTCAACGATCAGCTGGTCAATGATAGTTGGCCGAATATTCGCCAAGATGACGCGTTGGCCTTTCATGCCATGCGCCGTTGGCGGACGTGCATTGATATTCGATGGGGATACCACAACCTGCGTTTGGACGCCGCCGCTCAGGACGCCGTCACGATGGTTAGCCCACTCGGAGCCCATAGTTTATTGGGCTTGCCTCTGGGAGTGAAAACAGCAGGAGCTCTTTTCTGTAAGCAGATGGCCCGCGATTTGTCAGAATGGATGTATAGGGACTTGGTCGCGTTTGTCGACGACATTATGATGGGATCGGACGACCTCCACCGTCACTCACAAGTCTCGATTGAAGTACTGTGCCGCTTGGCACAACGAGAATACAGTGGACGAACAGCGAAGTTTCACCTCCTCCATGATGAAATCGAGTTTCTGGGACACATTTCGACTCCGGCAGGCACGAATGAACCCGAATCCTAAGACGTTAGAAGCGTTGCAGCAGATGCCGATCCCCGGAACGCTGCCGAACACGTCTCCGAAGACCCAGATTCGATCTTTCATCGGCATGAGCAACTATTGCCGCCGATATGTGAAGAATTATTCGAAGATACTGCGGCGGCCCCGGCCGTCCCGGAGTGAGACGGTGCCTGCTCGCCTCCCGGGCTGGCCGGTTAGCACCCGGAAAGTCCGCGCTGGGATGGGGTTCGCTCGGTTGGGCAGAACGCGACGGACAGGTCGATTGTTCGTGGACCAACACGTTTGCGGCCTGCGACGCTTTTGCACGACTTCGCACAAGACCGCGCGCAGCGGCGGTCCGTCATCAACGAGTCCTCGTCCCTCGCCTCTGCCCCTAACTAACTAAACTAACTAACTTCATACCTCTCCCGAGCATGGGAGCCAGGCCGGACCGACAGGAGCCAGTCCGGAATCACGGGCCTGTAGACGAGGAGCGCCGAAAGGTCGGTCGGCGGAGAGTGACCATCAAGCTTGTCGCAATGCGACGAGGAGACCGCGATGTGACTGACAACCAACTCGCCGATAACCTTCCGTCTTCGCCCAACTGCGTGATTTTCCTCTGTAATTCCGGATCGGCTCCTGCCTGTCCGGCCTGGCTCCCATGCTCGGGAGAGGTCTGAAGTTAGTTAGTTGGTTAGTTATTCGAAGATTGTAGAGCCGTCGAGGCGATTGTGTCTCGAGTCTCGAGACCGTGCCGTTCAAGTGGACGCCCGAGTGCCAAAAGGCGTAGGATACGATCATCGAAGCCCTGGTGGACTCTCGCGGAGGCTATCACCCGGACTACGATCTTCCCTTTCAGATCCGCCCGGATGCTTCCAAGGACGGCCTGGGCGCGTATCTTTTCCAACTCGTGGAAGTCACGGACGACACCGGAAAGGTGACACGAGAAGAACGAGTGGTCGAGTATTGGAGCCGAGCTGTGCCGAAAGAAATGCGGAACTATGAGCCCCGTCGGCTGGAGCTACTGGCAGTTATTCTTTCTCTCGAACATTTTCGCTTTTACATTGAAGGGCACAAGAAGGTCCTCGAAACGGATCACCGCAATTTGACGTTTTTGCGGAAGGCGACGCATTCGTCTGGTCAGTTGGCTCGATGGGCGATGCGACTTGCCATCTTTGATCCTGAACTGGGCTACAAACCAGGGAAGTCACCGGGAATGAGTATCCCTGACTGCCTCTCTCGCAATCCCATCGATCGCGTTATCGAGACGGACGAGTTTGGTGAACCCTTAAATCATGCCTATTTGGCGTGCCAAAAAACGTCCTCGGCCTATTGATGACAAAGGAGTACCACTAGCTGGGTGTCATGTCGTTTTGTCTTTTATCACGACTGAGTTGCCTGCGGAGGAATAAGTAGATGATCGCGACGACCCGATGCAGTTGGCTACGTCTCACGCCACGAGACAACGTCAGAAGAAGCGTCTGCGATCCCCGCCGATTATTTTCCGAGATGCCGATGATCACCAATAGCACATCGACAAGATTCCGGATAATTTGTAGAGATAGAAAATTTGATGTAGGGTTAGTACCCCCCCCCTCACTCACACTCACACCCAATAACCAATAAAATCACTGTGTCGAACACCGTGCCGCTCTTTGTGTCGTTAGAGACAGGGCGTTAAAGACGGCACTACCACTGCCATCATTCTCTACCAGGGGCACAGTGAATTTTTTATGCCTCTAGGTTTGGACCCAGTCGGGTACTGGTAGAAAAACGTCCCTCCGAGAGACATCGATCTCGATCGACGTTTCGGACAGAGACCCAGGATTTCCAGGTAAGAGCAATCTCCTGAAGTTCCCGAAGTTCCTGAAGTTTCTAAGACCGTAGTCAAGTCTAATCGCTTGCTACTAGTGAAAAAGTGTGAAAAAGTGTGAAAGGCCACCAACAACGCGCAAAAAGCAACCCCAACAACATAGCGACTCGCGACATACAAGTCCCGAGTCTGGAAATTAGCGACGCAGTTCGCTACACCACAAGAACAACAAGCTCTCTGGCAACAGCTCAAAGCTGATTTCTTTGATAAGCTCGCCGCAAGAATCGAAGCTCTGAACGAAAAAAACGCTGCCTTACAAGCTAAGATCGCCGCAAGAAACGAAGCTCAAGACGAGCAGCTCGATCAAGACGAGCAACTCGACCAGGACGAGCAACTCGAACAGGCTTCCCCACAAGCTGCTCATACGGCAACCCCCCTCAAGCCAACTTCTCTCGAAGTCGCGACCCAAGACCCGATCATCTCGATGGTCACCCCCCCTCCTGCTGTTCAACACGTTCTCGAACACGGACAAAACCCACCTCCTGCCGTCCACCCCGCCGGATGTCAAACACCCCACGGCAAAGTCTCGGACCCCACTGCCTTCCCTCCGGACCCTGGCATAGCCAAGGTTACTCCACAACCTGGCACACCTCACATTCACGAGGACACTCCACCTTGTTCGAATATCGCACCAGCGATGTTGAACACTCCACCACCACCACCACTCTACATTACTCCCTTCACTCCACCAACTCCACCGGAGCCTCCACCTCCTTCACTGGAGACTAACTCCCCACCGTCGGACCCTCCTGTCCGATATCCATCATCTTCCGCAAGTCACTCTCCTCGAGACTTTCACCTCCACCCACAACACCATGCCACCTACGGCCACGACGGCCCCGGCATTTTCATTCCTACCCAAGCTCCTTCCGCGGCTCAAGCTACTGCCGCCACAACATCGGACCCTCCCGCCCGATCTTCGTCACCTTTCGAAAGTCGCTGTCCCCCCGCCTATCACCTCCACCCGCGTGATTACGCACTCCACGGCTACGACCCTTCTCCCGTCTCCACCCAAGCATCACTCCGCCTTCTTTCTCCAAGTTCCAATGCACCTCCGTCTGGGCTCCAACGCGATTTGGCCAACACTCAGGCTGCACTCCACTCCCAAACCGCCGAATTGGCCGCAACCAAGGCCACGCTCACTCTCGAGGACGACGCTTTGTCCTCCACAGCCGCCAAACTCGCCATAACCGACGCTGCCTTAGCCTTCGTCACAGCCAAGCTCGCCACCCAAGCCGACGAATTGGTCTACACCCACGCGGAACTTCGTCGCAAGGACACCCAGTTCAAGGCACGCGAACATCTGCCCAAGGCTTGCGAGAAGTCAGGTCTGCAGGCAACTTGCATGAACACCAGCTTGCCAAGGAGGGTGGCAAAGTGCGAGTTGATGTACAACTATGTTTCAGAGCTGGGAGTGCCATCTTTATACTTGAAGGACGATGACATAGGATATTTAAGCGGGGTCTGTTGCTGCAAGACTGGGTGATCAGCGAAGAGTTCATCCAGCTTGGCTTGCACATCCAGAGAAATGGAGCCGTCAGATGTGCGACACACACGCATGCCTAGGAGGGTATGGACAGGTTCAAACTGCTCTACAGCATACCGTTTGTGGAGGGCATCCTGTAATTCAGTACGAAGAGGGTCGTCATTGGACACAATAACAATGTCGTCTACAGACAGACTGCATACGACGAACTTAGCATGTGCGGATACTCGAGCATATAGGCAAGAGTCCGAATGCAGGCGTTTGTAACCAAGGCTACGAAATAAGCCGTCTATCTATTTGTTCCAAAGGGATGGTGATTGCCTAAGTCCATAAAGTGACTTCAGCAGTTTCGGTAAGCGTCGGCCCTTGTACTTAGAGTCATCGGGGTCGATAAGCTTGATGCCGTCTGGTAATTGAACATAGGCATTGGCATCGATGTCAGACTGAACGAAGGCGTTCGGGACGTCTGCATGGTAGACAGGCAATTGCTTGTATGCTGCAATAGCTAGTAGTACCCGGATTGCGGTCATAGTGGCCATGGGGCTGAAGGTACCAAAGAAATCGGCGCCAAGAGATGCTAGGAAGCCACGTTGTACGAGGCGAGCCTTGTGCTTAACGTATTTGCCTGCAGAGTCTGTTTTGATCTTCAGCACCATCTTGCTGTCAATAGGACGAGAGACACCGTCGGGTAAGGAAAGTTTGAAGCAGCCAAAGCGGATAATGTCGTGGAGTTCATTGGCGATGGCCTTGAGGTAGGCGTGCCTGTTTTCAGGCGACAAACCGTGGAGGCACTTAAGTTTATATTCGTCAATGGAAACGTCCGCTTCTTGGACCTTATATTCGTCAGGACCAACAACGGCTGGTGAATTATAGTTTAGCGACGTTGCGGTCGAGGCTTGTGCGCAACTTCGGGATAAGCGGAAACAGCGTCAGTAGGAGTAGTAGGGGCAGATTCCAGTTGGATATGGATAGTAGGGTCGGTACGTAAGACCTGGGTGATGAACTCTGTAGAGACCAGAAGGTATTCCTCCAAGTCAGCCAGAGATGCAGAAGTAGCGCCAAACTCGGATGAGTTGTGATCAATAAAGCTGGTCGGCGCCAGGTACGTAAGTGCATATTGTAAGGAAGAAGTGCCAAAGGCAGCAGCGTGTTCAGTGAACGCAGATAAAAGGGGCTGAGGAATAGGGCACGTAGGTGAAGCATCCGCAGTTAAGACGGTTGCAGCTGGGATGCTGGATGCGCACTTGGCGTGGGCGAAGTAACCATCGACGTACGGGTAGCGGGCAAGTAAGTCAGTGCGCAACGGGAGAAGAAGACGAGCTAACAACGCATGTTCCCCCTCTGAGCAGATAGCAGACCAGAGGATACCACCACGGAGATGAAGGGCGGAGAGGGCGGGAGACTTGAACGTAAGAAAGTGGTGGCGAAGATCCCAGCGGAAATCGGCGAGCTTGCCACCAGCGGCTTTGTAAGCACCAATAGTAGACGCTTGTAACCGGGCTCGGATATTTTTCATAGAAGTGGCCTTGCGAGTGTTAGGCTGTTTGGAACCTGGGACAAGAATGAGGTCATCTTGTGCAAAAAGGTCTTTGTAAGAAGGAAGCAAGGGCGGCGGTGACATAGAGCCAGATTCGTCGGCGAGAGCGTCAGAAGAGGGAGAAGAGGCCGGAGTAGGGGACGAAGAAGGAGCTGAAGGAGGTGGGGAGTGCCCCCTCTGAGGATGAGGAGTCCTTGCCCCCCTCTGAATGACATGGTCTTGGATAGGGGTGTGGGGTGTGAGCGAGAAAGGCGCGGAAGGAGCGTGAGGCGGAGGAGCTAGTTCAGGATCAGGAGTAGGATGCTGCAACATGTAGAGGAATTGCAGCTTGGACGAAACACGAATTTGTCCGTTTTCAGGGTTGAGGACGACGTCAGCGAGATGGTCGACGCGTGGGGAGACGAGCGGGTTTTGCGCGTTGGCGCAACAGAGATACAGATATTTGCGGCGGCACGGTTCCCACTTGTGGTGTTCATGGGGCTCCAATAGGAGGTAACATTCAGCGCCGAAAATCTTGAGCATATCGTGTTGGGGAGTGTTTAGTTGGTTGTAGAGTAGCTGTTGCGGACTCAGAATAGCATGATGAATGCGCTCGAGCGTGGCGTTCGGGAGAAGGTTATAGCTTTGAACGGTGTGTATCACCGCCCACGGAAACATGATGGCTGGTTCCACGATCTTGGCGCCACGATAGTGAGCATTAAGGAGAGAACGAAGGCGAGTTGAGGAGGCGGAGGCGATGAAACCGATGGCGGACTCAACTTCAAAGTAAAGTGGTGCATGTACGGCGGGAAGGCGATGAGTTGAATGCCCTTATCGACGCGGTACGGGGAGGTAATGTGCTGGCTAAAGTAGGGCTTGAAGGCATCGGAGTAGAGGGTGCGCATGTGCACGTTGAGTTGTGTACGACAAAAGTCATACACAAAATCCAGAGCTTGAGTGAACTCCGTGGCGTTGGTGGTGCGTGTAAAGTACACCAAGAGAAATTTCGAAATGAGTTCCTTGAAGACGATGATATGTGTGAAGCCTCCCCATTCGGATGGGATGGTCACATAGCCGCCGTCGCACGCCCAGACTTCGCCGGCTTTGTGAGTTTGCTCAAAAGAAGGCTTGGTCGCATTGAAATGCTTGTGCGGGTGGCGCTTGTTGTGTGCGATGCAGTCGGTGCATAAGTCGCGATATGGTATGTCAGAAGCAGAGAATCCAGGGCGAGCAAGTACGTTGGGGGCCTTGGCAGCGACGTTGTCGGGGCAGTGATGCACCCGGTGAAAGCGATTGGCACGTTCTTTGGCATTGAGATATTCGGTGGATCCGTGTGCGAGGGACTTACGAGGAATTGGATGAGCGGGAATGTGCCGTTTGCGCCGAACATCGAACTTGAGTTCGGTGTCTAAGGCAGGGGAAGGCGGTGCGTCGTCATCCTGGTGCGCAGCAGGGTCACTTGGAGGTGCATCCTCATCATCACGAGTAACGAGAGTATCTTCGTAGGACGAAGATATATAGTTTAACGACATTTCGGTCAAGCAGTTGCTGGAAATAGACATCATAAAAGCTTGTGCTAAAGACAAGGTATCTGTGCTGCACGTGGTGGAAGCTTGATTAATGGTCATGAAATTGGATACATAGGATTTCTTAGTCACTGCAGCAGTATGTTGAAAGGTAGGGTCCAACATAAGGGATTTAATATCGGCAACGAGGAGCGAAAGGTGCTTGTACAGAGTGCTGTACGTACCGGCAGGCAGAGCATTGCTGAGCATGTCACAGCAAAGGTCATGGCGTAGAGACAATAGGAAGGATTCCTGTTGTTTGGTGTGGTTGTTAGCACGAATCAACTCCGGTCGAGTGGGGTAGCGTAATTTTCCGTTGCGAGGGTCGAGTAAAATAATATTGGCATACCCTCGGACGGTTGGCAATGGAGCAAGCATTGAGTGGATTTTAGAGCCGAGTTTGCGGTCACTTCCACGAAGGTACCCTATATAGCGACTATGAGATAAGTGGTGATCTTCCAGAGCAAAATGAGAGTCCTTGTAATCGAAAGAGTTGTCGGTGGCCTTGTAGGTAAGGCAGCCAGGCATCACAAGAGCGCATCTGGACAAGAGTTTTTGTATGGCGGTGCCATAGGTGGCAGCGGAGCCAACTTGGGGAAGGGCTTGGACTATCCACAAGTAACCCATAAACGGCTCCAAATATATGGACCTGTCCCGGTCGCGGGGGATGTCGGAAGCAGTGAACGTATACGTGCTTCCAAAGGCGTTGATGGGGGTTTGCTGTTTGGTGGTGGCATTCTCTATGGTGAGGTTGCCGTCGGAATGGTGGCCACCAGTTAAGAAGTAGGAGTTGTGTGATGTTGATGAGGTTGTAAGTAATAACCTGTGTGACGGTTGGTTAGTTTCAAAAACGGTTATGTAATAGGACACAGGAGTGGGTGAGTTAGTGTGTAAGCTGGCAAACAAGTTATAGAGGATTGTAAAAACCTTGACGTGTATAGGATGTGTTGCATTGGGTAATGGCTCCATAGAGGAGCGTTTAATGCACAACTGATGATAAGTACACTCGGATTGAACAGAGTGAGTACGTTGTTCGTGAGCCTGTTGTGAGTGAAGGCGAAGCAGTAACATATTGAGGGATTAAAGGTCAGCCATAGTAAGCTGAGCAGAACCTGTGCGAGAGTAAGGTGCAAAAGTTTTAGGGACGGGGATGTATGGAGGATCGGGGAACACCCGGATCCAGTCTTTGGATATGTGGTTAGGTAGCCAAAGGCGCTTGGGAATAGCTTGTAGATCATCCACGATCTTTAGGAAGGGGCGTGGATGGATGATGGGCCACGATAATAGGTTAATTGGTCCAGTAGAATATCTGCGTGCGATGCATATCCATATTTCTCTAGATTGGTAGTCGCCAGAGGTAGGTCGGGAACCTATCAACAACATCGACACAGTAATCAAGTGTAGTATGGATAAGGTTGGCTACTGCGATGTGGTCTTGATGACAGTACTTATGCGGAGGCGTCATCTCAGCCAGTAGTACCAAGGGCTGGTTTAGCTTGATGACAGACAACATGCTGTCGAAAAGAGAGTCGTCCAGCAGGCTGTGTAAGTCTTCTGTCTTGTGCTGTTTTAGTAAATTCCTGTTTGTGCAGGGAGGAGTGATCTCAATTATATCACAATGGAATGTGCGCCTTTCCTCTGGTGAGATTAGGTGAGGGTGATTAATAAAGGCGATGAGAGATTCAAATAATAATACAGTAGGAAAACGGTGGCGTAACATACGAACAAGCGTATCATCAGACTCAACAACAACTTTTACATTGATATTTAAGCCTAAGTCATTAGTGGCTTGAGACAGGAACGCCGGAGTTGACAAACCAGAACAAAGTAACATGACAGAGGGTTTGCGGAGATTGGACTCTTGTGAGAGAAACACTGGGCGTGAGAGTAGTCAGGTTAATGGCTGCGTGTTCTGCTGAACAAATTTGTTCTGTTTCCGAAGATTGAGAACCAAAGGGCGAATCCACGAGCGATCTGGTAAAACTCTTTGGAGTAGGTAGTTGTAGTATGCCAGTAGATCCCTGTTTTCATGGTATCGCTTGAGGGGAAATGCGAGAGAGCGAAGTTCCAGCCGCTTGTCGCGCGCGATGTTGTAAGTGAGACAAGGGAGAGCGGGTAAATTAGCTGCTACATAGTGTATGGGTATACGTACATCTTTGTCTATGCGGCTCGTGACAGCGCTGAGCTTTGGCTCAGCTCGATCATTGAACACAGTGGTCAGGTTTGTCTGGTTCCACTCGAGCATACTCAGGATAGCGAGATGTCGGTCATGCACTGGCTGAAGACATAAAGCGAAGTCGATCTTAACATAGCCAACTTGTGGATGATCTGGTAGGGGAATAACGATGTTACGTGTTAACATCATGTGTGATGCCCGTTGTTGTCCTGTAGCCGTCTGAATAACAATCGGCGCGTATTTGGAATCCAATGGAATTATATGATTGGGTATTGCGAAATCGCAAGTGGGCATCATCAATGAGATGGTAGCACAAGAGTCAAAATGTAGAAAATAGCAATGTGGAGGGAGACTGTTTACCTTCATGTAGTTGGTGAGGAAGGCGTTTTCCGAATGTGGGCAAGTAGTGGAGAGGCTGGCTGTGAAGAAGTTCTTCAGCAATAACAGATTCGTTGGAATAATGATCGGTTGAACAGGTGGTGATGGTTCGTCAGCCTCATCAGCCATGCCGTGCTTTTCATCAAATGACGATAGCGAAGTATGATCGGCATCCCTTTTGGTTTCGGCGTGTGATGATGCGTTGAGGGCAGATTGGACCTGTGAAGATAGCGAGGACAATAATGCTGGTGGTAAAGCCGAGATGGCGGAAGCGGTAAAGAGGTTAGGCACGGTATTAGAAGGATTACCCTGTGTGTTTGTAGTAGGAGGAGTTGCCTTTGGGGTGGGAGCAGTAACAACAGTATGGTGTTGTGGCTCCACGTAGTTTAACGACTTTTCGGTCGAGGATAGATGAACGTCTACATCATAAATGATGTCTTCTGCAAACATGAGCTGTTCGTTTAGACGAAGTAAACTACTGTTGTCCTCAGTAGATGTCGTTGACAGAATGTCAGCTGATTGTAATAGAGTCTCAAATAACTTGTTGATATTCTGTTGTAGCTGAGCCGTGGTATCATTATCTGTCACATGCTTCGTAAGTTCACTACACTGTTCTCGCAGGGTGTTTAAGGTGTGGTTTGTTCGATCTAATAATTTCATGTTAGACCGAGAGGACCTGTCAAAAGTGCGGGGTAAATTGGACGGTCATGGGACTGTCCGGCAGTTTTCTTGGTGACGTAAGAATCACCAGGACGATAATACGATAAATCGCTGCGAGAGAAAGGCTGGCGAGCATCATTAGAGTTACGCAAGCGTCTAGCATTAAACGTGGAAGATGTACCAGGTTGGGACGAAGTGATGAAGGCGAGTGTGTTAGCAGTTTGAGTCAGACTTTTGTCTGATGAGTCCAAAGTGTTTGTAAGTAGTAACTTTGGCTTTGGTTGAGATGATAAACCTTCGACATAGGGTTGCCAAGAAACAGGGCGTTCTAAGCGTCTTTTGTTCGACCCATTTGATACTACATTGTAAAGGTCTAATGCGCATTCTAAAATGTAGCTAGGGTTGGTAGGGTGACACAATCGTTCAGCTTCTGGCACAGGTCGAGATGAAGATCGGGTTTCGTACATATAACACCAATCTACCCAACCACGATCGTAACGGTTGTTGCTGGTATTATCGGCATAATGCCGATGTATCTCTTCATAGATTTTCCTACAAAGAGTGCCAAAGTCGAATTGAAGGTCAGTCTCTTCCTGGTTAAGTTGGTAAGAGATTTGCCTAAATGCTAGGACAGCTTCGATAAATACATGGACATACCAGTTAGGATTATAAACAACAGAGTTAAATTGCTGTTTCAAATAGGACACATCAGTAGTCGTAACAGACTCGTAGTGACTAAAGGCGATGAGCATAATAGCTCGAGCCTTGTTGGGTAAATAACTTTTGTTGTATACCTCATTGATGGCGGGCCAGGCCGCAAGTGCCGGTTTTCCAACACTTTCAAGATTGAAGTAAGTATGCAAGAATGTAGCGTACGTGTTCTGATAAGTGTGCCAGTCAGCAGTTAACGAAAACGTGGTAACAGGGGCACGAACACGGGTGTCGAAAGCTAATGCCTTCGGGTGCGCGCGATTTAAGATTCGTTCCTCTTCTAAGAAACGAGCATTGATTTAAGGACGTAATGCCTTGACTTCATAGTCGTAACAGACAGTAGCTACCTGAGCTACTTCTGCATCAGGTAAGTGGGGGAAAGCTTCGTTGGTGAAATGCCATTCCTGATACTCAGGGGGCAATTCATCAACAGCTAAACGGAGATCAGCAGCCCTATCGGTCTTCCATTCCAGGAAAACGCGATCGAGAATTTGATTCCGGAGGATCTCGTAGTCCTTGCATGGCCGAGTATATGCTTCGTACGAGTCGTAATCGAGGAAAGCATCGGCATGACTGGACCGTAGTAATTGCTTGATATGCTTCATTTGCAAGGATACCTTGCGGTTCTGAAGCTGGAATCGATTTCCGTTGTTAAGAAACCCAACTACAGGAGCTTCGAGCTTCAATATATCCGCACCTGTGATCGCCTTGGGTGCGGCTCGTGCTGCGTGTTCTGCCATAGCAGTTGACAGGGAACCTGTGGGTTCAGTCACGCAACTGACACTGTCTAGACATTCTAAGGGGGTCTGTCTATCGGTGTCTATGTACACTCATCGTTTTCGATGGAAAGATGTCTATTCATAGTAGTGTCGCTAAACGTAGTCACTCAGGCAGCTGGTTAGTTTTGGTGCTCTCAAGGAGCTTGTTAAGTGCATTGCCATGAAATGTACGAGTGGACGTACCCAAAATATTCCATAACATGTGTGCTAGAGTACAGGTTAGCCAATTACACGCACATCAACATTGACATGACAATACGATACTATGAACAGGTGCACACAAGGTTACACGATCACGTGTGCAAAAAGAAAAATTATATACAGCCCAATGGTAATGGCGTTGTATTCACAAGCGTGTTTTCGTGTCGAGGCTAAACAGGCGCGGTAACTGTTCAAAACCCATAGGTTACGTGCACGTTTTAACACAAGGTTTCTCAGGGACCCGCCCGGGCCCATAACCTGCAGAGCATTAGCAAGCAGTGGTAAGTCACCTGGGAAACCATCCCGTCTCATCATGAACGTCTGGAAGTATTTAATTCGGGGAATGAAAAGGTATGTTCCCTATATCCTCAGAACACGACAGGCGGCATCTAGAACTACACGAGAAAGGTAAAGTGTATAGTGCTACATACCTCGGGACGCGCTAGACCATGATGATGAGCGTAGGCACAAATCAGAGGACTATTTGATTGTGTAGAAAGGAAGAAGAAGGGTAAGGAAGAGATCACGCTCTCAACGGACGGATAAGGGTAAGAGGCAGCAGATTTCTCTGCACTATCTCCGCCAACCTTCAGGGAAAGACTTGCTACTAGATTATGATGCTCACGACAATCCCCTTCCATCGGACATGTCGTTCATACGTAACAGTCCTATACTTGGAGACTCTGCCTCTGCTATTCATCTATCTAATAATCCCGACAGTGCGACTAAGGCCAAAGCTATTAGCACACGCTGGTTCCGTATTCGCGACTACGTACAGTTAAAACGTATACGTCTACATCATGTTTCCGGTACCCATAATATCGCCGATGGATTTACTAAACTCTTTGGAGCTCCGCTCTTCAGCAGATTTCGCACGTTACTCGGCTTGCAACGACCCATAGCTCAACAAGATGGTTAATCATTACCCTTCATTATATCCGAAATGACTTTAACTAACCCTCCTATGTAAAGGAATACTGGCTCGCTAAAATGTGAAATGCAATGAAAGATGTGATGTGGAGATCCCTTTCAAGATGAATCCCACTAAAAACAAAGATGCTGCGAGCCGGCGCCATTCTGTCCTGAACCGTGGCCGTGGTGGTGTGTCGTCACTATCCCCACCTTTTAATGCCCTCAATCCAAGCGCTGCTCCGACTAGTTCTCCTAATCGGAAGCATCAAACCTATCTGTCGGTGGCTCAAGGACATCAATCTACGCCCGTTACGCCTAAGGCGCCCAAGGCAACTGTCCAACGACAGTCTAAATCGCCAACATCAAAGTCTGAGTATTTCCTGTTCAAACATTGCAAGTTTGACGCACTTGCGATGATGTCAGGGAACATCACTGCTCTTGGTTCGTCCCCGCCGAATTTTCTTATCCCGCAGCATAAGGACCCTCAGTGCTGGCTTAAGTCTTTGCAGCAGCTGCTTACCGAAGCACAACAGACAGAGTTTGTGGATAATGTCCAATATTCAAGTTCATTGCTGTGCGTCAAAGCCAAGCGCATTCGGAATGCCCCCGCTATATCACCTAATGAAGGTATTCGCTTTCACCGCTTTCCACCCATTAAAGGGGTTGTCAAAGTACATGTGGCGTGTACAAAATGTTATAATAAAACCGATATGCCGGGTACACCCCTTGTGCTCATCATACGTACTGAAGATGAGCTTAAAACTGACAGGGTACGCCAAATTATTGAGGATCATCTCGCGTCTGAGCAACATGCATCGCACTGCTTCGATGTACCGCGCCCTTTCTTTCTGTTGATTTGCGTGATGTGCAACTTGTCAAATCACGGGATAGCGTTAATTCGCAATAATCAGCATCCCTTCCAACTCTCTTGTTATAATGATCCAGCTGCCCACATAAGAGCTATAATCCTCCGCCTTGGAAAGTCCATTGCTATTAACAAGCTGCTCAAAGAGGCGCTCATGCAGACTACAACATCCCTTAACGTTGATGCTTCTAAAATTCTCGTCAACCCTGACGCTCACGCCCCGCTTTTACTTCAGCTGCCCTTCATTTCGAGTGTAAATCTGGAGATCCTTGTAGCAGCTTGGTCTTTGTTACAGTCCGCCGAAGATAAAACCTGTGTAGTTACCAATCCTGAGGAGTTACTTAATGTGCTCATCGAACGCTTTGTTAACGATGTTTCTCATCAACTTGACGCAACTTCTTCCGAGACGGTACCGCCAATGCTTAACTACTTTCGCCAACTTCCACCTGATCAACAATTAGCATTTAAAAACGTGTTAGTCCAAGTTGGCTACCCATCCCATATAATTGATACCTTCTCTGATAATACCTCTTCTGAAGATGTGTCACCAGCGCCGATCGATAATCCACCCGCTGAGCCCACGCCAGATAAAGCTAACGACAATATGGCTGAATCTTTACACCAATTAAAAGAAGAGATTCGGTCTTTATCCTTACGTCTCACTAACACCGAACAGCAATTGATGGCACGAGAACATCAACTATCGCTTGCACTAACTTCTCTCACACAGATGCAAGAAACCTACGAAACTCTAAATACTCAAGTGACCGAGAACATCAAACATGTTTCTTTGTTAGATAACATCTTGTCAAGTCTTCAAATGCATATCCAGAGAGCTACACTATTATGTGTGCGACACTGGAACATTTCACACCTATCTCTACACGAGGGTTTTCTCTCCGTAATACGGCTTTCCCTCTCTCCTTCTTTCCTTACCCCTTCCGCCCTTTTATCTCAGATTATGAAGAACCCAATCTGAAGCTCTTTTCCAACATGGAGTAGGCCTCCAGGTGCGTACCGTCGGGTATGGGGTTTTCTGTTTAATTAACAGAGACTTCGTTCCTCGTTGTCAGTGTAAACGCTTCTATGGGACCTAGTGTCCTTGAGGAGTTAGGGCTTAAATCCCTACCTTGTGTAGTAGCATGTGACAAGCGGAATGGTCTGTACACGCCTAAGACTGCCCGCAGTCTCTACCATGTACCCGGAGAGGGTCAAATCTCTCCAGGTTATGGGCCCAGATGCGTAGGTGTGTCAGTCCAACTGTGTTGTACGTCTAAATGGAGTGATCAATTTACGCCGGATCACGAGTACAATGCGACAATATGTTTGGCGGTGGTCTACTGTACATATTTGTTGTGTGACGGTATGTGCCCACCAGTTAATTTGGTTTGTGACCGAGTTGGGTCGGTCACTGGTCACATGCACTCGCATAACCAATAAAATTATTTTTTTTTCCTATACAAGCCGCGGAAACTTGTACGGGTTTTTCCTTCCATTCCCCAACAAAAGACTGACTGCTCGAGAACTAATCCATTCTTCAGTCTCAAGTCACCCTGTTTTAAATAGCATGTTGATTTGTTTGGTCTTGTAAATAAGCCCACGTTTAAAATAGCGTACTGTACATATAACCCGCACTTGAGAAACCCTTCATTCTTATGTGTCGAATCTGTTTATCAATCCTCTAACCTACCTTGATCAGTCACGATACTTCTCCTAAAAAATACCAATATCCGGAATGCTCCGGAATACAGCCAAATCCTTGATAACGAAGTAGATGCCATCTTTTCAAGATGGATATCCGAGAAAATTAACGAATTACATCTGCATTAATGAAGATGCCCTGCCCGAACATTTAAAGACTTGGCACGTCAACTCTTCCCATCAACTAACAGTTGATGTCCGTAACAATCTCGAACGACTTTATTACCAAGAGTCGTGTAATCTCGTTCGTCCTGAATTAAATAAGGATGTCAAACGTGTCCTCACTTTATTAGATACCCGACTCCCTAAATCAATTGTGTATGATTCATCTTTAACTAACATATCCTTTACAGGTCTCTCTGATGCCGACTGGATCAAACACTGCGAAACTTAATAAGCTGGTTTCTTGTACACATTCTTTAACTTTGAGTCCCAAGAAAAGCCCGCTCTCGTTATGTGGCCTCAACTAAAGAAGATTTATGCAAATACTGCACATCCTAATAAATTACGTGCTGTAATGCTTTTAGCTTACCATTACTATGAGACAGTGTCTTGTACAGATGTAACTGAGCTTAAATCTCAGTTTAATCGAATGTCTCTAAATGTTAATTGGTATGCCCATGTTTTTGTCGAACAACTCCCTGCCTTCCAGTCTCAGGCAAAGCAATTAAATAACGATGAAGCATCAATCCAATTTAATAACTCCATAATCACTCTTAAAGCTCACGAGGAGATCTACCGTCATATGCTAATCCCTCGGACCACGAGCGCTATTCTCAATCTTTATTGGAATGGTGTAAACTCTACGAGACACGCTCTGGTAACAACTCGAGTCACGATCCCGAATTGTTAAAGCTAGTTGATCCTAACGACGTTCGTCCACTATTGGAATTCTTGTTAAAGATATACAATGAAACAAAGTTTTCTTCTAACCGACGCTTGGATAAACCCGCTTCCTGGCTCCCTTACATCCCTGGTACTACCGCTACCAAGCCACCTAAGGTATTATTGATGGACACTATTCATCAATCCCAATGAACCTCACAGCAATACGTAACTGAACGAAG
>JAQMWT010000327.1:0-23180 GCA_029834535.1 Chrysophaeum taylorii
GTCTGTCTGTCTGTCTGTCTGTCTTTAAATGTCGACTGCTAAGAGGGGGTGTGTGGGGAGCATGAAGGATGTGGGTGGGTTTGTGGGGTATGAGGGATGTGCCTGACGGGCGGAGATAAGTACGCGGGACCTAGTCGGGGTCATCGCCGAGGCGTGGGGCAGGCGAAGAGAGGACGGGCCCCGCCCGTAGGTCGTACGCATGCTGCCGCCGGACGTATGTGCGACGAAGGGTGACGTCCTGCTGGGATCGGGCGGTCGGGGCCCCGAGGCGGCGACATGGGTGAGGGCGGTGAGGGCACAGCGAGCCCGGCCTAATGCGTTGGCGATCCCCAACTCACGGTAGATGCGGCGAGTTTGGGCCGCCTTTGCCTCTGTGAAGTTGGCGCAGCCGCTTGTCACCCAGGTTCGCGCAGCGATGCGCTCTGCGCATGTTTGGGCGAGCGTGGCACGCCGCGCTGGCCTCACCGAAGGCACCAAAGACGAGGCCGGCGACGGTGCCGTAGCTACGTAGCCGCTGTTCGACAGGGCCCAAGAAGCCAGGCGGTGGTGCTGTACCCGGCTGGGGGATGATGGCGTCGATGCCGCGGGCGTGAGCGAGGTATTCGGAGTGGACTTGCGCTGCGCGCCGATCGACAGGCGACGGGTGGGAGGGATGGAGGGCGGGCGGTGTACAACGAACCCCAAGCGAGGGTTTTGATGTCGTAGAGTTGCTCCTTGTTGTCGAGCGTGGTGAGGATGTCTGGGACGACTTGGCGTCGGGCGAGATTGCCTCGGTACCGGCCGTAGAGGCGCGTGCGAATGGTAGGGGCGACGACGTCAGCAAAGATGCCGAAAACCTCGGACAGGGCTGGGATGCCGGCCTCTTTGACGCTGGAGAGGACGCATCGATGGCCGTCATGCCAGGTGGTCCCGCTCCTCCGCGGTTGACAAGGTTGGCCTGCGTGAGAAGCACCTTGCCGTGAGCGTCGAGAACGACGTCAGTGCCCAGAATGCGAGTGCCCACGAGGCCCGAACAAGCTGGAGAGGGGTAGCCAAAGTACTGGGCACACATCTCAGCCCAGCAGCGGTTGGGGATTTGAAGGGCAGAGCTGGGCCACGAGCTGATGAACGTGGTCGAGAAGCGATCCCATGAGGACGCCGCTACTCGAAGTGCATCGGTGATGGGAAGGGTGGCCGCAAGGCGCTGGAGTGCAGTGGCCCGAGCTGTCTCGCGCTGGGAGGTTAGAGCACGCTGGAGTTGGGGTATGAGCACGGGTGTCGAGATGGTGGGGTCGACGAGGACGCCCATGGAGACGAATTCGTGGGAGAGAGGACCGTCGACGATGAACGTTGGCGGGGTCGCCGGAACCAGCGCCGCCGTGGGAAGCCAGCGTGGTACGGAGATCAGCCCGAAGTCCGTCCCACGCAGTCTCGAGTGCCCGCCCCAGGCGGCAACCGGATGCGAGGAGGTGGTGCCAACGGTGCAACTCGTTACCTGTGCGAGAAGTGGCACCCAGGACCGAGGCGAGGCGGGGGAGGTAGCCAGGGACCTCCACGGCACCCGTAGGATCGCGAAGGTCGACGAGGTGTGGAGGGCCTGGGCCGCCGTGCCAACAAAGGCGGCGGGGCTGAGGTCGGCGCAGGAGCGAATACCGCCACCCCACTTCGAGCAGGAAGGCGGAGGCGTTGGAGGACGATGCCGGTGGAGTCAAAAACCTGACGCGGATCTGCGCCAAGTGCTGTGGCGACGAAGCTGAGGACGGCAACGTCGAAGCGGTGGAGCGCGCTCAAGGCATTGCTGGGGTAGCAGTGTTGCGCGATGTAGTCCATGCGCGGGGCGATGCAGTAGCGGCCCAACGAGTACATGCAGCGGAGGGAGACGTTCTGGAGCTTGGTGCGAATACGGCTCATGTAGCTCACCTAAGCGTCAACCTCGCGTTGCAAGGTAGCTTCGACATAGGCATCTCCGGCGTGGCCGGGGAGCCGATGGGCACACCGTAGATTACGAGGCCGTCGGCGACAACGGGGATACCAGCAAGAGTACGCGTGCCGTCAGCAACTTGACGTGGTCGTGAACATCGGGGTGATCGAGAAGACCCATGCCAAGTGCCGGACAGAACGCCACGCACTTGCCGAGGCGGAGCTCCTCGATGCTAGCTTGGATGTCGCGGGCGTACTGCAGGAGGGCGTCGACAACCTCACGAGGGGAACCAGAGATGACGCCGTCGTCTATGCCAAATCGGGCGTAGCCGGCACATGAACGTAAGCGGGTGTCAAGGGCCTGTGCGGCGTCATGCGTTGCCAGACAGTACGCCGGTGGATAGGTGGGGTCGCCTTGCTGGCCGCCTTCTTGAGAGTCGAAGGGGGCGCGATCGAGGCCGGTGGGGCCGTGGAGGGCCACCCAGGATGCCGGCCGTAATTGCTTGAACATAAAGTGGCCAAAGGCACGCAGCTTAGCGTTGGCGTGGTTTGCGAGTTTGTCCACGACGGTCCGGCGCTTGAGCTCGTTGAAGGCGTTGCGTTTGTCCAGCTTGATGATGACCTGGTCGGGGTACTGCTCCGCGTGGGTGCGGACGCCAAAGACGAGGCGCGAGGGGCCGCCCTTGACCCCTATGGCAACGTTGATCGGGTACAGTGCCTCAGAGAGCTCGGAGTGGAGGCTACGCACGAGGCACCGTCCAGTGGCACGGCGGCGGACGGTGCCAATGCCGATAGGTCGAACGTCAGGTGCTTGGTTAGCGTCAGCGGCGCGTCGTTTTACCAACGGAATGAGGGTTACCGTGGTGGTGATGAAGTCCTAACTACTAATCGACAGATGTTTGTCTGTCTGTTTGTTTGTTTGTTTGTTTGTTTGTTTGTCTTTAAATGTCGACTGCTAAGAGGGGGGTGTGTGTGGGGAGCATGAAGGATGTGGGTGGGTTTGTGGGGTATGAGGGATGTGCCTGACGGGCGGAGATAAGTACGCGGGACCTAGTCGGGGTCATCGCCGAGGCGTTTGTTTGTTTGTCCCTCGATTTAGGGTAAGGATCATGTAGGCCCGCGAGCCAGCCATTGATCCTCGAAGCCGTCGACGGCGACCTCGCAGACTATTTCCACGACCCGCGGCGGCTCTTTTAGCCAGCGCGCCATTCTCACGCCCCGTCGAAACGATGTTGTCGATGCTGACAACGCGCGCATGAACGACCGCGGCCTTTTTTTCCCGGAGACGAGGCGTCGGAGTTCTTTTCGGCAGACTAGGTTGGGTCGGAAGACGACGCCTCGCTCTTTACAGTCGAGTTTTGAACTCCCTGACAACCAACGGCATGCTGACTTTGATCGCGAGCTTAAAGTCTTCGCAACCTCGACCCGTCGCACGGCCACTGCAACGGTACCAGATACATGATCGATCGTGTCGTTGTCACCGAGGCTCCTCCAACCTGTATCCCTTAAGGCCCGCCGACGCCAAACGATCAACAAGAGCCAGGGCCAGACGCCCCGCGAAGTCGGCGTCCTCTTGCCCACAAGCCCGTCTTCTGTCACGTCCAGCTCTACGTGGCTCTCTGTCGATCGGCAACCCCGAGAATATGCTCTTCTGAGTCGACGACTCCACCCTACCCCACACGTGCTGCGCAATACCGATAAGCCCCCTCCCGGCGTCTACACGCGCACTGTAGGTGAACTTACTGGGACCAGGTGAACTTACTGGGGTTTGAGATTGGGACTAGGTGAATATAGTGACCAGGTGAACTTACTGGGACCAGGTGAGCTTACTGGGGGTTTTAGAGTAAACTCAAAGGTTAGCGGCGTGTGCGGATCAAAGCAGCTTAGATTGGCGGAGGCGAGAGCGACGAGCTCGAAGGAGTGGTGTGAGCACGAGTGGGTTTACGCCGAACTTACTGGGATTAGAAATTTGGACTAGGTGAACTTACTGGGACCAGGTGAACTTACTGAGGTTAGAGATTGGGACTAGGTGAACTTACTGGCCTGCACTTGTAATACCAGTCAGGAAGAGCTCCACGAACGAACAAGGTCTCAAGGTTGTCGATTTTGTCCATCGCCGAGCGTGCCTTGACGTTGCTCGGGGAGGGCTGGGCGAAAACGGAGAGGAATTCATTGCGGCACTGGTCGGGGCCCACACCAGCCTTCGGCCGGAGCGTGCGGTAAGTTTCACGCAGGGCGACCGAGAGTGTGGCGAGCCCTTGCGGGTGGTTGGGGAAAGTGTGAAGGTCCTCCTTGCGAGCAGGATGTTTGGACACGAGTTGGCCCATGACGTCTGGGTGGCATGGGTCGGCGATACCCAGGCTGGTGAGAATACGGCACGCCCGAGAGAGGTCGCCAGATTCAGCGAGTCGCAATGCACGAAGTGCGTCCGCGTCATCGTCGGGGGCCGCCCGTGAGCGTACATGGGAGCGCACGCGAGTCACGTCGTGGAGGTAGCCGTCAATGAGGAGGTCGTAACGCCCTGCGGCGAAGGCTGCAAAGCGGTCAGTGAGCACGTCGGGCCGACGGGCGCCGCCTCGTGGTGCTCGCCGAAGAAGTAGGCTGTGAAGGCTCATGTACCAAAGGAGGGCACGGTCACGAGCGTTATCGGAAGTGGCGTCTTCAAACCATGAACACACCTCGGCCATTGCGCTCGCCCATGCCTCGCGGAATTGGGCGGGAATGGTGCGAATGCAAGAGCACGGCGATATAATGAGGTCTTTGATGGAGACCTCGTCGATCGCAGAGCGCAAATCGCTCAGGTCACGTGGACGGCGTGTCGGGAGGGAGGGGGCTGGCCCGGATGACGTGGGGTGGGCAACAGACGGTGGCGCCGAATGTGACCGAGGCCCAATGGGAGAAATGCCAGGAGACGCGCTCGTGGAGGCTGCTGCCGTGACAGGGGTGTTGCGGTGGCTGGTGGCAGGGGCAGGGGCGCGGCGGTTGCCGGCGGCAGCGGCGGGGGTGGAGGGGGTGCTAGTAGTGGGGGTGGTCCGGGTGCCAGCGGCAGGGGTGTGGCGGCTGGCTGTTGCATTCGCAGTGCGGTTGCCAGACGCAGTGGTGCGGCGGTTGCCAGCGGGAGGGGTGGTAGGGGTGTTGCGGGTGCCAGTGGATCGCGTGCGGGAGCCAATGTGGGAGAGGCGGGCGGCACGGGCAGCTTGAGCAGCGTGGGCGGCAGCGCGACGGGCGAGGTAAGCGTCGGCGCTGGCAGCAGCGGCGGCGGCCCGTCCCGTGTCGAGTTGGAGTGCCGCAGCAGCGGCAGCAGCAGCGTGCATAGCGGCGAGATGGCGTTCCACAGCAGCAGCGGCTCGAGCGGCAAGGGTGTTGTCCCTCGATTTAGGGTAAGGATCAGGTAGGCCCGCGAGCCAGGCAGGCATTGATCCTCCAAGCCGTCTACGGCGACCTCGCAGACTATTTCCACGACCCGCGGCGGCTCTTTCGGCGCGCCATTCTCACGCCCCGTCGAAAGGATGTTGTCGATGCTGACAACGCGCGCATGACCGCGGCCTTTTTTTCCCGGAGACGAGGCGTCGGAGTTCTTTTCGGCCGACTAGGTTGGGTCGGAAGACGACGCCTCGCTCTCAAAAGTCGAGTTTTGAACTCCCTGACAACCAACGGCATGCTGACTTTGATCGCGAGCTTAAAGTCTTCGCAACCTCGACCCGTCGCACGGCCACTGCAACGGTACCAGATACATGATCGATCGTGTCGTGTCACCGAGGCTCCTCCAACCTGGATCCCTTAAGGCCCGCCGACGCCAAACGATCAACAAGAGCCAGGGCCAGACGCCCCGCGAGGTCGGCGTCCTCTTGCCCAAGCCCGTCTTCTGTCACGTCCAGCTCTACGTGGCTCTCTGTCGATCGGCAACCCCGAGAATATGCTCTTCTGAGTCGACGACTCTACCCTACCCCACACGCGCTGCGCAATACCGATAAGACCCCTCCCGGCGTCTACACGCGCACTGTAGGTGAACTTACTGGGACCAGGTGAACTTACTGGCGAACTTACTGGCCTGCAATTGTGAACAATAAGACCAAGATGCCACGCACGAGGATTACAACGATGAGGAGCTCCCGCAACGCGACGAGAACCGAGGCGACCTCGCAAGCCTCCGAGACGACGTCGCACGCCTCGAGGGTCACTTCGCAAGCGTCGGAAGTAACCTCGCAAACTTCGGTTACCATCTGACGTCGGAAGAAAGTATCATCTACACGGCATGTTCTCCGCGACAATCAAGGTTTGCATACGCGATCAGCGGTACTTCACGGGTTTCGACATGGCGGGCGAGGACGGGCACGTTCTACATCCTGAGATTCTGTCTATTGGCGCGGACTATGTTGACCGATTCAATGCCATACGGTTCGTCTGCGACTGCGAACGTTACAAGTCGCTTCGCAGGTACACTCAGAAAGAGGACAAGAAGCCTCTGCAACAGCTCATTTGCCCCATACCGGAATGCCACCCTACGCAGCGTCGCGGCTGCGGTGAAGCATGGGCGCATGCGCTTGTGGACGTGACGGAGGTCGAAGACGGCATCCGTTTACTCGAGCAAATGGCCCCGCAAGTACTTTTTCTCCATGAGGACCGAGTCCGCAACACCCTGACAAGGAGAGTCGGGTTCCATCAGCCTGTCAGATTCCCCATCACTAACTTGAAGATGCCGCCGCTCGATTTGTCCAAGCCTGTCGTTCTCTGGGGAGATCAAGGCATCTGCAAGAGCATGTTCGCAAAATGGTCATCGACGGCGAAGACACGTTTCACTCGCCCATCTTCCCCATGACCAACGACCCGCATTATCACATGCAGCAATTGGGCCTGCGCCGCCGCTACAATATTGTAAAGGTGACCCCACCACTCTATGACGAGGACATCCACACCACGGACTGATTGTCAGTCTTCTCTTCGCTCCACCAGTTTCTCTATGTTCCCACACCACAGACTGATTGTCAGTGTTACCTCCACCACTTTCCCTTTCTAAAGGTAACCGGACCACTCTACGACGAGGACATTCACACCACCGACTGATTGTCAGTCTTCGCTCCACCACTTTCCCTGTTTTTCCACACCACGGACTGATTGTCAGTCTTTGCTCCACGACTTTCGCTGTTTGGTTCTGGCTATTCAGATTCAACTTTTTTTTTTGTTTTTGTGTACTCGACGGAGTGGGAAGGTCGCTGGAGCATGGGTTATGGAGAAAGGAATGTATATTCAGGCTAGCTTCACGAAACGGGAGAGGAGTTGAATCATTTGTTTTTGGTTTTCAAGTGCCGTTTTACGTTCCTCGAGTTCGATGGTGTGCCGCTCGTGATCAAATAACATCTTCTGCGCGCGTTCCTGTTTGTCAATCTCAAATCGATCCCGTTCTAACGCTAGACTTTCTTCCTGGAACTTGCGCTTCAGCTTTCGCTCCTCCATTGCCGACTTCAGGTCTTCGAGCATAGCGTGCTCTATTTCGCTCTGGTTGGGCGGGGCTGATGCTAGGACGTCGTCATCAGGAAGAACCGTGGCTTTCGCTCTTTTCTTGTGCGGACGGTTGGCATCAATGCTCTTTGCGCCCAAGTCACGTGCCTGTTCCCCAAGCATCTCCAGCTTGCGTTCTAGGATCAAGGCATCATCTTTTTCTTTGATCCGCGCCTGTTCTTCCTCGCGGTTCTCGTCGACTGTTTCGAGTAAGTCGTCCATGAGGCGATCGAACGCCTCACTGTCGTCGAGTTCGTTTCGCGACGGATCAGATACTGCTTGATCTCGTCGGCCACGACTTTATGCATCATCTTTTTTGAGATTGTGAAACAGCGCGGAAACTTATCGTCACGGTACCTCTTTGTCTGGGCTATGACTCGCTTGTAGCGTCTAGTTCCCTGCATCCGTGGAGCTTCATGCGCCTTAAAATCGGTAACAGCTGTGATGAGGGCCTTTAGCGCGCCCGTGGTGCGACTCCATTTCTTCGGCTCGTCGTCAGTCATGTTCCTTTGATCTTCCTAACTTCCGTGTAGAGATCTTCCTTACTCTCGTGTTGAGATTAGGAACGAGAACCCAACGGTACTCTAGCGGACCAAATGCACACGTGGCACTGACTCAGGTGGTCTCCGTTCCCATTCCTAGGATCTGAACTGAAGCCCTCTATTACAAAAAAAAATCGATTTCGTGGCGATCGGGAACGATGGATCTGCATTGCTCGCAGGTACAACACTGGACCCATGGACATCCTGTCCTGGCCGAACCAGCACCCGAAGCGCTTCTTGGACATAGCAGATGACGTTAACTCCGTGCCTAAAACCCTCTGGCTCTCCAAGACTCTGTCTCAAGGCTGGATTCTCACTTACCCATATCCACCACTGGTTCACTCCACCAAGAAGTTTCCCCTGTACTCTCGTACTGGCTCCGTTCGGTTAAGCTTCTATGAGCTTGAGACCCTCAACCTACTCTTCCTCAGGTCATTCACAGCAAGCTTTCGAACAACATACACTTAAAACGCACTCGGGGTGTTCCTATCATCACCTTGGGTTCAGGAGGTCCTCTAATCAACCACTACCCGGATCATCAAATCCTCTCCGCCTCGAGGCATTTATCACTCTATACAATTTGTTCGCCAGAATCTCGCCGAACAACGCTACACCTGTATCTTACTATGTTGCGATTTTCGAAACTAACCAGCCCGCTCCTAGGCTATTTCTTACAACTTCCTCATCTACCTTCAATATCCACACTCTTACCGGTGGACACCACTCTGATGGCAACTTACTAGTTGAGAACAAAGCTAGTATTTATCAGGCTTCCATCGACGCATATGGATCTACTTACACCCTAACCGCCAGCGACAATCCCGCCGATAAGAAGCTCCATCTCGACTCGTTCAGGGATACCTATGGCTAGTGCAAGCCTGCCCCCTTGTCAACGCAGCCCACAACACTGTCCCTGCCATCCGCAACTTACTCCAACAGTGCTCTCTTGTTCTGCCTGACTGTCTCTCATACAACCAATCCCCCGACCAATTCACTTTCAAGGACAGATATTTTTCCTTGGAAGATTACCATCTTTCTCATAGCAGGTATATTGGCTACTTACGCGGAAGCGACCGCAAGCTCGGATGCAAAATTCACTCCCCACGCGAGCCGAGCTTATCAAAGCCAACAACCACAGTCGCCTCCAGACGCCCTTCTTACTTTCATTGAAGAAAGACTCATGCTGCGACCTACTCAGCAATGCTCTACCTGCGGGCACTTATCACATCCTTTACACCCACATCTGTCGCGTGGTCGCCGATATGAAGTCACTTATGTTGAGCCCTTCCTTTCAACATGACAGTGCTACCTTGAAGAAGACTTACGTATCTACCTTCCTCACCTGTGAACTGCTTCTTTCCAGTCACAGCTCAGACACTATCTTTCAGGCGGCTGCATTCATTAGTCACATTTCCAAGTGCAGCTGGACCGAAAAGTCGTTAAACTACCGTCCCTCAGGAACAACACCGGAGGAAGCCCTGGCTGTAACTCCCACTGCTGATGATGCTGACACTAGCGATGATCCTGATGCCCCATCACTAGATGCGTCCACAGAGCTCGAATTCAATGTCCGTCGGAAGAAGCACATCCCGGTCAGAGCAATCCCTCGCAAATCACTCGCCCATGGCACCGTCGAATACCCAAATGCCAAAGAACGCGCCAACCGCTTCCACCATGTACATCACTGTCCTGATAACGTTGCCGTCAAAGCCCCAGACGTCCTTGCTCGCCCTGGGTTCTCAGCATCCGACATTCCATACAGGGATATGTGCATATACTGCATTTGCCACAACAAACGTCACCGCCACGCCCATACTAACGAAACCAAGCCCAACTTTGAACAGACCCACCGACCTGGTGAAGTCTGGGCTTGCAATGGTGGCTACGTAACCATACCTTCTGAATGGGGCGGCTTCTCCCATATTGTCATTTTCAAAGAACTACTATCGAAGTTCCTACTCGCCTACTCTACTCGCCTCCGTAACCTTCTCAATGCCCATTACCGTGGCGCCAAGATCGTGGAACCTGCCATCCACTTCCCGTGGGCTGTGATCCACACCATCCAATCATACAATCTCTTGCCAATTGCCTCACTCGAACGCATTCACCACGCCATCATTAGTCCTTAACAGTTTCTATATAATCAACTAGCAACACCTCAACATGATTTCCTCAAGATCTTTGGCAGCGAGTGCTTCCTCCTCCTGGAGCCTCGTGAACACCACAAGTATGAGCCCTCTCGGCGCCGCTATCTCTACCTGTGCTGTGCCAACTCCCAAAACCCACTTGTCTCTCCTCATGTTGACCATCAAGCTGATGTTGTCCTTAATCCTGAAAATGGCCAGCTTCGCATCACCTCTAAACTGACCTTCACCTACATGATCCGCCGCTCCACCTTGGATCCTGAACATGCTCCTCCACCCGATGCTCCGACAGTATCCTTCGACATTAACCCTCATCGAGATGAAGACCCCGATGATGCGTTGCAGAGGGGGATTCATCCCGAGAGGGGGCGCACTCCCGCTCCTGTTCCGTTGCCAACTCCGCCTCCTTCTCCTATGCCTACACCCGCAAACTCACCACCTGCTGACGACACTACTTCTCCTGACGACAATACCATTTCTCCACCGCCAATTCTCCCTTCTTACACGGACTTGTTCTCTCAAGACCACCTTCACCTTGTCCCGGGGACTAAGCGCCCCAACCAGCGTGAAGCCTCCTCCATGACTTCTCTCAATGCTCGGCTCCAAGCTTCTACGGTTGGTGCTTATAAAGCCGCTGGCCGGGGACTAAGCGCCCCAACCAGCGTGAAGCCTCCTCCATGACTTCTCTCAATGCTCGGCTCCAAGCTTCTACGGTTGGTGCTTATAAAGCCGCTGGCGGCAAACTCGCTGATTTCCGCTGGGACCTTCAACATCGCTATCTCGATTTCAAATCACCCACCCTCTCCTCCCTCAACACCTCTGGTGGCATCCACTGGACGGCTCTCTGCCCAGAGGGGGAGCAGGCTCTGCTGGTCAAACACCTCCTTCCATTGCGCACCGATCTTCTATCTCGCTACCCCTTACTCGATGGTGCTTTCTCGCAAACCAAATGCGCATCCAGCATCCCAGTAGCTACACACCTCCTCACCGATGCCACTCCTCGTGGCCACCTCCCGCCTTCACTTGTCGCTATGTTCAAACATGCTTCAGCGTTTGGTGTCTCTCCATTGCAATACGCTTACTGTTACCTGGCACCCACCAGTCTCATCGATCACTCGCCATCTGAGTTTGGCGCTACATCCGCCGAATTGTCTGACCTGGAGGAATACCTCCTATGCACTACCGAGTACATCACCCAGGTACTTCACGAGGAACCACTCCTTGTGATTGCCTTGGAACCTGACAACTCTACCCCTTCCACTTGCGCCACTCACGCATATCCTGAAGTCCTCTACACTGCTTCGACCGAAACGTCGTTAAACTATGGCTCTCCAGCCACTGTAGGTCCGGACGAATACAAAGTCCAAGAGGCCGACGTATCCATCGACGAGTACAAGCTCGAGTGTCTCCAAGGCCCTTCTCCTGAAGACAGACAAGCCTATGTCAAGGCCATCGCAAAGGAACTACCTGATATAGTGCGCTTCGGCTGCCTTAAGCTATCTCTACCTGATGCTTCTACTCGTCCAATTGACAGCCGGCTCGTCCTCAAGATCAAGACACACGCGTATGGCGATTACATCAAGCACAAGGCCAGATTAGTCTTGCGTGGATTTCTAGCCTCACCTGGCTCTGATTTCTTTGGGACGTTCAGCCCTATGGCAACTATGACCGCCATACGTGTCATCTTAGCACTTGCGGCGTACAAAAAACTACCGGTCTACCATAGTGACGTGCCCGACGCGTTCGTTCAGTCCGACATCGACGCACACGTCTACGTCCAACTCCCGGATGGCATCAAACTACTTGATCCTCAAGACGATAAATTCCGTGGCCGCCGCTTACCCAGGTTGCTGAAATCCCTCTATGGACTCAGACAATCTCCTTCTCTCTGGAACAAAGAGATCGACGGCTTCTTTCGGAGTCTTGGATACAAGCGACTCCATGCGGATACTTGTTTATATGTTCGCACATCCCACACTCGCTTTGTCATTTGCAGTTTATCAGTGGACGACATTGTTATAGTGTCAAATGATGACACTCTCCGCACAGAGTTACAAGAAGCGTTAGATGAGCGCTTATCTGTGGAACAATTCGAGCCAGTCCACACTCCCCTGGGAATGCGTGTCTGCCGAACGTCGGATGGATCCATATCGTTAGATGTCGAAGCCAAACTAGAAGCATTATTTAACGATCACCCTATACTAAAAAAAACTCACTCCACTAAGGTGTCCTATGTCACCCACTTTTACTTATAAAGAAGGCTCCCCTTCTACCGACGTGGAAATTTATATCCACGATCACTTCGCTTCTCTACGTGGCAAATTGGTCTTCATGCGAGTTGCTTGTCGGCCCGATTTCTCCCAAGCGCTAGGACGCTGTTCCCGAGGTATGCACTCACCCACCTATGTGCATGTCCAAATGCTCTGTCAACTCCTACGGTACCTCAGCACACCTGCCAATCGAGCTCTTCGTCTCTGGTTTCACCCTAAAGGGAATGCTATCGAAAATCATATACGCGTTATTTCATCTAATAGAGTTGACCTGTCAACAATAATCGACTACCGGGACAAAGACATCGCTGCTGCCAAGTTCGACCCTCTAGTTGCTATGGTGGATGCCGACAATGCTCCTTCGCTGGAACAGGAAGACAGAAAGTACACTACTGACTTTGTCTTCTACCTGTTCAACTGCATCATCGCCTTAAAAAGCAAACTACAACCCATAGTTTCGTGTTCTACCCACGAAGCTGAGCTTGTCGCTCTCAGCATCTGCGCTGACGAAGCAGTCTGGCTCCGTAAGTTACTTCTCGAGCTCTCGTTTGTTGTTAATCCGACATTCTACATGAATACGCAAACTGACCCTCCTTCCGATTTTGACGCTGATGACAATCCTATTGCCGAGGATATGCGCTTCATCAGAAGCCTACCCCTTTTGTCTGATAATGCTGCAGCTGTGCACACTTCCAACAATCCTGACGGTTCTTCTCTTAGCAAAGCCCATTCCACTCGATGGTTCGAAATTCGCGAATTTGTCGCACTACAGAAAATTCGTGTTCACCATGTCCCTGGAAAGTTAAACGTAGCTGATGGCTTCACAAAGCCTCTTGCAGCCGACTTTATCACGCTCCGTTCTCTTCTAGGTATGCACCATGCTACCGACTCAGACCAAGAAGATACCTAATCTCTGGCCCTGACCGCAATGTCATTAAACTAGCCCTCATCTTTTGCCACTACTTTTTGTGTACGTCGTCGCCAATGCATCACTGGCGCAGCAACCACCCACGTGGAGTCACGCCCGCCCGACGCGAGCTACCTCGCACACTTACGCCCGCTGAATCGTCTACCAACACTCCTCCGAACCGTAGGAAACCGAATCGCGACGACATTACTCGTCTGCTCTCATCCTCTGCTGCTGCGATCCGGCCTGGCTCCAACTCCCTAGCAACATTTGCCGATGCTGTAGTTTTAAATGTCTCTCAGCAGGAACATGGATCATCTATCACGTCAGACCAAAAATTCAAAACCCCTTTCACCGGTCTCTTATCGTCCTTTCTACATACTGACCTACTCAAGGCACTTGATTCCATCTACGCATCTCGCGATCACTTGGACTACCAGATCTTCATGGAACTGTCGAACTTTTGCTCAGTCAGGACACCAGTCGTCTTCCCTCTGCCTTGTACACCTTCAATATATGCTACACTTTGCTATCGAGGTCTCAAGGAGGAGACCCAGCAATCCTCATTTCACTGCCTTCTATGCTTCGATAACGACGGCAAACCGCTCCAATCTGTGTCTCCAATTATAAAAGGAATATAGACGAGCTACCTGCTGCTGTCCTAGAACATATCGCCAGCGAATCACATATTAGAAATGGCTTCATACCCGTCTCTGTCCGGACTATGGGTGTGTGTTGTGCGTGTAGAAACTCCGACCACATTACCCTCTCGTTTCTATTCCTCTCGTGGAACGCACGTGGAGTTGTTTTTCCTTGTGAGTCATCACCCGCAGGTCACCTATGTGCCACCATCCTCCGTGTTTTCTTTCTCCAATTGGATCTGCAAGCACTGCTCCAAGAACTAATCAAGGAACACGCACTACCCGCTGATATTATTATGCCTTCCCCTGTCACAACAGAATCACAAACTGCGGTGGCCAACCCCTTCAACCTCAAGTTTATTTCTCGGCTTCATCTGGAACACTTGTCGTTTATTATGACCATTGTTCGCACACATGTAAAGAAACTGTCGATTATTGGGGCAAGCGCTTATCAGCCTTTGGTTCACGCTCTCTGCCGCTCTCTCGTACATCACATTTCTGAGTACAACACCCTGGCAGATGATGAACGACCACCATCTATCTTTGACGAAATATCTTCACCAGCTACCTTTTGCGACACCGATCGCAAAGATTTTGCTAAGCTCTTATCATCACGTTACCCCGATCTCTATAAGAACTTACCGCTGCGACCGAAAAGTCAGCAAACTACCCGCCAGTGGCACCTACTGCCCCGGCACCAACACAACCTATTACTACTACCTCTCCAGATCTTGCGGCATTATCCTCTCAGGTGACTCAACTTAACTAACTAACTTCAGACCTCTCCCGAGCATGGGAGCCAGGCCGGACCGACAGGAGCCAGTCCGGAATCACGGGCCTGTAGACGAGGAGCGCCGAAAGGTCGGTCGGCGGAGAGTGACCATCAAGCTTGTCGCCATGCGACGAGGAGACCGCGATGTGACTGACAACCAACTCGTCGATAACCTTCCGTCTTCGCCCCCGGCCATACCCCGTCCCACTGCGAACGTTCCGGCTGCCAACCGGCCCGCCCGGGAGGCGAATAGGTGCCAACCTACGCCGGGAGAGCGGATGCCCTCGCAAGGCTCAGGATTCATGAGGCACCGTCCTCCATCGCAACCGCAGTCGGCGATCAGGGTAAGGGTGACTCAACTTACCCAACAGGTTACAATTATCCAATACTTCATATGGACAAATGGACCGGCGTCTCCACGCCTTACCTACTGAAAATGCTGCCTTGTGGTCTGATTTAACTACTGCTGTCACAGACCTCCGTGACATGGAAAATCGGCTATTCCCAGCCACTACCAATACCAATATTCTGCTGGTAACACTATTCAAGGTGTGTGGGTTACTCAACAGACTCACTCTTGCTTTGAATGACCAACACGACTTGGTGTTTGGCTTGCCTGATGATACTCTCCTTCAACTCTGAAACGAGTTAATCCGCACGACACATCATCCTGCCTTACAACAAACTGAGTCCCTCCAAGATCCTTTCACCATCCGTCAGTCCCTCGAGAATAACCTCGATGAATTGCAATCGAGCAGCCTTATCCCTCAAATCTTGCATCACCTGCTCGCTCTTACCCACAGGATCATACCTCAACATTGCTCTGCAAATAGCATCAATCATCCTTCTCCTCTGCAAATAGCATCAATCATCCTTCTGAACCTGAAATTGATGACGTTCCCGCTATATGTGAAGTCCAAGATGACCAAGCAATCTCCTCGCCGTTATCATTGACACCTGTCTCATCACGTTCACTTCCCTCTTTTAAAGTTTCCCTTGCCAACAGCATTCAGAGTGTTATCACCAAGTCCAAGCCCGAACATCTGTCTGCTGATTAACCTGTTGTGCCACTTTATGTGGCCTCTGAAGTGCACTTCTTGCTTATCCTGATCTCGTCCTCCATCACATTTCTCTAGAGATGTCATGTTCCTCAACCACAAGACATCTCGAGGGGGTGCAGAGAAATCTGCGAACTTCTACCCTTGTTCCGTCCGTTGAGAGCGCGATCTATTTCTGACCCTTCTTCTTCCTTTCTACACAGTCAAATAGTCCTCTGATCTGTGCTCACGCTCATCATCATGGTCTAGCGCGTCCCGCAGGTACGTAGTAATTACATGTTACACTGATGTGTTGCTATGTATCGTCTGTCGTGTGAAGAGGCTAGGGGGACCACTGCCTGGGTTCCCTGAAACCTGCCTTTTGCCAGACTCGCGCGGTGAGACGGGATGGTCTCTCAGTGATCTAACCTCTGCCTAGCGGAATACTCTGCAAAATAATGCAAGCACTGATGAACTCATTAACTGACGATGAGACGTTTGGCCACCAATACCGTTCTAAGATTCGATTCGCTGTGGAGTCTCGTCCTACATGGCCTCCGAACAATCCTCGGTGATGCATGGCGATCACACGCTTTCGCATAGACCGAGGGACCACAATAAGACGTTGAGAATCTGAATCATCGACCTTATACAACACGTTGTCATCAACCTCATATGGTACGGATGACTGCTCGTCTTGATCTTTCTGTTCAGAGTCGAGCTTTCGTATGATGCGCTTGCATGTTCCATCCTCAGCTTGCTCTTTCGCTATCTCATCGAGAGTAATCTCATCCTCCGCTTGATCCGCAAAAGGAAGACGTTCGACGGAGTCAACTGGCTCAGACTCGTACGAGAATTGAGGCGGTTGTACGTTCTGTCGCGTAGTAACTGCTGTCATAGCTGCTGTGGGTCCGCTGTCCGTCGGTATAGGCATCGTCACCGAAGAGAAGGTAAAACAGGCTGTGTCAGGTACATCGGTGGGGATTTCTTGGAAAATCAAAGAAGCTTCATTGATCGGTTCCCCGGCTTCATCTTTCTCGATCAACTTGTCGATTGGGTTGCGCGACAGACAATCCGGGATGCGCATGCCAGGGGGATTTCCAGGCTTGTATCCGAGCTCCCGGTCGAACGCAGCAAGCCGCATGGCCCATCGCGCTAATTGTCCAGACGTATGGTTTGAATCCCGAAGAAATGTCAAATTACGATGATCCGTCTCTAATTTCGTCTGATGTCCTTCGATATAAAATCGGAAAATCTCAAGAGCGGAGAGTACTGCGAGGAGTTCCAAGCGCCGATGATCATACTTCCTCATCGACTTAGGCACGGTTCGACTCCAGTACTCAACAACTCTCTCTTCTATTCTTTCTCTTCCATCGTCGTCAACGACTGGTACTTTTTGAAATAGGTAAGCACCCAACCCATGCGCGGAAGCTTCAGTTCGGATGTAGAAAGGCAACGAGTGGTTAGGATGGTAGACACCCTTCGAAGTGACAATAGCCTCGATGATGGCATCCCAAGCTCCCTGACGCTCTTTCATCCACTCGAATTTTGCGTCCGGCAACGTCAGTTGTCTTAATGGCTCTGCAACCTTCGCAAAATTCCTTACAAAACGCAGGCAAAAAATCCCCATTCCAAGGAAAGACCGCACTTGTTTCTTAGCGTCAGCATCCGACAAAGTGCCGGGGATCGGCATGTGTCTGTTGGCTTGTAAAGACCTCGGTGATGGAAGAAGTCCGTTCGTGGTGGACAAATGACCCAAAAACTCAATGACTTCTTGCGTGAAGTGGGTCTTCTTGATCTTGGCGCTGCACCCTTTCAAGGCGAGAGGGGGAATAACTTGCACAAGGCACTGCAAGTGATTCTTTGTATCCGCGTGACCGGCGAGAATATCGTCGATATATGCCATAGAGATAGAAAATTCCATTTAGGGTTAGGACCCCCCCCCTTAGTCTCACACTCACACCTAAACAACCCCAAATCGCTGTGTCGAACACCGTGCTGCTCTTTGTGTCGTTAGAGACAGGGCAATAAGAGTGGCACTACCACTGCCACCATTCTCTACCAGAGGCACAGTGATTTTTACTGTTCTCTAGGTTTGGACCCAGTCCGGTACTGGTAGAGAAACGTCCTCCGAAAGACATCGATCTCGATCGACGTCTCGGACAAAGACTCGGGATTTCCAGGCAAGAGCAATCTCCTGCAGTTCCTGGAACTTTCAAGACCATAGTCAAGTCTCATCGCTTGCTACTGGTGAACAAGTGTGAAAAAGTGTGAAAGGCAACCAACAACGCGCAAAACGCAACCCCAAAAACGATGGCGACTCACGACCCACAAGTCCCGAGTCTGGAAGTAGCGACGCAATTCGCTACACAACAAGCTCTCTTGCAACAGTTCAAATCCGATTTCTTTGATCAACTCGCCGCTGATTGCCAACGGCGCAAAGACAATTTCAAAGACCAACTCGCCGCTGATTACGCTGCTCTCAGAACCAAAATCGCTGCCGCAATCGAAGCTCAAGACGAGCAACTCGACCACACGTCCAGCTCGATCAAGACGAGCAACATAAACAAGCTCCTCAACCAGCTGTTCTTACGGCAACCCCCCTCAAGCAAAAGCAAACTTCTCACGAAGTCGCGACCCAAGACCCGATCATCTCGATGGTCACCCCCCCTCCTACTGTTCAAAGTGTTCTCGAACACGAACAGAACCCACCTCCTGCCGACAACCTCACCGGATGTCAAACACACCGCGGCAAAGTCTCGGACCCTACTGCCTTCCCTCCGGACCCAGCCATCGCCAAGGTTACTCCACAACCTGGCAAACACCACATTCACGAGGACACTCCACCTTGTTCGAATTCGCACCAGCAATGTTGAACACTCCACCACCAACACCACAATACATTACTCCCTTCACTCCACCAACCCCACCGGAGCCTCCACCTCCTTCGCTGGAGCCTAACTCCCCACTATCGGCGACTCTCACTTTACCATCTATTCAAGTTCCCCAAGATCCTCGTCAACCCCTTCGCCGCACCACTCATTTCCTTCCTGATGATCATGCCACCTACGGCCATGACGGCCCCGGCACCGTCATCCCTGACCAAGCCCCCACCGCGGCTCAAGCTCCTGCCGCCCCACCTTCGGACTCTCCTGTCCAATATCCATCATCTTCAGCAAGTCACTCTCCTCAAGACTTTCATCTCCATCCACAAGACCATGCCACCTACGGCCACGACGGCCCCGGCACTTCCATTCCTACCCCCGCTCCTTCCGCGGCTCGAGCTATTGCCGCCCAACCATCGGACCATCCTGACCGACCTTTGTCACCTTTCGAAGGTTGCTGTTCCCCCGATTTTCATCTCCACCCGCGTGACTACGCACTCCACGGCTACGACCATTCCTCCATCTCCACCCATGCAACACTCCACCTCCTTTCTCAAAGTTCCAATGCACCTCCGTCTGCGCTCCAACGCGAGTTGGCCACCACGCAGGCTGCATTCCGCTCCCAAACCGCGGGCTTGGCCGCAACCAAGCCCATGCTCATTCGCAAGGACGACGCTTTGTCCTCCACCGCTGCCAAACTCACCATCACCGACGCCGCCCTGGCTTTCGCCACTGCCCAGCTCGCCATCCAAGCCGACAAATTGGACTACACCCGCGCGGAACTCCATCTCACCCACACCCAGTTCAAGGCACTCGAAACTGCTCACGCTGATATCCGCAACTCCCACTTTGAAACCAACGCCGTCCTCCACACCACCCTCAACTCATTAGATGCCACCCACCCCACCCAAAGATGCTGCATCGCATCTTTCACCTCCTTTCCCCATCCACAACCTACCTTCCTCCCCTTCCGAACCAATCTCCAATACCTCTCCCCCGATTCTCCCCGAGTATCATCACCACCTCCACGGATGCCCCGGACCTGGTTCTCCTGGTTCAACACCCACCCCGTCTCTCTGTTCTCAACCCCCCGCCATCTCTGGCCCCTCCTCCTCTTCCAAATCACTCTTCGCCTCTCTGGCACCCCCTGAACCCATTTACACCCGCTCGCCTTCTCAGCCACCTGGTTCATCCCAACTCGACCACATCCCCGCGTCCGAGTTGCGAGGGCGTACATCCAACACCGGCGATCGTACCTCTACCATCAGCGACGATCACCACGTGCAAAGTCCCACCAAGAAACAAGACCACCAACATCAATAGTCGACAAATCCCGAATTGTCAAAAGGCAGCTCTTTGCCTGATGGTCGTGCTCACCATCATGCTGCCAAAACATGCACAAGGGCTTCTTCTCTCTTCGGGCACAACGGCCCAGTAAGCAGTCTTGTCGAAGGAACACCAAGCCACCTCGTTCCCACTTTCGACAAGTCAAATAACAAAACACCACGAGATGTTCCCGAGTATTACGCCTACATCGACTATGGCAACCACACTCAAGGACCCAAGGCTCCGCCGTACTCTATGCCCCAGGCACAAGAGCCGCAGGCTACTGACAACATCCCCTCGGATTCAGCCCCCTGGTATGATGCATACAGCGAAGAAGCAAGACCCACTTCACTAGTCTCGAAGATGGTCTCCTCGACCATTCCAGATCAGCCGCCTGATCCAAGCACCATCAATACCCCCGCAATGCCGCATCCACGAGGACAAGACACGCTGTCGACGGTCCCACGGTCAACATACTCGCAGGCATTCACCGCACCTGCAGGTATCAGCTCAGATTCACAAGGCACTCCCGCCTTGTTCGATATCTCTCGATCACTTCAAAGCTGGTTCCACCTCGCTGCCTTCTCTCCCCGAAGGCGCGCACTGCCGCTCACCGGCGCTCGCTGCTGCACCCACCATCCACCTTCTCGGCCGGATGCACTGGATGACACTGCTCAGCAGGATGCATGAACCCATCTGCGATCACCATGTCACGATTCGATGGATGTCTTCGCACGAGCACCAGTCGCAGCACATGATCACCCGCTCCCCAACTTTCAGTCAGAGGGCGCACTCCTTTCGGCTGCCGATCCTTATGTCTCACCGCGACCAAGCTTCTGGAAAGCCTTCCCCATGGCCGCAGTAACAGACACAGATTTCGAGAGTTCTGAACGGCCCGATCAGCCGCAAACCATGCTCGCTTCTATTGCGACCACTTTGGTCCTTTATGTCCCCTTGCACAGCTCTCTTCTGGACGCCACACGCTTGCGCTGCCTCCGGAAAATCGATGTTGCGCTCTCAGGAAACATTCTCCGCGCACAGTGCACAGACTCGCTCCACCTGAACCGCTTCTGTTGGCACTTTCGCATCACTGGAATGTACGACAAACGTTCCACGCCAGCTGCCGGCTCCACCACAAACATGCACCCAAGTCACGCACGTTGCCTCCCTCAAAAGCGTCTTATCGCTCGGCACTTAACTCCTCATTCGAGGACGCATGTCACATGCCCACACCTTCGAAAGCTCTACACGCCTATGGGCAACCCTGGTCACTACGGCAACCACTGCTCTGGTCCTCGCATCTCCGCCATTGAGGATGCACCCAGCATAACTGACCCTTTCATCGCCCTTGGTTCTACTGCACTCTCCTTCGGCGATCCCTCTTCTCGAATTCCCGCACTGGACCCCAAGCATGCCAGGCCGGATACTCTCCACCACGGGATCTCAGCTCACGCTCCCATCTGCCCTACCTTGCAGGCAGGTCAGCCGCGAGCCACACCCCTTTCGGCACTGACTTCGGACCACCCACATCACGCGCCTTTGCTCTTGGAGCATGACACGCTTTTCGATGCTCTCCGCGTCACCGCCTCTAACACCAAGACACTCGTCATTTCCACCGACGCTCCGCGTCGCAACGTATCTCACGACCTTCAGATCACCACCATAAGTCACTCGCGCCCGCACCACGTCGCGCACGCCTTACGAGGGCGTATCTCAATTGGTGACCTCACAGGTCTTTCGATGCATTTTCCGACGTCCGACTTTGAACTTACGAGGCACTTTATGGCAATCCCCAATACCAAGACGTCTGGAGCTGCGCAATCATGTCTCTGGAACTCCAAAGCCACAGAAACTGCCAGACAAGAAAGCACTCAGCTCGCAACAGCTGCTCAACAGCTACTTATAGTCTCGCACATAGCAGCGAGTACTATCTCGCAGTCTCTATTTGACGACAAGACGAAAGATAAGACCACGACGGCCATCTACACCAGCCAGCTCGCTGATGTAGCAGACGAGACAATGCAAACCAACTGCACAGCACGGTTCCAGACTATGCAGACGATGCTCAGGTCCAACGCTCAATTACTCGACCACGCACACGTTCTGTCACCTGACCTTGCACTGCTACTGGCTCCTGTCTCATTCATAGCTGATGCACCCCATCCGATGGACCAATCCTTCAGATATGTCCCGCTCGCAGAAGCACCACCACAGGACACACAGGTACATCATGAAGACACAGGTAAGCGCACCACGATCACGCGCACAAGCTCATTGCGCCTATCTGATCACGACGAGACGAAGCTACAGCTTTGCTTGTTCCCTTCGCCTCTGGAAGACAAAGGCCGCCTTTCAGCCTCCCAGGCACATGACCCGTCCCTGTCGCTGCAATCCGCATTAGCGCAGACCATATCACATCTCTGCACGACCGCAGATCAGGCACAAGGCAATGTCGGTATTCTCCAGAGTTGTGCGCACCCGCGGGAATCTCACCAGCACGGCTACCTCAGCCACTCAGGTCACTGCACCACATCGGTCTCCCCTGACACCAGGTCGACGTGTCGCTCATTCGCGACCACCTCAAGTCATATAATGGACGATTATGATCTCGAGCATGAACTCATCGCAACGCTTGAGTCATACCCAAGAAGGAATCCTACTTTGGAGTCACCTCGACCACTCCCACAGGAACTTTGGCCACCAGACGCCACCCATGTGCTCGTGATTTCTCCATTGGTTTTCTCCAAAGCTTTTGACCGCAGCAGATACAAAATGCAAACTTCCCATGCGACTATACTCGCATTCTCGTTTGGGACACAAGCATTTACTTAATGTCAGTTGTTTACGCTCATAGTACCGCGACACACGACAACCAAGATAGAAGTGGACTGCGTTCCACCCTCATATCTGAGCGCTACCCCCGACATGCTGCTCCCGACACTACTAGCCAGTCCCATCACGTCTGATTCAGCTCCCATCGCCTTGTATGACGTCATACGTCATATTCCGATAACAGCTCAGACACCGCACAGGCTACTATGCACTCGCGACGGCACGCTCACCGCCCCTCTCGGTTTAGACTACGAACATTGCGCCATACCCATGGTATACTCACAGGCAACTGAGACGCACGCTCGCTTGTCGCACAGTACGATGCCTGAACAACTTTCGATTCAAGATAAGCAGAACACGGTCGTCTCAGCCACCGCTGAAGCGCCTCCTCCGACCGCAGCCCGGCTCTGCGCTCGTTTCGCAACC